>CM070096.1:20701266-20731266 GCA_036178185.1 Liparis tanakae
CTCCTCCTCTTGCTGCTCCTCCTACTCAATTACAGATATACAGGTGAAGAGACAAGGAGAGGAGACAAAGTGACTATGAGGAAACAACGAGAGGATACATGGAGAGAATGAAGAGAGAAGACAAGGATGAAAGGAAAGGAGACGACGAGGAAACAATAAGTGGAAGGAGACGAGGAGAGGAGCAAAGGAAAATAAGTTGATGGGAAAGGAACAAGTAGAATAGAAGTGAGGAGAGGAGATGAGAAAAGGAAACAAGGAGTTGAGAGGGAATGAAGTAGAAAAGAGGAAAGGAGGAGTGTAAAGAAAACATTGGAAAGAAAAGAGGAAGAGGAGGATCTGACATGGTGACGTGTTATGGTCACACACATACACACACACACACAACCACACACACACACACAACCACAACCACACACACAACCACACCCACACACACACACACACACACACACAACCACATACATTGCAGGTTAACCAGAACTAGAGACCAGATCTAGTTAAACAGATCGTCCCCCGTGGACAGACCAGGAGGTCCACCAACTCCTGAGCTGGATCCTGTGTGTGTGTGTGTGTGTGTGTGTGTCACGGAGAGTGTGTAGGAGTGTGAATATTGGCTGCAGCGAGTAAACATATGTCAGAGACCCTGGAGAGCCTTCAGATTAGAAACTGAAAATGTTCTGTGGACACACACACACACACACACACACACACACACACACACACACACACACACACACACACACACACACACACACACACACACACACACACACACACACACACAGACACAGACACAGACACAGACACAGACACACACACACACAGACACACACACACACACACACACACAGAGACACAGACACAGACACACACACAACACACACACACACACACACACACACACAGACACAGACACACAGACACAAATACACACACACACACACACACACACACACACACACACACACACACACACACACACAAATACACACACACAGACACACACACACAGACAAAGACACACACACACACAGACACAGAGCTGATGGAGGACTCCTCTCTGGTGCTGTTGGAGCTCAGGAGTTCCTCAGGGTTCTGTCATTGGCCTCCTGCCTCCTGCCTCCTGCCTCCTGCCTCCTGCCTCCTGCCTCCTGCATCAGGGCGACATTAGCCTCTCATTGTTACGTTAACCAGTCTAAAGTAGGAGGAGCCAGAGCCTTCAGGTCTCAAGCTCCTCCTCTTTGATGAACCAGTTCCACCTTCAGTCCTGGAGGCTCCGCCCCCTCATGGAGACTGAAGACTATCCTCCTGAGGGTCTGATAGTTAGACCTGAACCAGGTCCACCTGAACCAGGTCCACCTGGACCAGCTTCACCTGGTCCAGGTGGACCTGGTTCAGACCTGGAGATGCTGCTAGAGGCTGAGAGGAGGGGGGACGCTAGGATACACTGAGCACCTCTCTCCTCTCTCCTCTCTCCTTATGGACGCTAGGATACACTGAGCACCTCTCTCCTCTCTCCTCTCTCCTTATGGACGCTAGGATACACTGAGCACCTCTCTCCTCTCCTCTCTCCTTATGGACGCTAGGATACACTGAGCACCTCTCTCCTCTCCTCTCTCCTTATGGACGCTAGGATACACTGAGCTCCTCTCTCCTCTCCTCTCTCCTCTCTCCTTATGGACGTTTAGGAGACACTGAGCACCCTCCCTCTCTCCTGAGCACCTCTCTCTCTCCTCTCTCCTTATGGACGCTAGGATAGACTGAGCACCTCTATCCTCTCGCACTGAGCTCCTCTCCTCTCTCCTTATGGACGCTAGGATACACTGAGCACCTCTCTCCTCTCCTCTCTCCTTAAGGACGTTTAGGATACACTGAGCTCCTCTCCTCTTCTCTCTCCTTATGGACGTTTAGGATACACTGAGCTCCTCTCCTCTCTCCTCTCTCCTTATGGACGTTTAGGAGACACTGAGCTCCTCTCCTCTCTCCTTATGGACGTTTAGGATACACTGAGCTCCTCTCTCCTCTCCTCTCTCCTTATGGACACTCAGGATACACTGAGCTCCTCTCTCCTCTCTCCTCTCCTCTCTCCTCTCTCCTTATGGACGTTTAGGAGACACTGAGCTCCTCTCTCCTCTCCTCTCTCCTTATGGACGTTTAGGAGACACTGAGCTCCTCTCTCCTCTCCTCTCTCCTTATGGACGTTTAGGATACACTGAGCTCCTCTCCTCTCTCCTCTCTCCTCTCCTCTCTCCTTATGGACGTTTAGGATACACTGAGCTCCTCTCTCCTCTCCTCTCTCCTTATGGACGTTTAGGATACATTGAGCTCCTCTCTCCTCTCCTCTCTCCTTATGGATGAAGGTCTTCTCTCCAACTCTGCGTCCTCTCTTCACGTCTCAGAGGGTCTGAAGCTGGTCCTGACCCCTGACCCCCTCCCCATTGGCCCCGCCTCCTACCTCAAAGGCCGACCTCATTGGTCTGACCTCCTTTTTGTATCCTCAAAGGTTTTTTCTCTTTTCTTGGGAGTTGTTCCTGTGTGTGTGTGTGTGTGTGTGTGTGTGTGTGTGTGTGTGTGTGTGTGTGTGTGTGTGTGTGTGTGTGTGTGTGGATAAACAGCGATCAGAGCCCCTGACAGGAGTCAGAGGAGACGCTCCCATGGAGCCCGTCCGTCTCGCTCTGCAGGCTGTGAGGATGGCCACGGCCAGAGAAGTATTGATTAGGGATCAAAGGATCAGTGTATCTTTACTTCCTGTAGAGCCTGAGTTGGGACATCAGAGACTAATCACTACCGTCTTTATATTAATAACAACATTTAATTAACATGCAGATTCATCCGCTTCATACAATATGAGGTCCACACACACAAAATGTCATCATTGAGTTTTTACCAACAGACACACTACGTGGTCCCCATCAACATGCACACACACACACACACACACACACACAGACACAGACACACAGCAGTGCCATTGACCTTTACACTACAAGACAGCAGGAGATCAACACACAGGAAGTGTCTCTGACCTTTCACACATCCACTGCTGAAGAGCGCACACACACACACACACACACACACACACACACACAGACACAAAGACACACACACACACACACGCACAGACACACGCACACACACACAGACACACGCACACACAGAGACATACACACAGATACACAGACACACAGAGACACACACACAGAGACACACACACACACACACACACACACAAGAAATGATTTCTCTGCTCGTCCTCTCACCCTAACCCTGGACCCCGAGACCCCCCCCGTAGGGTCCTGGACCCCGAGACCCCCCCGTAGGGTCCTGGACCCCGAGACCCCCCCCGTAGGGTCCTGGACCCCGAGACCCCCCCGTAGGGTTCTGGACCTCCTACAGAACCAACGAACACCTGGCACCAAACACCAACGTGTGGACATGGTGACGTCACATTGGGTCACCTGGTGAGACCACCTGGTGGGAGGGGACGCAGTCACACCGCGCGCACGACGACATCCGTCCCTCTTGAGGACGTCCCCACAACAGACCCACGACAGACACACAACAGACCCACGACAGACACACAACAGACCCACGACAGACACACAACAGACCCACGACAGACACACAACAGACCCACGACAGACACACAACAGACCCACGACAGACACACAACAGACCCACGACAGTCACACAACAGACCCACAACAGACACACAACAGACCCACGACAGACACACAACAGACACACAACAGACCCACGACAGACACACGACAGACACACAACAGACCCACGACAGTCACACAACAGACCCACAACAGACACACAACAGACCCACGACAGACACACAACAGACACACGACAGACCCACGACAGACACACAACAGACCCACGACAGACACACGACAGACACACAACAGACCCACGACAGTCACACAACAGACCCACAACAGACCCACGACAGACACACAACAGACCCACGACAGACACACAACAGACCCACGACAGACACACAACAGACCCACGACAGACACACAACAGACCCACGACAGTCACACAACAGACCCACAACAGACCCACGACAGACACACAACAGACCCACGACAGACACACAACAGACCCACAACAGACACACAACAGACCCACAACAGACACACAACAGACCCACGACAGACACACAACAGACACAACAGACCCACAACAGACCCACAACAGACCCACGACAGACCCACGACAGACACACAACAGACCCACAACAGACACACAACAGACCCACGACGGACCCCTTTGCGGGAGCCCAGCGCCGGGTGAGGCCCGCGAGCCGCCGCTTTGGCCTCCCCGCCTCGCGCCGCGTTAGACGCGTCGGGCGGTTAACGGACACTTTAGAAGGTTAGCACGAGCTGCTGGAACTCACCTTCTGTCGCTGTCCAGCGCCGAGCTGCGTTCAGTCGGCCGCGACGCGCCGGCGTGCGCGATGGACTTTAAAATATTCACGGCCGACTAAACAAATATGTTTTTGCCTTTTTAATTGCGGGAATGACTATTAATACGGAAGTGATTTTAAAATAGTTGTTTATGGTTTTTCTGAGACGAGATGACTTGTATATTTCTGTTCAGGCGCTCCGTGGCCGCGCGTCACAGAGGGGTCCTGCGCAGGGGCTTAATACGCAGGCGCGGAGCGGCGTCACAAGCAGAGCGACATCATGGCGGCGTCCGCGAGAGCACAGGTGATCTCTCTGTACCGCGCGCTGCTGGCGGAGAGCAGGAGCTTCCCCTCCTACAACTACAGGTGAGGGTGACGTCAGCTGCTCCACTCACCGGGCAGCCCCTTTGAAGTGGCTGTCAGTGGCGGGAAGAGATGCTCACGTGCAAGCTGTGTTTGTTTACATGTTATTCAATATGGTGGAAGTACTTGTACCTCACAGTGAGAGTACTTATACCTCACAGTAAGAGTACTTGTACCTCACAGTAAGAGTACTTGTACCTCACAGTAAGAGTACTTGTACCTCACAGTAAGAGTACTTATACTTGTTCTCAAATGGGGGTAGGTGAAGGCACTCCAGGGGGTACGTGAGAGTGTAAGTTCATAAACTGAATTGTATATTAAGTAGGCAATTTAATTTAATTAACCTAAAAACCCAGAGCCCCCCCCCCCCCCCTACCATATCAGGATGGTTTGACACAACGTGTCACACGCTAACGGACCCATCTCTCACTGCGGCTCTTAGACTCACATCATGACGTAACAAAGTATGTCACAGGGGTGTCACTGAAAAAAGCTTAAGAACCACTGGTCTAGAGAATATAAGCCCCTCCCCCTGCTGCTGCTCTAGATAATATAAGCCCCTCCCCCTGTGGGTCTAGAGAATATAAGCCCCTCCCCCTGCTGCTGCTCTAGAGAATATAAGCCCCTCCCCCTGCTGCTGCTCTAGAGAGTATAAGCCCCTCCCCCTGCCGCTGGTCTAGAGAATATAAGCCCCTCCCCCTGCTGCTGGTCTAGATCAGGGGTCCCCAAACACACAAGTGAATAAAAAAAGTTGTAATTTTTTATTTTTTTTTATCAGTCGGAAAAATATATGATTTTGAAAAAGGGCCGGAGACTCCGTGTCACGTGTGAGCCGCTCAGGACTCGTAAACTTCTTTGAGCTCTGCTGCCGCATGCGGACTCTCACCAGCCCCTGCTCTAGATGACATAAGCCCCTCCCCTTCCGGTCCACAGCCCTGTAGACAGAGTGTGTGTGTGTGTGTGTGTGTGTGTGTGTGTGTGTGTGTGTGTGTGTGTGTGTGTGTGTGTGTGTGTGTGTGTGTGTGTGTGTGTGTGTGTGTGTGTGTGTGTGTGTGTGTGTGTGTGTGTGTGTGTGTGTGTGTGTGTGTGTGTGTGTGTGTGTGTGTGTGTGTGTGTGTGTGTGTGTGTGTGTGTGTGTGTGTGTGTGTGTGTGTGTGTGTGTGTGTGTGTGTGTGTGTGTGTGTGTGTGTGTGTGTGTGTGTGTTAGGACCTATGCAGTGCGGCGGGTGCGAGATGCCTTCAGGGCCAACCGTAAAGTGGAGGATCCACAAGCTGTGGAGAGACTAATGGTGGAGGGACAGCAGACACTGGCACTGATCCAGAGACAGGTGAGACACACACGGGTACTGGAGGTCTGTGGTTCTGGTCATTTACTGACCCACCAGCTGTTTGTCAGTCGCTCTGCTGAGACTTCAGTCTCTGGTGGACGACTGACCCAGTTTCTAAATGAAGAGACAACTGACCCGATGGAACACACACACACACACACCAACAACACAAGCCATAATGATTTGTTTACTTGTGTGTTTGTTGGGTCATGTGGTGTTGACGCCATGTCGGGGGTCGTAACTTTATAAATAGATGCACCTGAGTGCCGGCAGAACCCCACTGGAACCTCTGAAGAACCTCTGAAGAACCTCACTGGAACCTCACTAGAACCTCTGAAGAACCTCACTGGAACCCCTGAAGAACCTCACTGGAACCTCACTGGAACCTCTGAAGAACCTCACTGGAACCTCTGAAGAACCTCACTGGAACCTCTGAAGAACCTCACTGGAACCCCTGAAGAACCTCTGAAGAACCTCACTGGAACCCCTGAAGAACCTCACTGGAACCCCTGAAGAACCTCTGAAGAACCTCACTGGAACCCCTGAAGAACCTCTGAAGAACCTCACTGGAACCCCTGAAGAACCTCTGAAGAACCTCACTGGAACCTCTGAAGAACCTCACTGGAACCCCTGAAGAACCTCTGAAGAACCTCACTGGAACCCCTGAAGAACCTCTGAAGAACCTCACTGGAACCCCTGAAGAACCTCTGAAGAACCTCTGAAGAACCTCACTGGAACCTCTGAAGAACCTCACTGGAACCCCTGAAGAACCTCTGAAGAACCTCACTGGAACCCCTGAAGAACCTCTGAAGAACCTCTGAAGAACCTCACTGGAACCCCTGAAGAACCGTACTCGGAGCTCGCCCTCTAAAGGCGTCTAGAGATGAGACGGTTTGTTTTAGTTTATTTTCTGTTCTACAATAAAATGATTAGTGACATTAAGAAAACACTGAGCGGTAATTCACGACTGCCTCTACAACAACAACAACAACAACAACAACAACAACAACAACAACAACGTGTTCACTGACTGGTCGCATGTGACGTCTCGTCTTCTTCTCTTCTCCATTTGGGGAAACCAGAAACACTGAAGCAGACGGACGGAAAGGAGGGCAACACCTCCTCCTCCTCCTCCTCCTCCTCCTCCTCTCACTCCTTCCCCACTTGTGTTATCCTCCTCCTCTTCACCCCCCCCCTGTTTGATGTCCTATATAAAATATCATTACCTTCACATTGAAAATGCAGAAGGTAACGTTTTGGCCGCCGTGTATTTATTTGTGAATATGTCCGTTTGTCCGTTTGTCTAAATCAGACAAAACTGAGCCGATTCTTATGAAACTTGGTGGGATGATTGGTCATGACCCAAGGGACAATCGATTAGTTTTTGTGAGTGATTGGGTCAAAGGTCAAGGTCAAGGTCACGAAAAGGTGAAAAACGTAAATTTGCGATATCTCGGTTAATTGGCATCCGATTTGCGTGAAACTAGTGCCAAATAGTTCATAATTTAATCTTGTGATATGCGAAGGTATGCGCTCTAACAAGTGCCCATTCTAGTTTTTATATGTATTTTATAAATGTATATATAAGTTATTTATTTAATAGTCTGGATGAGTTTTGACGGCATGAATATATTTGAGTTCCAACAGAAGTAGAGGAACTCACATTTTAGTTTAATGAAACTAACGAGCTCCTCAACCTCTGATGAGCATCCAGCGCCGTGTCACTGACCTCAGACCAGCTCTGGTCATTTAACTGAGCATCCAGCTCCGTGTCACTGACCTCAGACCAGCTCTGGTCATTTAACTGAGCATCCAGCTCCGTGTCACTGACCTCAGACCAGCTCTGGTCATTTAACTGAGCATCCAGCTCCGTGTCACTGACCTCAGACCAGCTCTGGTCATTTAACTGAGCATCCAGCGCCGTGTCACTGACCTCAGACCAGCTCTGGTCATTTAACTTGTAAATTATTTTAGTCTCAAATCTATGAAACAGTACTTGAGTTATTAAAATGTGTAATCTTTCTTCTTCTGTGGTGTTTGGTTCTTTTGTTACATTTGTCTTCTATTCTTAGAAGTCTGGGTGTGATTCTCTCTCTCTCTCTCTCTGCCCCTGAACGCACCACCCCCACACCTCCTGCCCCTGAACGCACCGCCCCGCCCCCTCATCCCCTGAACGCACCGCCACATCCCCTGCCCCTGAACGCACCTCCTGCCCCTGAACGCACCGCCCCCACATCCCCTGCCCCTGAACGCACCGCCCCGCCCCCTCATCCCCTGAACGCACCGCCACATCCCCTGCCCCTGAACGCACCGTCCCGCCCCCACACCACCTGCCCCTGAACGCACCGCCTTGCCCCCACACCGCCCTCCCCTGAACGACCCGTCGTTTCCTGTGGAGCTTTATTTTGAAAGGGCTTTAATCTCCAGAACCGGAGAACCCACGGCCCGCCCAGCGGTGGAGAGACCACAGGAAGTGGAGAACGGCACCGATCGGCCAATTTAGAACCAGCTCCTCCTCCTCTCGGTGAGACGGGAGATCACAGCGAGAGAAACACACACACACACACACACACACACACACACACACACACACACACACCATGGTTTGCCTTCATCTTCTGGCTCTCATTAGTGTGTGTGTGTGTGTGTGTGAGGAAAGAATTAAGGGTAAAACATCTCAGATCCAGTGTCTGTGTGTTACACTCTAGCTGCGCTGTGATTGGTCGATGCCGGTTCTTTGAGCCCCTAATTGGTCAGTTTGAACCAATTAACGAGACGAGAAAGAAACGGGGCTAATGGGCTCGTTAAGACCGGTGGGCGGGACCTCGGGATTTAATTGGTGGATGATCGGAGGCTCCGCCTCCAGACGCTGGAGCGTCTCCAGAGGCTCTTCTTTCCTTAACCCAACACGATGATAAGATGGCCGCCATGCCGGCCTCCTCCTGGTCCGTCTGTAGCGGCTGTCCCTCAGTGGAGGTGTTAAGCCACGCCCCTCAGGTAGAGGCCTGGAGTCAGAGGAGCAACTGCAACGCTCCAGATCTTCAGGCTCATCTAGCACCTCCCTCCTGGGGGGAGGAGGAGGAGGAGGCCATCACCACCACCAGTCAGTCACGACTCTGATGTGAAGGAGGCTAAGTTTAGCTTTCCATTATAACGCGGATCACGACTGAGTGTGTGTGGCGTCTCCGCCTGGAACACCTTACGACAACGTCTCTTTGAGGTCGTCTTGTGTCTCTTTGAGGTCGTCTTGTGTCTCTTTGAGGTCGTCTTGTCTCTTTGAGGTCGTCTTGTGTCTCTTTGAGGTCGTCTTGTGTCTCTTTGAGGTCGTCTTGTGTCTCTTTGAGGTCGTCTTGTGTCTCTTTGAGGTCGTCTTGTCTCTTTGAGGTCATCTAGTGTCTCTTTGAGGTCGTCTTGTGTCTCTTTGAGGTCGTCTTGTGTCTCTTTGAGGTCGTCTTGTGTCTCTTTGAGGTCGTCTTGTCTCTTTGAGGTCGTCTTGTGTCTCTTTGAGGTCGTCTTGTCTCTTTGAGGTTGTCTTGTGTCTCTTTGAGGTCGTCTTGTGTCTCTTTGAGGTCGTCTTGTGTCTCTTTGAGGTCGTCTTGTCTCTTTGAGGTTGTCTTGTGTCTCTTTGAGGTCGTCTTGTGTCTCTTTGAGGTCGTCTTGTCTCTTTGAGGTTGTCTTGTGTCTCTTTGAGGTCGTCTTGTCTCTTTGAGGTCGTCTTGTGTCTCTTTGAGGTCGTCTTGTCTCTTTGAGGTTGTCTTGTGTCTCTTTGAAGTTGTCTTGTCTCTTTGAGGTCGTCTTGTGTCTCTTTGAAGTCGTCTCGTGTGTCTTCAGACCTGGACCCTGTAGGCGTCTCAGTCTTCATCGTGATGGTCTGGTAGAGAAAGCAAACGCATTAATATCCCAGCATGCATTGCTTCATTGGCTGCTGACCTGCTGGTTCTGCTTTAATTGGGTTATTCAGAGCCACATGAAATATTCCTGTTTTCATTGGCTTTATTTTTAGAGCTGCTCCTTTTTATTATTCATGAAAGAGAAACTGACAGAAGGGAGAGAGGGAGGGAGAGAGAGTCACGAAAAGAGAGAGACGGCCCACCGCAGAGATGAAGACAAATCTGAAGAGATAAAACACAAGCTGACAGGGAGGGAGGGAGGGAGGACTTCTCTTCTCTCCTCTTTTCTTTGTTCGGAGCCACAGCCGCAAAAATTTACATGAGACGAGCCTCCTGCGAGCCGATTGGCTCAGAGAGGCCCCGCCCCCTCCCTCCTACGCCACACTCCAGCCAATCAGGACGCCTCACACGGCGAGGGGGGGGGTGACGGCAGAATAATTGATGAAGGCGAGGACATGACGGAGGGAGAGCGCCCTCTGGTGGAGCTGCAAGGGCATGACGCCAACAATGACTTTAGTCTGAACACTTCATGACACGACATGGACACGACTGAGAGACACACTCACTCTCACACACACACACACTCACACACATACACACTCGGACACACACACACACACACTCACACACTCTCAAACACACACTCACACTCACACACACACTCACACACACACACTCACACACACTCGGACACACTCACACACACACACGGACACACACACACTCACACACACTCGGACACACTCACACACACCCACACACTCTCAAACACACACTCACACTCACACACACACACACACACATACACACTCGGACACACACACACACACTCACACACACTCGGACACACTCACACACACCCACACACTCGCTCACACACACTCGCATACACACACACTCACACACACACACACTCACACACTCACACACACCTCACACACACACACTCCACACACACACACACATTCACACACACACACACTGACACACACACACACACTCACACACACTCACACACATACACACACACACACACACACTCACACACTCACACACACACACACACACACACACACACTCACACACACACACTCACACACACACACACACCACACACACACACCTGACACACACACACACACACACACACACTCCACACACACACACACACACTCACACACACCTCGACACACTCACACACACACACACACTCGGACACACACTCACACACACACACACTCACACACACACACACTCACACACACACACACACACTCACACACACTCGGACACACTCACACACACCCACACACTCGCTCACACACACTCGCATACACACACACACATACACTCACACACACACACTCGGACACACACACATACACACTCGGACACACACACACACACTCGGACACACACACACACACTCACACTCCAAATTGTCGGTAAGATTTAGATTAGAGGAGTCTTGATCCAAAATGGCCACCGCTGCTTCCCAGTTTCTTGTTGCCGTGTTTGTTGTTGTTTACATGTGTGTTGTTGTTGTTTACATGTGTGTTGGAGGACAAAGTGACCCCTGTTTGTCCTGCAGGTTTCCATCGGGAAGATGTACGAGACCCAGAAGAACGTGGTGGAGGACTGACCCCAGCAAACAGGAAGTGACATCACTGCCCCCGGCATCAACGCCTACCCGCTTCCTGTTTCGGCCTCAAACAATGCTCCGTCTCTTACAGCTGGGGGGGTTATTATAATAATATAATAAAAACAACTCCTTTAAATAAATACTATTTTGTGGTTAATAGTCTTTCAGTTTTAGTCTCATGTGGAAATCAACTTTATTTAAAGATGAATAAAAGACAAAAACCTGAACAGAACTGATTGATCATGTTTCTTATTTCATGTTTTATTTTTATTGAACTTGTCTGACTGTGTGATTTCTGTTCCAGAGAGATGCCTTGCTCAAGGGTTCCTACACGCTGAGTATTACTGACCTCGCAGTCCGGCCTCAGGACCTTATTGCTTAAACATATTATAATATTTATATAGTCTACATGTAATACATACACAATCAATTATAAATAGTTATTGTATAATATATCCAATATCTATTATATTTATATCTAATATATTACATTTTTGTTTATATTTTTTATATATAGAATACATATACAAATATATGTAATATAATATCTAATATACTCATATCTAAAGTATATAATTTATATTTTATATAATAGATAATAATGTATTGTAATATATACAATATATGTTTATATATAAAACATATTTCATATAATTTATATATAATCATTTATAAATATAATCTGTACAATATATTTTATGTATCACTTCAGAGTTGATTAGTTGTATTACAAGTTTTAATATATATAAAGAAAAGACACAAAGTGTGTGTGTGTGTGTGTGTGTGTGTGTGTGTGTGTGTGTGTGTGTGTGTGTGTGTGTGTGTGTGTGTGTGTGTGTGTGTGTGTGTGTGTGTGTGTGTGTGTGTGTGTGTGTGTGTGTGTGTGTGTGTGTGTGTGTTAGGTGACTGACCCCCACAAGGTACCAGCGTCTGCTTTTTATAGACCATCTGTTGGTTTTTGGACTGACCCACTTACAGACACACACACAAACACACACGTACACACACGCACACAGGTGTTGCTCAATCAATTGTCTCCTCAGACTCGCAGGGCGCTGTTCTGCACGCGCTCAGTAGAGTTTAAACTATTATTCTGCACACAAACATTTAGTTTATTTCTCCTGAAACGTGAACAGAAATAAAGTATACACTACAACTCCCAGAATGCTCGCTGTTGAGAAGAAATGGGATTGTTGCTCCTGATCGCTCAATGAGGAGATAGAGGGCAGGAGGACCTGAGGATAGAGGAGATGAAGATAGAGAACACGAGGACATAGAGGGCAGGAGGACAGAGGAGATGAGGACAGAGGAGATGAGGGCAGCATGTCCTCCAGGTCTCTGTTGACATTCAATATGTCGTCAGGTGGGTCAACAAACAGGATTCTGAACTTAGAGAGAGAGAGAGGGAGAGGGGGAGAGAGGAGGAGAGAGGGAGAGAAGGAGGAGAGAGAGAGGAGGAGAGAGGGAGGAAGGGGAGAGAGATTTATATTGACGGTTGAATGTTCTCAACCAATGAAATCTGACATTACGCAACAATAACACACGATGACATCATCTGTGAAGATTGAAACCCTAAAGAAATAGAGACAAATAGAGTCTGAATAATTCATTCATAGTAAAAGAAGTTAAAGTTTAACTTTATTGTGTAACTTCATCTGAACACGTCGGGATTCAGCTCAACAAACAAATATGGACTTTTATTTTGAAAATGTTCCACATCCTGTTCTGGTCCACAGAGACAGCGGTGACGTCACGAAGCCCGACGCGTCCCGCAGGTTGTTGACACCGAGCCACGTGTTCCTCTCAGGTCCCTAGACCGGGACTAGAACTAGTCCCTGACGTCATGAGACCACAATCTGGTTTATTCAGCAGGAACGAGGGTACAGGTCTGGGGTCTGGGTACAGGTCTGGGGTCTGGGTACAGGTCTGGGGTCTGGGTACAGGTCTGGGGTCTGGGTACAGGTCTAGGGTCTGGGTACAGGTCTAGGGTTTGGGTACAGGTCTGGGGTCTGGGTACAGGTCTGGGGTCTGGGTACAGGTCTAGGGTTTGGGTACAGGTCTGGGGTCTGGGTACAGGTCTGGGGTCTGGGTACAGGTCTGGGGTCTGGGTACAGGTCTAGGGTCTGGGTACAGGTCTAGGGTTTGGGTACAGGTCTGGGGTCTGGGTACAGGTCTGGGGTCTGGGTACAGGTCTGGGGTCTGGGTACAGGTCTGGGGTCTGGGTACAGGTCTGGGGTCTGGGTACAGGTCTAGGGTCTGGGTACAGGTCTAGGGTCTGGGTACAGGTCTAGGGTTTGGGTACAGGTCTGGGGTCTGGGTACAGGTCTAGGGTTTGGGTACAGGTCTGGGGTCTGGGTAGAGGTCTAGGGGTCTGGGGGCGTTGGTGCAGGTCTAGGGGTCCGGTGCCGGTCTAGGGCCCCGGTGCCGGTCTAGGGCCCCGGTGCCGGTCTACAGGGTCCGGTACCGCAGCGTGTAGTTCCTCCCCTCGCAGTTGTCCCAGAACTCGCCCTCCTCGCTGCGCACGTACACGGCGAAGTGCACGGCGGCGCGCGGCCCGGTGACGGGCGGCGCGTACACCGTGAAGCTGAAGCGCTCCCCCGCGGCGTCCGGCGCGGCCGCGGGCACGGCCTGCGCGTCCACGTAGGAGAGCCAGTCGTTGAAGGTGTACCTCAACCCGACCTCCTTCTGGGCGCAGCGGGCCAGGACCCGGATGTGGCCCCGCACGTCGAACTGGCTGATGGAGACCTTCTCCAGGCAGACGCGGAGCCGCGCGACGCGGCGCTGCGCGTCGCGCGGCTCCGCGAAGCAGGCCACCAGCCGGTCCGCGTGCGCGTGCGCGCTGGCCCTGAAGCTCAGGAGGTCGTGCTGCCGCGGCGCGAGGCTCCGGTGCCGGCTCAGCACGGTGCTCGGGACCTGCGGGTCCTCCAGGGAGCTGAAGTGCTTGACGCTGGCCAGGTCCAGCCCCATGGAGTCGGCGAACTTCACGCGCTTCCTCCCGCCGCTGCCGGGGCCCAGGAGCGCGGGCAGGGAGCGGGCTCTCCTCCGGTCCCTCATGAACCTCAGGTGAGACGCGTCCACCTCGTCGTCCAGATCTCCCTCCTGCTGCTCCTGCTGCTCCTGCTGCTCCTGCTGCTCCTGCTGCTCCTCCAGGCCGTTCTTCATCCTCTGGAGCGCTCAGCGGGACGTGTGTGCCCGGCAGCCGGCGGCCCGAGTGCTGAGGCCGGTCTGGAGTCCTCGGGGTCCCGGGGGCTGGTCTAGAGAAGAGGCCCCCGCCCCCTGGAGGACAGCGTGGGGACAGCAGGGCGGAAACACGTCACCACAGTAAACAACAACAAACATCTCTCCTTTACTAGAGGTATAAATACATCAATATACAAATACTCCATCACAAGTTAAGTTACACAAGTGTTCTAATCTTCATGTAATAAAAGTACACAAGTATTCTCGTCATGTAGTAAAAGTACACAAGTATTCTCGTCATGTAGTAAAAGTACACAAGTATTCTCGTCATGTAGTAAAAGTACACAAGTATTCTCATCATGTAGTAAAAGTACACAAGTATTTTCATCATGTAGTAAATGTACACAAGTATTTGTCGAAGGTGGGAAAAGATGACCAGGACGTTAAAGTAAACTTCAAAATAAAGTGGATTTAATCCAGTGTGGTACAACAAAAAGTCCAAAGACACAAAAAGTCCAAAGACACAAAAAGTCCAAAGACACAAAAAGTCCAAAGACACAAAAAGTCCAAAGACACAGTGTTTACGGTGCAGCTCGGTCTGAATGGAGTCAGCTGAGACATCGTCCATAAAGAGTCTCGTTGTCAAGGACAACGAGACTCAGGTAGAGCTCAGGGTGGAGGTCAGAGTGAGGTCAGAGTGAGGTCAGAGTGAGGTCAGGGAGAGGTCAGGGAGAGGTCAGAGTGAGGTCAGGGAGAGGTCAGGGAGAGGTCAGTGAGGTCAGAGTGAGGTCAGAGTGAGGTCAGAGTGAGGTCAGGGAGAGGTCAGGGTGAGGTCAGAGTGAGGTCAGGGTGAGGTCAGAGTGAGGTCAGGGAGAGGTCAGGGAGAGGTCAGGGAGAGGTCAGTGAGGTCAGAGTGAGGTCAGAGTGAGGTCAGAGTGAGGTCAGGGAGAGGTCAGAGTGAGGTCAGGGAGAGGTCAGGGAGAAGTGAGGTCAGAGTGAGGTCAGAGTGAGGTCAGAGTGAGGTCAGGGAGAGGTCAGGTGAGGTCAGGGAGGTCAGGTGAGGTCAGAGTGAGGTCAGGGTGAGGTCAGGAGGAGGAGGTCAGGGAGAGGTCAGGGTGAGGTCAGGGAGAGGTCAGAGTGAGGTCAGAGTGAGGTCAGGGAGAGGTCAGAGTGAGGTCAGGGAGAGGTCAGAGTGAGGTCAGGGAGAGGTCAGAGTGAGGTCAGAGTGAGGTCAGGGAGAGGTCAGGGTGAGGTCAGAGTGAGGTCAGGGAGAGGTCAGAGTGAGGTCAGTGAGGTCAGAGTGAGGTCAGAGTGAGGTCAGAGTGAGGTCAGGGAGAGGTCAGGGTGAGGTCAGGGAGAGGTCAGAGTGAGGTCAGAGTGAGGTCAGAGTGAGGTCAGAGTCAGGGGTTGTGTATAGTTTTGTGTCTAGTGCTCCCCTCATATCTAGTCGTCCTCCCCGTGTGGATGTGTCATCTTCTGGCCGAAGTCACAAAGTGTTTGTTCCTCTGAGCTTCTTATCCAGCGAGGTCAGTGTGTTCCTGTGAGTGTGTGTGTGTGTGTGTGTGTGCTGTTCTCTCTGGTCAGTGTGTTCCTGTGAGTGTGTGTGTGTGTGTGTGTGTGTGCTGTTCTCTCTGGTCAGTGTGTTCCTGTGAGTGTGTGTGTGTGTGTGTGCTGTTCTCTCTGGTCAGTGTGTTCCTGTGAGTGTGTGTGTGTGTGTGTGTGCTGTTCTCTCTGGTCAGTGTGTTCCTGTGAGTGTGTGTGTGTGTGTGTGCTGTTCTCTCTGGTCAGTGTGTTCCTGTGAGTGTGTGTGTGTGTGTGTGTGTGCTGTTCTCTCTGGTCAGTGTGTTCCTGTGAGTGAGTGTGTGTGTGTGTGTGTGTGAGCTGTTCTCTCTGGTCAGTGTGTTCCAGTGTGTGTGTGTGTGTGCTGTTCTCTCTGGTCAGTGTGTTCCAGTGTGTGTGTGTGTGTGTGTGTGAGCTGTTCTCTCTGGTCAGTGTGTTCCTGTGAGTGTGTGTGTCATGTAGTAAAAGTACACAAGTAGTCTCATCATGTAGTAAAAGTACACAAGTATTCTCCCCTCCATGTAGTTGGTGATGGTAGTGGAGTCACGTGGTGTTGCGCAACACAAGAAGTGCGTCAGGCGGCCATTGAACAAACAGTGACGTCACTGCAGCTGCAGGAGAGTTCATTGGATGTTTATGTCCATTCTGTAACTGACCTGAGGTCAGCTGCTCACTCATACTGCACCTGTACTCACGAGTACTTTCAGTCTAACAAAGTACTTCTATGTAAGGTATTAATACTTTCACCTGAATATTTTCTCCATATTTTCTGCCAAAAACAATAATCTCATAAAACAACAAAGAGCAGAAACCTGTTAAGTGATTTAATCATTTTCGTTGAGGGTTCGATTCCTTGTTGTTACAACCTGCTGTTTAGACCTTCACCACTAGAGGGCAGCAACGCAATTACTGCACTCCTCATTGTAAGAACACACAAACAGAATTTATTAGATATATAATATATAAGTAAAATACAGGTGTGTGAATATATATATATATATATATATATATATATATATATATGTGAAGTATATTACCTGTATATTATATATAGGTCATATCTATGTGTGTGTATATATATGACATAATATATAGATAATAAATAATATATATTTAATATATATATATATATATATATATATATATCAGATAAGATGAGGCCTAATAGAAGTGAACAAATTGAGCATCAGATGGATTTTTAACAAATCAAAACTTTATGAAAAGCAGAAATCTGGAGATTTTTTATAATATTTAAACGTTTAATCATTCCAAAAAGCAACTGAAGATTTATAAAAGGTCGTTCAAAGGGGTCACATGACACCGAGGTCACATGACACCTCTTAGCTTCTGATTGTTTAGCTTCTGATTGCATGTTCATTCAGTTACAAATAAATAAAAAGATCATAATCATAAATCCGATACATTTCTACATGACTTCACAGAACATCTGTAATTCAAAGTGTCAACAACGTCGCCGGCTTCATTAGTAGAACACCACGTGATTGGTTAACATTATGGAATGCATCTTGTGTATTGTAGTTCCGATGTTCTTGATCCAGCAGGTGGTCGGTAACTCTGCGCTGCCATTGGCTGTCGCAGCAGTCTGCTGATGACATCACAGCTGCCTGTCTGATGATGTCACTCGCTCTCTGTATTGTAGAGGCGGTACATCACCGTGACGACGACGGCTGCCAGAACCGGGATCAGCCAGTTAGCCCACCAACTGTAAGAGAAAGACTAGTTAACTATACAACTAACCAACTGTAAGAGAAAGACTAGTTAACTATACAACTAACCAACTGTAAGAGAAAGACTAGTTAACTATACAACTAACCAACTGTAAGAGAAAGACTAGTTAACTATACAACTAACCAACTGTAAGAGAAAGACTAGTTAACTATACAACTAACCAACTGTAAGAAAGACTAGTTAACTATACAACTGTAAGAGAGACTAGTTAAGACTAGTTAACTATACAACTAACCAACTGTAAGAAAGACTAGTTAACTATACAACTGTAAGAGAGACTAGTTAAGACTAGTTAACTATACAACTAACCAGATGTACGATACAGACTAGTTGAGACTAGTTAACTAACCAACTGTAAGAGAGACTAGTTAATACTAGTTAATTTGACAACTAACCAACTTGAAGAGAAAGACTAGTTAACTAACTAAGAAAATGACTAGTTTAGACTAGTTAACTATACAACGGTAAGAGAGAATAGGTAAGACTAGTTAACCATATAACAAACCAACCATAATAGAAATACTAGGTAAGACTAGTTAACCATATAACTAACCAACTGTAATATAATGACTAGTTAACTATACAACTAACCAACTAAGATACTGGTTGAATATACAACCAACCAACTGTAAGATACAGACTAGTTAACTATACAACTAACTACTGAGAGAGACTAGTTAACTATATAACTAACCAACTAAGAGAGACTAGTTAACTATATAACTAACCAACTAAGAGAGAGTAGTTAACTATATAACTAGTCTGTGTGTACCTGGGATTGTCCTTCAGCGTGATCACCAGTGTTTCCTGTCAGACAAACATCAGACATCAACGTCAACATTAGATTACAAAATATATAAATAACTTCTTTATTTTTATATTTTAATAATTTGATGATTTAAAATAAACAATAATAAGAAAACAAAACAATGGTGATCCACAGTGGAGCTGAGATGACCCCGATGACATCATCATGACATCATCAGGAGACGTCTTCACTTACTTCAAGTTTGATTTTGTCTCGGTCGTCCTGGAGACAGAGAGAGACGGTTAGTCACATGACACACACACACACACACACAGGCACACACACACACAGACACACACACACACAGGCGCACACACACACACACACACAGGCACACACACACACACACACACACAGGCACACACACCGGGTGCAGCTCCCCGATCACCATGCTCAGAGACATCTCTCTGGCGTCGCTCGAGTGTCCGACGTCCTCGAAGCTCTCGGTGGCGTCTCCTCCCGCCTGCTCCCTCAGCACCTCCTCTCCTCCGGGGTGCTGAGGAGGAAAACAAGCACACCCTCGTTATCCAGACACGGAGATAACAACAACACATGAAGCACAGGCTTCTATACAACCAGAGGAGTCGCCCCCTGGTGGTCAGGAGAGGGAATGCAGCTCTAACACATGAAGCAGAGACTTCTATACAACCAGAGGAGTCGCCCCTGACTGGCTTCACATTATCTTAGTGATGAATGAACCTCGTGCTCTTGAAGTATAAAACCGTCCTGCCGTGATAACAGAAGCTCCGCCTCCTCAAGGCCGAAGCATCAACAACAACAACAACAGATGTTTGTCCTCAAGTGAGCCTTCAAACTCAAAGTTGTAAATGTTCCGATAGCTGAGCCTCGTCGGGCCGAGCCCACTGAACCGGGCAGCAAGGAAACAACGAGTCCCGATGCGTGTGGGGCCAGAGGTCAGAGGTCAGAGGTCAGAGCACTTCACCTCGGTGTTGCGCAATATGGTTAATCAGTTCTGAATCAACGTTAATCTGGGGTCAAAGTGCTCTGACATGGACGGCAGGAGATTTCCTAACACTTTCATTATAATATTATGTTTTATTAGTTAGTTACTCTATTTAAATGTAACACATCCTCCCATTAAATCTCACTTCACACGTGACTTCACACCTGTAATCCTAGTCAGCTGATTGGCCGTTGATCTCTTTCTGAGGAGAAGTTGGTACAGCTGACCATGCGTGAATGTAAAACAACAACAACAACAACAACAACAACAACAACAACAACAGCAGCAGCGAGCTGCTGTTTGACCCGTGTACTTCCTGTGGAGCTCCTCTCACCTCCTCCAGGAACCGGGTGACGTCGTACACCCTGTTGTTGATGACGATCCACGTGGACTTGAAGGTGTTCTGCTCCTCCACCTCCGACAGACGGAAATATTTCACCGCTTCCGGACTCGTTTCCTCCTGCTCCTCCATCGCGTCTCGGGAAAGCTGAAGAGTTGTGACGGGGAGGGCAGCCGCAGAGCCTGCTGGCGCTGACGTCATCACGCAGCCTGCAGGGGCCTGGTTAAGCACCAACACGCCGACTTTTACCCCACTTTCACGCCCCGCGACCGGGACCGGGAAGTTTGAGCGGCGGTGCGTTCAGGGGCCATCGCGCTGTTCTGTTTTCAAAGTAAAACTCTAAACGATAAGGAAAGTTGTGGCAAGAGATTGAGTTTCCGCGTGAATGTTATAACATGTATCATACATCTGTTGATTGTTCTTGCTAACTTCTAAATGTGCCATGCTTTTATCTCTGTCCATTGTCCATCGGCATGTTAGAATGTGTTTTGCTGTTTCCTATTTAATATTGTAGTATAATTTTTAAATTAAAAAATACCATGTTCAAGGTTCAGCTCTAGGGCTGTCACATGTTCACACGTCACATTTCTGGCATAAAAAGCCACAAAAACATATTGTATATTTCTAAATAAAAACTGAATTGCTAAAATAAAATAATATTTGGCACTAACATCTTCCAGTACCTTTGTATGACTTTAATTCATGATAACTGCAACCCCTTTTGTGATCTCCAACACCACTTTACGTCGTTTGAGACTTTATTTTGAAAGATTAGTTTCCGTTACGAGTAGGTTTACGTCTGGCTGCTTCGGGGAGCCTCAAAGCCCCGCCCATCAAGCGTGCTATTGGCTATCTCCTAAACTGTGAACGGCTCTCTCTGATTGGTCTACACGCTCGCCGTAAACGGGTGATCGCGAGGACAAAGCTCACGTGAGTTCAGCGCACCGGCGGGAAAACCCACTGCGTTTGAGTCAAAGGTTGTCTATTGACCCATTGTCTCACTCCGCAGAAACACGGGCACCTTAAAATATACTCCATTCATGTAGTCTTCTTTATAAATATATCAAATAAACACTTAGAAATAAAGGTAACATGTGTAATATTAGTTGTGATAGCATAACTGTTTTCACTTTTATAGTTATGCGTTTTTAAATGTATCAATTAGTTAGTATTTATTATTTTATACGATTGTACTTTTAGAGATTTATTTTTTATCATGTTTTGTTATCTTTAAAATATGCTTCATAACAACAACACAATTGTTGTTAGATTTTTAACAGAATGTCCAATTTTTCAGAATGATATATATTAAATTATTGGATTATAATTATTAATGTATTGGGATCTGGTTTGCGTAAATGAAGCAGAGTGATACCTCATCTCATCAACGAGTTCAACTATCGTTAGCTAAGAACCGTTATCTTAATGTTTAACTTTTAAACTGATTTTTTTACATAAAGAGGTGAGTAAAATCATTCAAAATCTAAAAGTGAACTATTATTAATGTTTCTAACTGTGTTTTTAATTCAATAATTGTATCTGTAACGTGTCTAAACGTTAAACGACCATGAAACCCCTTCCGCCTCGATCTGTTGGGGTCTCGTCTCTGGGCTCGTCGTGACTCACGAACATTATTTAAAGTTAAGCGTTTACAAAACTCTGGAATCCTTTTAGCCAAATGTGCATTTTGTTCGAGTTTAAAGACCAATTTGGGAAAGTTTCAGATTAAATAAATGTGTGTTATGTATTTTATTCAGGTATAATATATTATTTTATTTCTTCTTTTGCGATTTTAAATGAATTCTTCATTTTTAAATGAGTGTGTCTGTGTGTCTCTGTGTGTGTGTGTGTGTCTCTGTGTGTGTGTGTGTCTCTCTCTCTCTTTGTGTGTGTCTCTGTGTGTGTGTGTGTGTGTGTGTGTGTGTGTGTGTGTCTGTCTCTCTTTGTGTGTGTCTCTGTGTGTGTGTGTGTGTGTGTGTGTGTCTGTCTCTCTTTGTGTGTGTCTCTGTGTGTATGTGTGTGTGTGTGTGTCTGTCTCTCTTTGTGTGTATCTGTGTGTGTGTGTGTCTGTCTCTCTGTGTGTGTCTCTGTGTGTGTGTGTGTGTGTCTGTCTCTGTGTGTGTGTCTCTGTGTGTGTGTGTGTGTGTGTGTGTGTGTGTGTGTGTGTATGTGTGTGTGTGCAGCATGAGTGTGTTCCTGCTGGCCCTGCCGGCTCTGGACCAGCTGGTGTGTGTGTCCGTGGCTCTGCCGCCGGTGGAGGATGTGAGGAGCCGGCAGATGGAGACCTGCAGGTGGAGCAGTGCTTAAAGTCTCCATTCCATCACAATGACATCACCCGTTAACTAACTATCACTAAACACAACCAGACATCCACCAACCGGGTTATGATGACATCACCCGTTCAACAACTATCACTAAACACACAAGCTCATTATTACATTTTTGATGACAAAAGGTAAAATATTTGAAAGTTTTACTCCCATGGAGGTTTTTAACAGTCTTGTTGCTGTGATGTCATCATCAGCTCCACTGAAACTAAGCTTCAAGGTCGTAGTGCGAAGGTCAAACCACTGTGTGTGTGTGTGTGTCTCTGTGTGTGTGTCTCTGTGTGTGTGTGTGTCTCTGTGTGTGTGTCTGTGTGTGTGTGTCTCTGTCTCTGTGTGTGTGTCTGTGTGTGTGTGTCTCTGTCTGTGTGTGTGTGTGTGTGTGTGTGCCTCTGTCTCTGTGTGTGTGTGTGTGTGTGTGTGTGTGTGTCTCTGTGTGTCTGTCTCTGTGTGTGTGTGTGTGTGTGTGTGTGTGTGTGTCCACAGAGAGCTGGTGCTGCTGTACTGTGACCTCCTGGCCTCTCCAGCTCTCGACTCCTTCTCTGACATCACGGTCATCGTGTCGGTAAGAATCAGAGTTCAGAGTTTATCTGTCGCAACCAGGAAGTGACCATACATCAACTAAGGAGGAGCGATCTGTCAATCACCTGTAGCCCCGCCCCTTAACGTCCCCTGCTTTAATGTCGACATGACATCATGCTGTATAGAAGAAGACTAGAAACTAGAGATTGAGACATAAACTCATGTTTACTGAGTAGAGTCACGATATATACTTCTATACAACCAGAGGAGCCCCCTGGTGGTCAGGAGAGAGAATGCAGCTTTAACACATGAAGCATATACTTATATACAACCAGAGGAGACCCCTGATGGTCAGGAGAGAGAATGCAGCTTTAACACATGAAGCATATACTTCTATACAACCAGAGGAGCCCCCTGGTGGTCAGGAGAGAGAATGCAGCTTTAACACATGAAGCAGAGACTTCTATACAACCAGAGGAGCCCCCTGGTGGTCAGCAGAGAGGATGCAGCTTCAACACATGAAGCATAGACTTCTATACAACCAGAGGAGCCCCCTGGTGGTCAGCAGAGAGGATACAGCTGTGTCACATGATGTGTCCACCTGGCTCGTGTTATCACCTTTTGAGGACAAAGTGTCCTCTGAACAAAACGTCCTCTTTCAACATCTATCCCTCTTTTTTCTTCTACTGTTTGTTTTCCTGGGAAGTCGCTGAACGACGATTTGTTCACATAAATATCTGATTATTTAAATGTAAAACATTTCTGCTTCAAAGAAAATAGAAAATAACAAGTGGATTCTTGTAGACCTCTCCCCCCAATGTCTTCCTTTGTGTTTGATCTCGTGACCTCTGAGACTCTCGACGGGTGAAGGTCGCTCGTGAGTCTGATCTGATCGCTCGTCTCCTCCTTCAGATCACGTTTTTCCAAAGAGGCGTCCTCCAGGTGTTTGGACGGGGACGCAGTCTGCAGGTGAGACTTCTAGACTCAGACAACAGGGCCATGTGTAATTACTCTTTAGATGACTCTGTGTGTGTGTGTGTGATTGTTTGTGTGTGTGTATGTGTATGTGTGTGTAGCTGGGCTGTCCTCAGTGTGTGTCTCCAGGTGTCCTCCAGTGTTGTCTGTCCTACTCTCTGATCACCAGACTGTCTCCCAGCTGGAACAAAGCCGGACTCTACCTCATCTCAGGTGAGCTTCCATTTACTGCTTGTTCTGCTGCCCCTTGTGGACTAAAGTGGTACTGCTGGTTCTGCTGCCCCCTGTGGACTAAAGTGGTAGTGTTGGTTCTGCCCCCTGTGGACTAAAGTGGTAGTGTTGGTTCTGCCCCCTGTGGACTAAAGTGGTAGTGTTGGTTCTGCCCCCTGTGGACTAAAGTGGTAGTGTTGGTTCTGCTGCCCCCTGTGGACTAAAGTGGTAGTGCTGGTTCTGCTGCCCCCTGTGGACTAAAGTGGTAGTGTTGGTTCTGCTGCCCCCTGTGGACTAAAGTGGTAGTGCTGGTTCTGCTGCCCCCTGTGGACTAAAGTGGTAGTGTTGGTTCTGGTGCCCCCTGTGTGTTTGTTGTTGTGTGTTTGTTGTTGTGTGTTTGTTGTGAACGTCTCGCTGTGTGTTGTGTTGTCAGGGAAAGACTTCCTGACCGAGAGCGGCCGGCTCAACGCTGTCGGTGAGTTTCTCCAACACTCCTCGTTGGTTACTGGTCCACGGCTGTCAGGTTCTCCAGGGTGTGTGTGTGTGTGTGTGTGTGTATCAGGCATGGAGCTGAGCACCAGCGAGGGCCAGCTGGTCCTCACCATCAGAGCCGACACAGTCCGATTGCCTCCGGCCAGAGTGAGAGGCTCATTGTGTGTTTACACGAGTTCAATGACCACCATAAGTGTCTGGACTCATGTGTGTGTGTGTGTGTGTGTTTGTGTTGCAGCTGGAGGACTTTGACCTCCCCCCGTTGGTGCTCAGGAGGTTCTGCAGTGACCCGGTCTCTGTCCTTGACCCCTCCTCCAGCGGCCGGGCCATGTGGTGTCACGTCCTGCCCAGGTGAGACAGTGCCCCCTGCTGGACACTGAAGGTACTGTATGCTGGTTTTAATACAGGTGACACATTTTGACCTTTTACTACATGTTAAACATACAGTGGTGTATCCAGGAAGCAAACTTGTACGCCATCGTTTCAACATCCTGTTTATTATTATTATTATTGTTATTATTATTATTATTATTATTACTATTATTACTATTATTGTTTTCACCCACTGATGAATTATGGCATTTAATAGAAAAAGGTGTCAGTAGTACAAACACATTAGATTTAAATAATATCTCAGGAATAATTCATAGCTTCAAAAAATCTGTTTTAATGTTCATAAATATTTAATATATTTAATTTGATATATCATCAAAACAACTTTTTGTTTAATTAAATTATTTTAGCATCAATAAATACAACCCAAATATATAAGTGTGAAAAATAAATGCAAAAGTGGTATTTGGAAAAATAAATAAATATATTATGATGAATACAAATGTACCCAATTTAAAAACGAGCAGTTTGTGTTGACCGACTGTGAGCAGCAGGGGGCACCGCAGCTCTTCATCAACACTGACGGAGGTTTATTTGATTGAATTCATGTGTGTGTGTGTGTGTGTGTGTGTTTAGCATGAAGAAAGGTCAGATCATCAACATCACCCGTCAGCTGCCCAGAGACGGGCCATTCCGAACCTACAGAGACCTACAGAACCACTGGAACCGCCTGGTACACACACACGCACACACACACACACACACACACACACACACAGACGCAAAGATGTAGAGCAAAATATGTCAGAGCAAAAAATTTTAAAACAGTGTTTAAATCAAGAAAAGTTATTTATATAAGTGTATATGTGTATGTGTGTATGTGTGTATGTATGTGTGTTTGTGTATATGTATGTGTGTGTGTGTGTGTGTGTGTGTGTGCCTGTGTATGTGTGTGTGTGTATATGTGTGTGTGTGCGTGTGTGTGTGTGTGTGCGTGTGTGTGTCTGTGTGTATATGTGTGTGTGTGTGTGTGTCTGTGTATATGTGTGTCTGTGTGTTTGTGTGTGTGTATGTGTGTGTGTGTGTGTCTGTGTGTGTGTGTGTGTCTGTGTGTGTCTGTATGTATGTGTGTGTGTGTGTCTGTGTGTATGTGTGTGTCTGTATGTACGTGTGTGTGTGTGTGTGTGTATGTGTGTGTCTGTGTGTGTGTGTGTCTGTGTGTGTCTGTATGTATGTGTGTGTGTGTGTCTGTGTGTATGTGTGTGTCTGTATGTACGTGTGTGTGTGTGTGTGTGTCTGTGTGTGTGTGTGCGTGTGTCTGTGTGTATGTGTGTGTGTGTGTGTGTGTGTGTGTGTGTGTGTGTGTGTGTGTGTGTGTGTGTGTGTGTGTCTGTGTGTATGTGTGTCTGTGTGTGTGTGTGTGTGTGTGTGTGTGTCTGTGTGTGTGTGTGTGTGTGTGTGTGTGTCTGTGTGTATGTGTGTCTGTGTGTGTCTGTGTGTATGTGTGTCTGTGTGTGTGTGTGTGTGTGTGTGTGTCTGTGTGTATGTGTGTCTGTGTGTGTATGTGTGTGTGTGTGTGTGTGTGTCTGTGTGTATGTGTGTCTGTGTGTGTGTGTGTGTGTGTGTGTGTGTGTGTGTGTGTGTCTGTGTGTGTGTGTGTGTGTGCAGTACGGTTACAGGCTCCCGGAGCTGGCAGAAGAAGAGGTGGTTTACTGCAGCATCTACTTCCGGCCGGTGGGTCAGAGACTCTTCACGTATCCTCAAGAGAAGTTATTATGATCAACCTGACGTTAATGTTCATGTTTACCAGTATTTACTTATTATTTAGCATTTCTTAGTCTGTCATTTAAACATTTGGAACCCCAAAGCCCGCCGGCGGGAACCAATTGCCAGAACTACAACATTCCGCCTTCTTTCTCGTTCCCTTGACTTTTCCGGAGAGGACTTTTATTTTGAAGCTGCAGCGCGCTCCTTCCCTTAACGCGCAGCAGGTACCCTCTGAGCTGCGTGCGCCTGCAGCCGGTGCAGCGCTGCCCCCGGGTCGACCTGCAGGGGACGCTGTGCTCCTTCCTGTCCAACCTCAGGGACAAGCTGCGCGACGTGTGCGGCTTCCCTGCGCGGCTGACCGGGAAACCCCGTTACCTCACGGCGGGGCTGAGCTCCGCAGCGGGGCTGCAGGTACGCGGCCAAGTGACCGTATACGGACCGCAGGCTCGGGATCACCTCTGAGCCCAGACCTAAACACTGGCCCCCAGCGGGGGAGTGAGTGAGTGAGTGTGTGTGTGTGTGTGAGTGTGAGTGAGTGAGTGTGTGTGTGAGTGAGTGTGAGTGTGTGTGTGTGAGTGTGTGTGAGTGAGTGTGTGAGTGTGAGTGTGTGTGTGTGAGTGTGTGTGAGTGAGTGTGTGAGTGTGAGTGTGTGAGTGAGTGTGTGTGAGTGTGTGAGTGAGTGTGTGTGTGTGTGTGAGTGTGAGTGTGTGAGTGAGTGTGTGTGTGTGTGTGTGTTTCATTCCGACAGTCGACATAATCAAGATAAGTTGCGTGTCACGTAACTTCATTCGTTTGATGTCATTTTAGGTTAATACTTAAATGATGGAGTCATCAAGTAGATCTTTATGAAGAGATCCATCCCATAATCACTTATGAGCTAGTGTCTCATTATAATGACTTACAGTTCCTCCTCCTCCTCCTCCTCCTCCTCCTCCTCCTCCTCCTCCTCCTCCTCCTCCTCCTCCTCCTCCTCAGCTATTGGCTGCTGAGCAGATCAACTTGAGCTCCTCCTCCTCCTTCAGGCCGGTCCTCACCCAGCTCCCTCCTCCCCCCCCTCCTCCTCCTCCTCCTCCTCCTCCGGCCCGGTACCCTCTGACCCAGCAGGACGGAGCCCAGGGGCTTCTGGGTAACCTTCTGATACAAAGCCCACGGTGGAGAGGAGACCGAGACTGGCCTTCATCCCTCTCCTCTTCCTCCTCCTCCTCAGCGTCATCCCTCCCTCCTCTTCCTCCCCCGATGGTTCCCATCTTCAAGAACAAGTGTCCGTCGCGCCTTGTAAACGTGGCCCTGCTGCGCCTCCAGAAGCAAAGGAATCAGCTGACTGGAGGAGGAGGAGGAGGAGGAGGAGGAGGAGGAGGAGGAGGAGGAGGAGGAGGGGCGGGGAGGGTGACCCTACCAGCCTTCTGGACGAAGACTTCCTCGTCTTCATCGGTTTCTTCTTTGCCCGCCGCGCCGCCCCGACCTCTTCCTCCTCCGTTTCCGGCTCCTCGCTTCCACCGGCGGCCCAAAGCCCTCAGCCTCAGTCCTGCACCCAGGTCCAGACCCGGGATCCTCCTGGCTCCAGAGACCCAGACCACCAAACCCAGGTCCAGACCCGGGATCCTCCTGGCTCCAGAGACCCAGACCACCAAACCCAGGTCCAGACCCGGGATCCTCCTGGCTCCAGAGACCCAGACCACCAAACCCAGGTCCAGACCCGGGATCCTCCTGGCTCCAGAGACCCAGACCACCAAACCCAGGTCCAGACCCGGGATCCTCCTGGCTCCAGAGACCCAGACCACCAAACCCAGGTCCAGCTCGAAAACCACTGTGAAGTCCGTCTCAGACAGAAATCCAGGCCCTCCACCTTCTGATCCCTCCACCCAGGAGGCCTCCAGCAGCAGCCGGGTGAGTCCACTCAGATCCATTCTGCTTGTTTCTTTGGTTGAAACCACTCAGATCTGTTTCCAAGACGTTTTGAAGACATACAGCCGCTATGCTAATGTGCTAAGGGACTAACGTGCTAAGGGGCTAACGTGCTAAGGGGCTAATTTGTTATGGGGCTAAGGGGCTAACGTGCTAAGGGGCTAATGTGCTATGGGGCTAACGTGCTAAGGGGCTAACGTGCTAAGGGGCTAACGTGCTATGGGGCTAACATGCTAAGGGGCTAACGTGCTAAAGGGCTAACGTGCTAAGGGGCTATGGTGCTATGAGGCTAACGTGCTAAGGGGCTAACGTGCTAAGGGGCTAAGGTGCTATGGGGCTAAGGTGCTAAGGGGCTAAGGTGCTATGGGGCTAAGGTGCTAAGGGGCTAAGGTGCTATGGGGCTGCTAAGGGGTTAACGTGCTAAGGGGCTAAGGTGCTATGGGGCTAAGGTGCTATGGGGCTAACGTGCTAAGGGGCTAATGTGCTAAGGTGCTATGGGGCTAACGTGCTAAGGGGCTAACATGCTAACGGGCTAAGGTGCTATGGGGCTAACATGCTAAGGGGCTAACGTGCTAAGGGGCTAACGTGCTAAGGGGCTAACGTGCTAAGGGGCTAAGGTGCTATGGGGCTAACGTGCTAAGGGGATAACGTGCTAAGGGGCTAAGGTGCTATGGGGCTAAGGGGCTAAGGTGCTATGGGGCTAACGTGCTAAGGGGCTAACATGCTAAGGGGTTAAGGTGCTAAGGGGCTAACGTGCTATGGTGCTATGGGGCATACGTGCTAAGGGGCTAACGTGCTAAGGGGATAACGTGCTAAGGGGCTAACGTGCTATGGGGCTAACGTGCTAAGGGGCTAATGTGCTAAGGTGCTATGGGGCTAACATGCTAAGGGGCTAACATACTAACGGGCTATGGGGCTAACATGCTAAGGGGCTAACGTGCTAAGGGGCTATGGGGCTAACGTGCTAAGGGGCTAACGTGCTAAGGGGCTCACTCTGGGTTTCCTCACAACTCTGTGTTTCTGTTTTTCAGAGGGTTGAGTCAAAGCTGAAGAAAGCTCGCCCGGCGGTCCGCGACGTGGACGTTGGCCAGATGGCGAGAAGCGGCCAGGTGAGGAGGCGCTCTGAACACCTCCTCTCTGGTCACGTGTTTAACTCTCGGTCCGCAGCTGCCAGAGTGGCTCTACCATTTAAGTTTAGAAGAAGTGGACTGGTTCTTGGCCATGGCCA
>CM070096.1:20733766-20748766 GCA_036178185.1 Liparis tanakae
ACCGGACCCCGTCTCGCGTCAAGAGGCTCTTCAGGTGGGGGCGGGGCTACACGCTGAGCGGCAGGTCCTCGGTTCTTAATGTGGTCACTTCCTGTTCGCTGGTTGCAAAGAGACAAGATGGCGAGGTCTTGACAGCGTCCTCCTCCGGCGCTCCGTGGCGTGCGGTCTCCGCCTCCAGCGCGTTTGTCATCGCGGTCGAGCGGCTCATAAATTTGACGGGTTTTTAATCCTGGACTAACGGGACGAGGAGCAGCTCCTCCTGGCCTCCTCCTGGCCTCCTCCTGGCCTCCGCTCTGTGGCCCGGGGCTCGGACACGCCTCCTTTCTCCTTCCCTTTTTTCATCGCCTAATTCCTGAATCCTCGTGTGGGAAGTTGGCGAGGCTGCAGACTGAATCCAGTCCAGATCCAGCACAAAGACTCCTTTGTTACCCGGGACCGAAACCACTTAACCACTTCAGAGGGTTCTGAGGGAACCTCCTGCAAGCTGAGAGGAGCTGCAGCAGCTCACTGGGATACGAGAGGGACAACCTTCAGGGGGGAGAACCACCAGGAGGGAGAACCTTCAGGGGGGAGAACCACCAGGAGGGAGAACCTTCAGGGGGGAGAACCACCAAGAGGTAGAACCTTCAGGGGGGAGAACCACCAGGAGGGAGAACCACCAGGAGGGAGAAATTGCAGTCAGGTCTCCATGGCGACGTGAGGGCCTCAGGTTGAAGAGCGTTGGACCCCACAGAGAAGGAGGAGGAGGAGGAGGAGGAGGAGGAGGAGGAGGAGGAGGAGGTGCTCCTCGAGCTCAGAGGCATGTGGTTTCATCTCATTCCTGCTCTCCGGTGACGTGGAGCTGATGATTTTGACCTCCGTCAGTTCTCTCTCTTTCATCCTCTCCCTGCTCCTCCTCCCCCGGCCTCTCTTCGTCTTGTTCTTGCTGCTGCGGTTAGCGTGTTGTAAACGTGTTGTAAACGTGTTGTAAACATGTCGTTAGCGTGTTGTAAACGTGTCGTAAACGTGTCGTAAACGTGTCGTTAGCGTGTTGTAAACGTGTTGTTAGCGTGTTGTAAACGTGTTGTAAACGTGTTGTTAGCGTGTTGTAAAACGTGTTGTAAACGTGTTGTTAGCGTGTTGTAAACGTGTTGTAAACCTGTTGCTAGCGTGTTGTAAACGTGTTGTAAACGTGTTGTAAACGTGTTGTTAGCGTGTTGTAAATGTGTTGTAAACGTGTTGTAAACGTGTTGTTAGCGTGTTGTAAACGTAAACGTGTTGTAAACGTGTTGTTAGCGTGTTGTAAACGTAAACGTGTTGTAAACGTGTTGTTAGCGTGTTGTAAATGTGTCGTAAACGTGTTGTAAACGTGTTGTAAACGTGTTGTTAGCGTGTTGTAAACGTGTCGTAAACGTGTTGTAAACGTGTTTGACGTCAGAGACCAGAGCGTCCTAGACCTCCGGGTCCAACGCGGGGCCCGAACCAACACCACCGCTTGAAACCACAGCCAAGACAAACCATGGCGGGGAGAAGACGGACATCAAAGGACGGAAAAACAACAACAACATGTTCAAAACTTCCATCTTTTGAAAGTCGATTCCATCAACAAACTTTGACATTACTAGACTCCTTTTTCGCTTGTGGTATTATGCCCACGATTATAAGTCCCACAAGAATAACTAAATCTAGTTCCACTCATGGACAACATTTATGTTAACCAGGAGAACATCTGCAACTTGATCTCCTTTGTTCTTCTGATATTTCAGACCATTTGCCGTGTCTAACGCTTATGGGCGAACGACAAAAGGTAATGAGAAAAAGCCGCCTCTCGTTGTCACGTCGCGATCCGTCACTGATCCTACGCTGCTATCAGCCGTCCTCTGTCCAGTGTGGACTGGCCTGACCCAGAACATGACCGCAGACGAAGCAGTACGCAGTCGCTTTATAGGCGTGCTGGATCATCACTGTTCGTGTTTCTCGCAAGCATGTGATGAGAGAACCCTGGAGGACGGCGGGTCTGATGACCTCGATACGCAGCCGTGATAGTCTGTTCACGAAGCGGCTCATTTGCCCTGCGCTCCGCAGAAAACATTCTCTCAACAGAAAATCTGCGTTTACTATCCCACCGCCTTGTCCACCCGCAACCGTTGTGATCTGCTCTGGGATCCGCAGCTAGAACTCAAGTGAGATGTAAAGAGATCTTACAAAAACGAGCTGTGCGGATCGTCTGCAATGTGAAGTACACGGAACACACTGAGCCGCTTCAAGGAGGGTAGGCCTTCTCAGATTGAACCATCTAAATTTGTGTCAGACAGGAATTTTTATGTACAAATTTATGAACAATAATCTGCCCCTCAATCTGTTACGTATGTCCACAAGGAACACACACGTTCACAACCACAACCCGCGGCTGCGTGCTGGCATACATGTTAATAAACAGTCGACATTGTGTTTCAAAGCTTCATCCGTAGAGGTCCAAAGATCTGGAGCCAAATTCCGGACGAGGTCAAATCAGCATCCGCCACCAAGACATTTGATTCTGGCCTTCAACGTCATCTCACTTCACCTTAAAGTTATTATTATTATTATATACAGCCTGGCGGCACAGTACAATACAGGACAGATATTTTATTTCAATTTTATATACATGCCTTGATTTTCGTGATATTATTTTTCCCTACGTTATCAGTAGTTCAAATTTGCCTTTATTATTATTATTATTATTATTATTGTTATGAATATGATGGAATTCCTAAATCTATCCTTTTCATTACCTCCTCTGATACCTCCTCTAATACCTCCTCTGATACCTCCTCTAATACCTCCTCTGATAGCTCCTCTAATACCTCCTCTGATAGCTCCTCTAATAGCTCCTCTGATAGCTCCTCTAATACCTCCTCTGATACCTCCTCTAATACCTCCTCTGATACCTCCTCTAATAGCTCCTCTGATAGCTCCTCTAATACCTCCTCTGATACCTCCTCTGATAGCTCCTCTGATAGCTCCTCTGATACCTCCTCTGATAGCTCCTCTGATACCTCCTCTAATACCTCCTCTGATAGCTCCTCTAATACCTCCTCTGATAGCTCCTCTGATAGCTCCTCTGATAGCTCCTCTGATAGCTCCTCTAATAGCTCCTCTGATAGCTCCTCTGATACCTCCTCTGATAGCTCATCTGATAGCTCCTCTGATAGCTCCTCTGATAGCTCCTCTGATACCTCCTCTAATAGCTCCTCTGATAGCTCCTCTGATAGCTCCTCTGATAGCTCCTCTGATACCTCCTCTAATACCTCCTCTGATAGCTCCTCTGATAGCTCCTCTGATAGCTCCTCTAATACCTCCTCTGATAGCTCCTCTGATACCTCCTCTAATACCTCCTCTAATAGCTCCTCTGATAGCTCCTCTGATAGCTCCTCTGATACCTCCTCTAATACCTCCTCTGATAGCTCCTCTGATAGCTCCTCTGATACCTCCTCTAATACCTCCTCTAATAGCTCCTCTGATACCTCCTCTAATAGCTCCTCTGATACCTCCTCTGATACCTCCTCTAATAGCTCCTCTGATACCTCCTCTGATAGCTCCTCTGATACCTCCTCTGATAGCTCCTCTAATACCTCCTCTAATAGCTCCTCTGATACCTCCTCTAATACCTCCTCTAATAGCTCCTCTGATACCTCCTCTAATACCTCCTCTGATACCTCCTCTAATACCTCCTCTGATACCTCCTCTGATACCTCCTCTAATAGCTCCTCTGATAGCTCCTCTGATAACTCCTCTGATACCTCCTCTAATAGCTCCTCTGATACCTCCTCTGATAGCTCCTCTGATACCTCCTCTGAGAGGAAGTCTTCCTTCTTCCTGTCGAGCGATGAAACAATGGCTTCACTTTGCCTTGAGCCTGGAGCGAGGAAGCTGGAGGTTGCAGCCCAGCTTCCCTGGAGAGGAGCGACCTCCTCCACGATGTCAGGAGGCTTGTGCTGAAGAAACTACGGAAGGGAAACCAAGTCCAGAAAGAGATCCGATCCGAACCGCAGGAGGTTCTTGACTTTCTTTGTTTTTCTTTCCTGGCGGACATCCGTGATATATGATATTAGCTTAGCTTAGCATAGACTGGAAACAGCTGTTGTGTTTTATTGCAACGTGGTCATGATTTACAAGATGTGGCTGAAGGTCTCGGGGCCTCGGTGCTTTAACACGTGAGACACATCTGGACTTGTGATGAATAGGTTTTAATAAGTCGGGTCTGAGGGTGTCGGGTCTGTCGCTCTCCTTCCTAACGCCGTCACTCTGGAAAGTTCCAGACACAGAAGGTCCGGTGTGTGATCTCTGCAGCGTGTTCTGGCTCTACCTCGGGGGCCTCTGAACAACCTCTCAAGGGAGTGGCCAGGAGGAACCAGGAGGAACCGGATCGGATACCCAAGTCCAGCTTGGCTGGCCCCCTGCAAACGTCTCTGCTCACCTGTGAGCCTCCACAGGAGGAGTGGTGACTTCAGGGCTTCACCTTCAGCCTCGGCTCCTCTAACAGCCTGAGACACCAGGCCCTGAGCTGCTTCCACACCTACCTCCACAACTACCTCCACACCTACCTCCACACCTACCTCCACACCTACCTCCACACCTACCTCCACACCTACCTCCACACCTACCTCCACACCTACCTCCACAACTCCACACCTACCTCCACACCTACCTCCACACCTACCTCCACACCTACCTCCACAACTACCTCCACACCTACCTCCACACCTACCTCCACCTACCTCCACAACTACCTCCACACCTACCTCCACAACTACCTCCACACCTACCTCCACACCTACCTCCACAACTACCTCCACACCTACCTCCACACCTACCTCCACACCTACCTCCACACCTACCTCCACACCTACCTCCACTACCTCCACACCTACCTCCACAACTACCTCCACACCTACCTCCACACCTACCTCCACAACTACCTCCACACCTACCTCCACAACTACCTCCACACCTACCTCCACACCTACCTCCACACACCTCCACACCTACCTCCACAACTACCTCAATAACTACCTCCACAACTACCTCCACACCTACCTCCACCTCCACAACTACCTCCACACCTACCTCCACACCTACCTCCACACCTACCTCCACACCTACCTCCACACCTACCTCCACACCTACCTCCACACCACCTCCCACAACCTACCTCCACACCTACCTCCACACCTACCTCCACACCTACCTCCACAACTACCTCCACAACTACCTCCACAACTACCTCCACAACTACCTCCACAACTACCTCACTACCTCACACCTACCTCACTACTACCTCCACACCTACTACCACACCTACCTCCACCTCTCTACCTGCCTGTCTATCTGCCTATAGTTCATTCTTCTTGCCCAGTCTTCTGCAAACCTTGTTGTAGACGCTTGTCTGTACAGGTCACACACACACACACACACACACACACACGTGTGTCAGCCTGGGGTCTTGGAGGTGATGTCGTCCGCCTGCTCAGACACGCTGAGATGCTGCATGACATCGAAGAGTTTAAACTGAATGAAACATTTAAAGAAGTTCACAAAACGTCTTTCACCACTGGACCACTTGTTTTAGGTTTTAAAGATTATATCTATGTTTTTATATATTATTTCTATGTTTTTATATCTATTATATATATATATATATATATATATATACACACACACTATATTACATTCCACACAGTAAGAATACTCTGTTCTTCTTCTCTGTCCCTGTTTCCTCCTCGATTGATTCATTTCCTGCAAATGAAAAATACAGAAATTCTGTGTTTCAAGTCTTTTTCAACACAGCATGATGAGTCAAGCAGACCATAGCGAGGAGTAAACACACACACTCCTCTGGTTGTATAGAAGTCTCTGCTTCATGTGTTAAAGCTGCATTCTCTCTCCTGACCACCAGGGGCGACTCCTCTGGTTGTATAGAAGTCTCTGCTTCATGTGTTAAAGCTGCATTCTCTCTCCTGACCACCAGGGGGCTCCTCTGGTTGTATAGAAGTCTCTGCTTCATGTGTTAAAGCTGCATTCTCTCTCCTGACCACCAGGGGGCTCCTCTGGTTGTATAGAAGTCTCTGCTTCATGTGTTAAAGCTGCATTCTCTCTCCTGACCACCAGGGGGCTCCTCTGGTTGTATAGAAGTCTCTGCCTCATGTGTTAAAGCTGCATTCTCTCTCCTGACCACCAGGGGGCTCCTCTGGTTGTATAGAAGTCTGAGCTTCATGTGTTAAAGCTGCATTCTCTCTCCTGACCACCAGGGGGCTCCTCTGGTTGTATAGAAGTCTCTGCTTCATGTGTTAAAGCTGCATTCTCTCTCCTGACCACCAGGGGGCTCCTCTGGTTGTATAGAAGTCTGAGCTTCATGTGTTAAAGCTGCATTCTCTCTCCTGACCACCAGGGGGCTCCTCTGGTTGTATAGAAGTCTGAGCTTCATGTGTTAAAGCTGCATTCTCTCTCCTGACCACCAGGGGCGACTCCTCTGGTTGTATAGAAGTCTGAGCTTCATGTGTTAAAGCTGCATTCTCTCTCCTGACCATCAGGGGGCTCCTCTGGTTGTATAGAAGTCTATATCGTGACTCTACTTCCCTCAGTAAACATGTAAACATGTCTCAGTGTCTAATTTCTAGTCTTCTTCTATACAGCACAATGTCATGATTTAGGACATGAAGGTCTGTATAGTCAGGGGACGCTTTAGGGGCGGGGCTACAGGTGATTGACAGGTAGACAATGTTGGTTTGGTCTTGTTTACGTCTTACAACTTTTCCCTTCCGTGTGTTTCGCTCTACGAAGGTTCATTGTCCTATTCTGGTGCCCGAACAATGTTCTGCTTTGCTCTTGCTTAGCTCCGCCCCCTCTGTTTACCTTCTGGTTGCAAAGAAACAAGATGGCAAAGAAGAAGATTCCGTCCACAAAGCAGCGGCTGGTGTCCAAGGAGCTGAGGTCTCTGAGGCTCTGGGAATGAACCCTGAGGGAGGAAGCTCCTCTCCACCAACAGCCGGGAGACACTTCCTGTTACATTCCAGCTCACGGCCACGTGACTCCAGCTGAGCCTCAGACGCAGCGCTCGCTCTCAGGTGACCGGGGACTCGCCTCCTCACGCCCCGGAGGAGACGAGTCCGGACTGGAGCCGCTCAACTCACTTTGACCCCTCTGTGTACGTGGAAGTCAAACAGAAGTCAGTTGCTCTGGACGCTCTACTTTCTGCGTTGCCCATTATGCTCTACTTCCTGCGTTGCTCAGGACGCTCTACTTCCTGCATTGCTCATTATGCTCTACTTCCTGCGTTGCTCAGGACGCTCTACTTCCTGCATTGCTCATTATGCTCTACTTCCTGCGTTGCTCAGGACGCTATACTTCCTGCATTGCTCATTATGCTATACTTCCTGCGTTGACACGGTACACTACTTCCTACATTGCTCTGGATGCTCTACTTCCTGCGTTGCTCAGGACGCTCTACTTCCTGCGTTGTTCATTATGCTATACTTCCTGCGTTGACACGGTACACTACTTCCTGCATTGCTCTGGATGCTCTACTTCCTGCGTTGCTCGGGACGCTCTACTTCCTGTGTTGCTCATTATGCTATACTTCCTGCGTTGACACGGTACACTACTTCCTGCATTGCTCTGGACGCCCTACTTCCTGCATTGCTCTTGACGCCCTACTTCCTGCTTTGCTCTGGACACTCTACTTCCTGCGTTGCTCTGGACGCTCTACTTCCTGCGTTGCTCTGGACGCTCTACTTCCTGCGTTGCCACTGAGCCTCCCTTATGGAAGCAGCTGTGGTTGATCCCCGGGAAGCCGTTGGCGTCTGGCAGCAGCAACGCAGCGTGAGCTCATCGTTGGAGACAATACCCAGAAGCCCCGGCTGAAGCAAAGGAAGCTCTCTGCTGTTGTGAGTAACCCGATGCAGCCTGTCGTCATGGAGACGAAGGCGGTGGCCGGACGCCAGGCCGGGTTCCTCACGCTGCAAATCATTTCCATAAAACACACTCACGCAGCAGCTGAGGCTCAACTCCTCAAGGGCGCTTCGTTTCCACAAGTTTACAGCTCGTTGTCGTGGGAGACCTTCTTTCAACGAGGACCGCCAGAGTACACCGCCAGAGTACACCGCCAGAGTACACCGCCAGAGTACACCGCCAGAGTACACCGCCAGAGTAGAACACCAGAGTATACCGCCAGAGTACAACGCCAGAGTACACCGCCAGAGTACAACACCAGAGTACACCGCCAGAGTACAACGCCAGAGTACACCGCCAGAGTACAACACCAGAGTATACCGCCAGAGTACAACGCCAGAGTACACCGCCAGAGTACAACACCAGAGTATACCGCCAGAGTACAACACCAGAGTACACCGCCAGAGTACAACACCAGAGTATACCGCCAGAGTACAACGCCAGAGTACACCGCCAGAGTACACCGCCAGAGTACACCGCCAGAGTACAACACCAGAGTATACCGCCAGAGTACACCGCCAGAGTACAACACCAGAGTACACCGCCAGAGTACAACACCAGAGTACACCGCCAGAGTACACCGCCAGAGTACAACACCAGAGTACACCGCCAGAGTACAACGCCAGAGTACACCGCCAGAGTACAACACCAGAGTACCAGAGTACACCGCCAGAGTACAACACCAGAGTACACCGCCAGAGTACAACGCCAGAGTACACCGCCAGAGTACAACACCAGAGTATAGCGCCAGAGTACACCGCCAGAGTACAACACCAGAGTATACCGCCAGAGTACAACACCAGAGTACACCGCCAGAGTACACCGCCAGAGTACACCGCAGAGTACACCGCCAGAGTACACCGTCAGAGTACAACACCAGAGTACACCGCCAGAGTACAACGCCAGAGTACACCGCCAGAGTACACCGCCAGAGTACACCGCCAGAGTACACCAGAGTACACCGCCAGAGTACAACGCCAGAGTACACCGCCAGAGTACACCGCCAGAGTACACGTCAGAGTACACCGTCAGAGTACAACGCCAGAGTACACCGTCAGAGTACAACGTCAGAGTACACCGTCAGAGTACAACGTCAGAGTACACCGTCAGAGTACACCGTCAGAGTACAACGTCAGAGTACACGTCAGAGTACACCGCCAGAGTACACGTCAGAGTACAACGTCAGAGTACACCGTCAGAGTACACCGTCAGAGTACACCGTCAGAGTACACCGTCAGAGTACACCGCCAGAGTACACCGTCAGAGTACACCGTCAGAGTACACCGTCAGAGTACACCGTCACACAACATCACGTCACAGCGTCACGCTCCCGTCTGCAGGAGATCCTCAGAGCTGATCTGCTCCTCCAGAGTGAGTTTTCCTTTTCTACATTCAGAAACATAAACAATCCTCCCGCTGTGTCGTGAAGTCGCTTATCACCTCAGCAGCCAGCTGTCAGCACGAAGAGGAACAGACGAGGAGCAGCCTCCTCCTCCTCCTCCTCCTCCTCCTCCTCTGGGCTCCTGTCAGAGGAGCAGCTGCAGGAGGTCTGGCCTCCGTGTGTTTATACAGCAGAACTTTACTACGAGAACTAATCATAAACACTGCTCTCCAGTAGTGAGAGAGGAGCAGTACTCACAGAAGAAGTACCCTGAGAGGAGCAGTACCCACAGTACAAGTACTCTGAGAGAGGAGCAGTACTCACAAAAGAAGTACCCTGAGAGGAGCAGTACCCACAGTAGAAGTATTCTGAGAGGAGCAGTACTCTCAGTTCTCTAGAAGTACTGGATCGTTAACTTTTGAAGTTTCTACTTTATCCTGAAAGGACAAACCAAGAGAACCTTGAGTCACTCATTTACAGAATACATTTACTTCATCGTACACGTTCATGTACACTCAAACCCTCTGAGGGGATCCGGACCAGGGTCCTCTGAGGGGATCCGGACCAGGGTCCTCTGAGGAGACCGGGTCCACTCTCCTGGTTCCAGTTCAAGGTGAGGTCCAGTCCTTTCTCTACCTTAGAAGCCATGTATGACATATCCATAGTTCATGTTCAGACATAGTCTTGAATAAGTCCGTCTGAGTCCTGTTGGATCTGGATTCTGGTCCTCATTGAACGCCTCATGCTCTGGATTCACTGGTTTTCTCCAGGAGGGTCCGTGTGCTGCAGGATGAAGCCCCGCCCACAAGTCTTCTGCAGTCTTCTCACCTGCTCAGAAGTTCAGCGCAGTGTGGGCGTGACCTTTCTCATCCCAGGTCCCACCTCCCTCACCAGAAGCCCCTCCCTCTTGGAGGAGGCGAGTCAGGATGCTAAGGAGGCGCTGATGGACGCCTCTACCTTTGCCTGCCTCTCCTCCTCCATCCTCCTGCCTCTCCTCCACACCTCCGTCTGTTTCTGAGCACTCCTGCACCGCTCGCTGCAGCTCCACCTGGTGAGACAAACATCCAACAGTCACCCAGGAGACACCTGTTCATCGAGGTAGGTGGGTAGGTTGGTTGGTTGGTTGGTTGGTTGGTTGGTTGGTTGGTTGGTTGGTTGGTTGGTTGGTAGGTTGGTTGGTTGGTTGGTTGGTTGGTAGGTGGGTAGGTTGGTTGGTTGGTTGGTTGGTTGGTTGGTTGGTAGGTTGGTTGGTTGGTTGGTTGGTTGGTTTGGTTGGTTGGTTGGTTGGTTGGTTGGTGTAGGTTGGTTGGTTGGTTATGCTGGTTGGTTGGTAGGTTGGTTGTAGGTGGGTGGTGGTTGGTTGTAGTTGGTGGGTTGGTGGTTGGTTGGTTGGTTGGTTGGTAGGTGGTTGGTTGGTGGTTGGTTGGTTGGTTTGGTTGGTTGGTAGGTGGTTGGTTGGTAGGTAGGTTGGTAGGTAGTTGGGTAGGTTGGTAGGTTGGTTGGTAGGTAGGTTGGTAGGTAGTTGGGTTGGTAGGTTGGTTGGTTGGTTGGTAGGTAGTTGGGTAGGTTGGTAGGTTGGTTGGTAGGTAGGTTGGTAGGTAGTTGGGTTGGTAGGTTGGTTGGTTGGTTGGTAGATTGGTTGGTAGGTTGGTAGGTAGATGGGTAAATAAATATAATGATGTGAATTATGTTATATTAGTATACTAACTAACCTGCAGAGGGAGACCTGCTTTGGCTCCGAGCAGCGTGGGAGAAAACCACGGCCGGAAGATCTTCTCACAAATCACCTGAAGAAGAAGATACGAGAGGAAACAGGAAAGAGGGAGAAAATAGAGGAATTAACCTCTTTGACCTCTCCACCCAGGGACCTCTCCACCCGGGGACCTCTTGCCCGTTGACCTCTCCACCCGGGGACCTCCCCGCTCACCTGCAGGTTGCTGTTGCGCCGGTGGGCGCTGCACCTGCGTCGGTTCAGGTTGCAGCTGGACGAGCAGTCGAAGAAGTTGCAGTCGTCGTCGCTGCTGCAGTTCTGGTCCAGGATGTCCCTCATCTTGGGCTCGAAGAACGCCATGTCCACGTCGATGGCCACCACCTGAAGGATGTGCAGCCACCATCATCATCATCATCATCATCATCATCATCACCATCATCATCACCACCATCATCATCACCATCATCATCACCATCATCACCATCATCATCACCATCATCATCACCACCATCATCATCACCATCATCATCACCATCATCATCATCATCATCACCATCATCACCATCATCATCACCATCATCATCATCATCATCACCATCATCACCATCATCATCACCATCATCATCACCATCATCATCACCACCATCATCATCATCATCATCATCATCATCACCATCAACATCATCATCACCATCACCATCATCATCACCATCATCATCACCATCATCATCACCAACATCATCATCATCATCATCATCATCACCATCATCATCATCACCATCATCACCATCATCATCATCATCATCATCATCATCACCATCATCACCATCATCATTATCATCACCATCACCATCATCATCACCATCATCATCATCATCTTCATCACCGCTCAACTCACCGTGAGGTCGTCCCTGATGGCGAAGTTCTCCGGCTTGATGTCACACAGGTGCAGCTTGTGGGTGAAGTCGTGGTCGAAGTGCTCCACCATGTGCAGGAAGCTGAGCGCGATGCGCTGCGCCTGCTGCCGGGCGCTCCAGCGGCCGCGGGCCTCGTCCAGGGAGAAGAGGTTCTGGTCCCAGGCGTGTCCGGCCGACAGGTACTCCACGGCGTAGAAGTGGCCGCAGGAGCCCAGCACCTGGGCCACGTGGGTGCTGAGGTCCTGCAGGACCCTGGAGGCCACAGGTGTGTGAGGTCAGGGGTCAACCGGCTCAGTTTATATCTACAAGAAGTAGTAGTAGTAGAACCCACCCAGGGGGTTCTCCAGAGAACCCTTTTATAGTACAACGGTGACCTCTAGAACCCTAAAGGACTAATGTGGGAGCTCCCTTCACCCCCCCCCCTGTGGGCTCGTTCGGGGCGTTCTCTTTCACATTCATTCTTTCAACAAACCTCGCTGAAGTTATTCTTCCAAAAAAGTGTTATTTGGATAAAGCGTTCCTAATAGAACCCGTTGGTCCAACAGAACCCTGACGCGGGTTCTTCAGGGCCCTCGGCTGAGGGAGAGGTTAGTGGAGGTTCTACCGGAGGAAGGTGTACTCCTCCTGCTGCAGCAGGGACCAGAGGGAGGCCAGCTCCGCCCGGGAGTAGCTCTTCTCTCGGCTCTTCAGCTTCTTCCCCCACAGTCTGGCCAGAGAGACGTTACTTCCTCTTCCTCCTCCTTCTGCTCCTCCTCCTTCGTCCTCCTCCTCGTCAGCCAGCCCCAGAGAGTTACGTACCTGAGACCAGGCGGAAACGTTGCTGTTATTACTGCTGGTACCTTTACTGCTCCTATTATCATTAGTATTGTTCATCTGGTCACATGACATCTATTGTTCATCTGGTCACATGACCTCTAGTGTTCCTCTGGTCACATGACCTCTAGTGTTCCTCTGGTCACATGACCTCTAGTGTTCATGGACTGACCTCCAGAGTGGCGTAGAAAACCACATCGAGCGGCGAGAGCTCCTCCGCTGTGTCCTGTGGGGGAGGAGCAGGGTAAGTGTTGGCCTCTCTTTAGCCCCGCCCCCAGCAGCTGCCCCGCCCCTCACCTGGTAGTCCAGTATTCCCAGAGGCTCGTAGGAGGAGAAGTTCTCCAGTTTGGACTTGAGGATGACGCGGCTCCCTCTCCAGCGCGCCTCCACCACCTTCTTCCCGTTCTCGTAGTAGAGGCAGCGCTTGTACTCCACGAGGCCGAGCACGCACAGGTCCTCACACATGTCGCCCGTCACCGAGCCCTCGCCGAACTCCAGGCACTGGGGGGGGGGGGGGGGGAGTTAGATCTGACCTCAAGCCAACTCCTCCTCTCAGAGGTGAAGACCACGTTCTCTAAATGTCTTTCTGTTCTCCGTAAAGTCCGCCAGTAAAAGAGTAGAAGAAGAAGTCGAGGTCGAACCGGACGCACAAAAAGCTCCAACCACCTGGTGAGCTAACGTGCTAACCGCCTGGTGAGCTAACGTGCTAACCGCCTGGTGAGCTAACGTGCTAACCGCCTGGTGAGCTCTCCTTGTGTCTCCTCATGCCTCCTCCTGTCTCCTCTTGTCTCCTCCTGCCTCCTTGTCTCCTCTTGTCTTCCTTCCTCTTCTCTCCTTCTCTCCTTTCCTTTCCTTTGTCTCCTCCTTGTGTCCTGGTCTCTGAGTTCAGAGTCCTGAGGAGAGGAAGCTGAGCGGCTGGAGGCAGAAAGGAGGTCTTTGTTGTCTCCTTGTCTCCTTCCTTCACGGAGCCTGAACCAGGACTTTAAAGACCTGGCACATTCCTGAGGGCTCCCGGCAGAGCGTTCACCAATCATCACTCAACCAACCACTGCAGGTGTCCCTTCAAAATAAAAGCACCGCATGCTGTCCTCTTGTCTCCTCATCGCTCTTAATGTCTACTCCTGTCTCCTCATGTCTCCTAATGTCATCCCTTCAAAATAAAAGCACTGGGTGCTGTTTTTAAAAAGGACACTTTTAATCTGATGAATTCTCCCTTTAAATGTCAGAGATAATTGTCTCTGGTTATTTATTCTGAAGGAAGACTTCCTGATCCTGAGAGGACCCTGAACAGGCCCTGATTCATGCCGGAGGTCAAAGGTCGAGTGCAGCAACGCACGGCGTCCGAAGGTCAAACGGCCAGCAGAGTTCCTGCTGTGCTGAGAACAATAGTGAGACACACACACACACACACACATGCATACACACACACACGCATACACACACATACACACACACACACACACACACACACACGCATACACACACACACGCATACACACACATACACACACACACACACACACACACACACAGCCCCCCTGAAGCCGTGGACCGGTCTCCTCTCAGCTTCAGGCTGCAAAGCTCTGCGGCTTTAGAACAGATTTGCAGAAAGCTGATCTGGGGCATCTGTCCTGCGTTACCTCAGAGTTGAAGCAGCTCCTGGAGCGCCGTCTCATTGGTCAACGCGTTCCAGGAACATTCAACAGCCTTAAAGACGACTGTTCATTAAAGATCAGTTTCACATCGGGGGGGGGGGGGTACTCTCACAACAACAACAACAACAACAACAGTGTTTCTGGGTTGCTGTATCTCATCTCCACTAGTCCTAGCCGATGTGTCCTTGAGCAAGGCACTTGGCCCCAGGGAGAGAAATAGACTTCTATACAACCGGAGGAGTCGCCCCCTGGTGGTCAGGGGGGGGAGTGCAGCTCTAATTCTCCTCATTGGGCAACAGAGCGACGTGTTTAACAGTGTTTACTAAATCAACTCTGCGATGAAGACGATGGAAAATACGACGAAGGAAACGAGGAAAAAGGCTGAAAATGATAAGTCAGAACGAAAGAGGAGAGAGAGAGAGAGAGAGATAAGAGGGATGAGGAAGAGAGAGAGAGAGGCGTAAAGCGTCTGTGGTTATCAGTGTTTTTACCCACAATGCAACGAGATAAGCCAGCAGGCCCATCAAAGAGCGGCGCTCAGATGAGACGGTGATT
>CM070096.1:20753766-20766266 GCA_036178185.1 Liparis tanakae
TTGTGTGTTAGTGTGTACTACTCTGGTTACTTGTGTTTGTGTGTACTTCTCTGGTTACTTGTGTGTTTGTGTGTACTTCTCTGGTTACTTGTGTGTTTGTGTGTACTTCTCTGGTTACTTGTGTGTTTGTGTGTACTTCTCTGGTTACTTGTGTGTTGCTGTGTACTTGTGTTATTGTGTGCTTGTGTGTACTTCTCTGTACTTGTGTTCTTGCGTGTACTTGTGTGTATTCGGATGTGACTTGATCCTCCCACTTAACCCAGCATGCATCAGAGGATACTTGCGCGTACTCAATATCCCAGAATGCTTTTCGAACCAGCAACCGGAAACAATGGCGGAGGAGAAAATAAACAAGTGCCGGTTGACGTCGTAAACACGGCGTGACGTCATCGCGTCCAGCCCGTCGTTAGAGGTGGAGCACCGGGAGATTCCGGCCCGCAGCGCGCTGTGTGCCCGGCGGCGGCAGCCTGCCGGCGGCAGGGCTCCACTCGCTCCGCCGCTCGGAGCCTCCGGGAATAACGAGCACAAAGTTTATTATTTATTCACATTGACGTTGACCCAGTTTAGTGAGGCTTACAATTCAGAACTTATATTCTAATTCAACTTTAACGTTGAACTATAGCTGTGTCTTTTTACTCTTGACCGAATTGTTTGCAGTTACATGTGTATTTTATTTATATATCAAATATATTTATAAACTTTATATATATATTTTTAGTTTTACACAGTATATATACAATTTAAAAAAAAATATATATATATATACACACACAGAATTCAAAATAAAATAATGATATTTAAAGGATCATTAAAGAGCAGGGTTGTCAAATTTTGTTTTGAGTGCAAAAAATAATTTACAGTGAATAATTGGAGTAAACTCATAAACAAGAAGCTGATGTGGTGACATCATCAAGTCAGCTGGTCCAATCAGAAAGACCGTCTGGACTCCCAGGACCAGACTCCAGAGGACACAAGTCTGTACTCGGTAGTGAGAGATGAAGCCTCATGAGGCGTCGAACCTCTTCAGCCAATTGGTTCGAGAAAGGGTTTGTTACTCGAAGCTTCATGTGCTCACGACACCACCTACTGGCCAAGTGTATAATGACAGGCAGCTGTACCTGAACCACATCATGTGATGCATTGAATTGTTTCTGTTATGGCTTTTGAGAATGACTGAATTACACAAATGTATGACCAAATAATTGTTGTACATACATTATCACACATGTGCATAATAAAATACTTATATGTAATGTATTCTGTGTGTGTAAATGTTCCCAAATTGGTAATATTATATGATATGGCAGGTTGTGTAATAATGTTATTATTTCACTTTAGGAAAATGTCATGGGCTGAAGCAGGCAGGAAGTCTTTGTGGAACTAGGACAGGGGACTGAAGATGCGTGTGTAACTTGGACAGTGAAGTACAGGACGGGACATTTTGTTAATTTTTATTCAGAAATAACAGTTTCTTAACAGTTCCATCTTACCACCTATCCTTCTCTCCTCACTCTCCTAACTCTCCAAACTATCTCTCTCTCTAAACTCTCAACCAACAACCCACATGTTGAATGGAGCCTGAAGCGTTTAAACTTTATCTTGCTGTCAAACCTCCTGGCAAAATCTGACCCGCTTGCCGAAGCAGTCACGTGGTACAGCCGGGCGGCGAGGCTTCGGACGTCATCATTTTTGGCTCCTCCCCTAAATGAAGCACGCCTCAATACGTGCTCCGAGGACACGCCCCCTCCATCACTCGATGTCGCTTCGAAGCGCCGGTGTTCTGTCATTTTTTGCTGCCTTGTCAGAATGTGCTACCCGCTGCATAAACCGATAGGTGTGTATCGATCCATGCTCCCCTCTGATAGGATGTTATTGTACTATCAAAATATGCTATTCTTTCAAAGTTCAATGTTTCACTTTTCACTGTTAAAGTGTTTATCTTCAACACTAAATACCCTAATAATAAACCAGTGCTTTATTATGATAATGTGAACAAACTCATGTTTACAATAATTTGTTGACACACAAGAAATAGCAACTGCTTATCACTCATTAATCTACATGTCATTACTACGTATTATTACTACCTGTACAATATACATGCTGAATGTACTTTTAACTAGGGAAATAATCTGGATTTTGAGGATGTCACTCCCTGTTATCAGACGTGCATCGACAGGGTGCAAAACATTATGGGCGTGTCAAACAAACTCGGAAAATCGACTCGGCGCATGCGCAATACCACAAGGTATCGGTTCTTGACAAGTAGCATGAAATGACAGAACACCGGCACATCTCGTAACAACAATAGTACTCGGTGAACTTAAAATTGATAAACTGTGCGTGCGCGTGCGTGTGTGTGCATGTTTGTGTGTTACTTCCGGTCTTGATTCTTGTGTTGTGTCTCTGTTTATCTTTCAGACTGACTTCAGATCAGAAGATGAGTGGTTATGAGGAGGAAGAGGAGGACAGGGCCGAGCCTCTGTCCATGAAGAGTGATGCGTTCAGAGGTCATCCTCCTCTGACCTTCAGCCATGGGCCTGGACCCTCAGACTCCGGGTAAGAGAACGTCTGATAACTCGCTCATATACCGATGTTTGAATCCTTTGATGTGTGCCAAGTATGTAGTGTTTACATGAGGCTGGGGGGGGGGTAATATTTATTATACTTAGTTTTTGTTGTCAAATAACATAGAAATGCATTTTTAGCAACATTTTGTTTTTTTTACAACAGACAAAGAGAGACCACTTAAAATAAGATATAAGAGTTCTAACTTGTATCCCCTGATCTAGTTTGATTAGTTAGATCTACTTAATAATCTAAAAACAAGCCTTGTCCATGACCTTCTGGCTTTAGTTCGCTTTTATTTGTGCTTTTTCTTCCAATTAATAGAATTTCAATGAATTAGATTTAATCTTCACTCATTTAATTTTTTTATTTTTATGGAATCATATCTAAAGTCCCAGTACACCAAGTACGGCCAAGGCTAACGTCCCGTTAGCTAAGGTCTTTTTGGTTAACCTGACTGGCTCCAACGTTAGCGTAGTGACGTAGACCCACGAAGAGAGAACGTTGTGTTCAAGGACCCCGGGAGAGCAAAGTTATCAGACAAAGTGTTTCATCAAAAGTATCAACAATAAGTGTGTGTGTGTCTGTGTGTGTGTGTGTTTGTGTTTGTCTGTGTGTGTGTGTGTGTGTGTTTGTTTGTCTGTGTGTGTGTGTGTTTGTGTTTGTCTGTTTGTGTCTGTGTGTGTGTGTGTTTGTCTGTTTGTGTTTGTCTGTCTGTGTGTGTGTGTTTGTGTTTGTCTGTGTGTGTCTGTGTGTTTGTGTTTGTCTGTTTGTGTGTGTGTGTGTGTATTTTTGTGTGTAACTTCCGGTCTTGATTCTTGTGTTGTGTCTCTGTTTACCTCTCAGACTGACTTCAGATCAGAAGATGAGTGGTTATGAGGAGGAAGAGGAGGACGAGGAGGACGGAGCCGAGTCTCTGGTCTCCGTCTGTCTGTCCATGAAGACCTATCGGTCCATAGAGCCTCCTCCAGACCTCAGTCCTGGACCCTCACACTCGAGGTAAGAGGACTTCTGTGAACTCCTCCACGACTCAAGTTCACTTCCTGGACCTCTGACAATGTTTCTGTAGGTCTAGAGTATGATGTTCTCCCTCTTCGTCTCAGTCACCTAGAGAAGCTGTGATGTCCTCCCAGAGGACTGCAACACTCTCCAGTGCAGTAGTTGAAGGTCTACTTGAAGTCTTTGTTGTTATCAGACCCTCTTGATGTTTGCAGAGTTGAGTCCAGATCAGAGTCTCCAGGATCCGTCTGTCTGTCCATGAAGACCTATCGGTCCATAGAGCTTCCTCCAGACCTCAGTCCTGGACCCTCACACTCGAGGTAAGAGGACTTCTGATGCCTAGCTCATGGGACATGAGGTACTGACAGTGTTTTCTGATCATTTGTTTACTAAAGTTAATTTTCCTACTGAAATGAGACGATCTTTGTGTGACACGTTTTGTATCATCTTCCTCTTCGTCACATGTAACAGCTGTGATGTAATTCAAGAGGACTGGTACTCACTTGTAAAGGTCCCTGTCTATCCCTAGTGGCAGAAAAGGGAATGACACACTTGGACCTGAACCTGAGAACCTCGGCCTGCTACAGGCTGGAGGCCATTTAGATGTTGACTAGACGTTATGACGAGGTCAGGGGTCACGAAGCAGGATGGGCTGTGAGGAGTAGGACCTAGACCAGCCTCGGGCTGCTGGTCTAGACCAGGTTTAAGTAATAACGACATGTCTCCACAGAGAGAGGAAGAGGAGTCATATTGCTGAGGAGGAGCGGATGAGCAGAACCAGAGCTGGACCGCAGAGCGCCGGGGAGAGCAGCGCTGTCCAGAGTAAGCTGTCCTTGTCTCTGTGTGGTTCTGAGACCGGACTCTGGTTTAAGATCTGCTTCACGGTCTGAAAGACGAACCCAGAGCCCATCGGTTGGGACAATGCATGAACCAATCAGAACCCCGTTAGTTCGTCACTTGATCTTCTTTACTCGGTCTGTGGATCCTTCATGAATGCATGCGTCGCCACTGCAGCCTCGGCAGGTAACCCAGCTGAACTGCTGAGGTTCTTTTTGGTAGCACCATCCCGGTCTCCAACCAGAACCACGTCTAGAGCTTCTACCTGGGTCAAGCTGAACGTGACCTGGTCCATATCTCCAGGTATCGGCCTGATTGTTGTAGTCAGATCAAATTCACACCTTCAAATGCTCTCTCTTGTGTCTCTGTGCAGCAGGTCCTGGTCTACAGCAGGTTTTACTTGACTACAAGAACAGTCTGAAGGAGAGATGTGAACGTGTTACTGAAGGAAGCGGTGAAGCAGGAAGTAGAACCCTCAACCGCATCTACACGGAGCTCTACATCACAGAGGGGCGGAGTGAGGAGGCGAACAGCCAGCATGAGGTGAGGCAGCTGGAGGCGGCTTCCATGAAGAAGACCTCCCACGGCGCTCCCATCAAGTGCCACGACCTCTTCAGAGCCGCCGCTGACCAGCCGGGGCGCATCAGACTGGTCCTGACTCACGGCGTCGCTGGCGTTGGGAAAACCTTCTCGGTGCAGAAGTTCGCTCTGGACTGGGCCGACGGGTCGCAGAACCAGGACGTGGGTCTGGTGGCGGTGCTTTCGTTCAGGGAGCTGAACCTGCTCCGAGACGAGCGGCGCAGCCTCCTGGCGCTGCTCCACCTGTTCCACCCAGCGCTGCAGGGGGTCCCCGCCGAGGGGCTCTCCGGCTGCTCGCTCCTGTTCATCTTTGACGGGCTGGATGAAAGCCGGCTGGCTTTGGACTTCAGCAACGAGGAGGTCGTGTGTGACGTCAGCCAGGAGGCCTCGGTCAACGCGCTGCTGACCAACCTCATCCAGGGGAATCTGCTTCCCTCGGCTCTCGTCTGGATAACTTCCAGACCTGCAGCGGCCAATCAGATCCCTCCTACTCTGGTTGACCGACTGACAGAAGTCCGAGGCTTCACCGACCCGCAGAAGGACGAGTACTTCAGGAGGAGGTTCAGTGAAGATGAAGAGCGGTGCAGCACCATCGTCGCACACATCAAGAGCTGCAGGAGCCTCCACATCATGTGTCTTATCCCAGTCTTCTGCTGGATCACTGCTACAGTTCTGGACCACATGTGGACTGCAGGCCAGAGAGCAGAGCTGCCCAAGACCCTCACCGACATGTACGCACACTTCCTGCTGGTCCAGACAAAGAGGAAGAAGCAGAAGTACCATGGGGGACATGAGACGAGTCCTCTGGAGCTGATGGAGGCTGAAGGGGAAGTTCTTCTGAAGCTGGGGAGGCTGGCGTTTGAACACCTGGAGAAAGGGAACCTCATGTTCTACCAAGAAGACCTGGAGCAGTGTGGTCTGGATGTCTCGGGGGCCACGGTGTTCTCAGGACTCTGTACAGAGATCTTCAGAACAGAGACTGTGATCTTACAGAAAACGGTCTACTGCTTTGTTCACCTGAGTGTTCAAGAGTTCCTGGCTGCCGTCTACATGTTCCACTGTTTCACATGCAGGGAGTTGAAGGTGCTGGAGGACGTCATGGGGAAAGACCACAATGATTCTTCTCTGGAGGTCTTCCTGAGGAGAGCCATGGAGAAATCCCTCAAAAGTCAAAATGGCCACCAGGACCTGTTAGTCCGCTTCCTTCATGGCCTCTCTCTGGAGGCCAACCAGAGAGTCTTAGGAGGCCTGCTGGGTCGGACAGACAGCAGTCCAGAAACCATCCAGAGAGCCATCGACAACCTGAAGAAGATGAAAAGTGATGAAATCTCTCCTGACAGAAGCATCAACATCTTCCACTGCCTGATGGAGATGAAGGACCTCTCCGTGCACCGGGAGATCCAGGAGTTCCTGAAGTCCGGGAGCAAGTCAGATGAGGAACTCTCCGGGATCCAGTGCTCGGCTCTGGCCTACATGCTGCAGATGTCCGAGGAGGTTCTGGATGAGTTGGACATGGACAAGTACAACACGTCCGATGAGGGACGATGGAGACTGATTCCAGCTGTGAGGAACTGCAGAAAGGCTCAGTGAGTTCAGATGTGATGAACTTCATAAGTAGTTCAGTTATTCTAACATAGACACATTCATAATGTTCAAAAAACAGTGTTTCAGTTGTTTGAAGTCAGTTGTCTTTGGTCTCAGATGTTCTCCATGTTTCAGTTGGTTGCATTTTACCAACTTCCCCTTGCTGGTTCCATTCTCTCTCTCCACTTTACCTGCACTCGGTGGGTGAGAAGAATAGTAGTGACCAATGTTAAAGCCTAGATAAGTTGATACCTCTTTTAAAGCCTGGTTCACAAACCCCGGACCAGCACTGAGGTGACCAGACAGAGGCCCCTGAAACAGGAAGTCAATATTAAATGTCCTCTTCCATCATTACATTTTGTGATATTTGTGTCATTTCAGACTTTCTGCCTGTCGACTCTCAGACACTCACTATGAAGTTGTGGCCTCGGCTCTGAACTCCAACCCCTCCCATCTGAGAGAACTGCTCATGACGGGAAACAACCTGAACTCAGGAGTGAAGCTGCTGTCTGCTGGACTGGAGAGTCCTCACTGCAGGCTGAAGGTTCTGTGGTTAGTTCACTCATTGGAAGGTTTCAGGATGTCTCTGAAAACAAAAGCAGAATATATGACTGTCTATAAGGGGTCTCACATCACTGCATCGGGATGACATCGTCATGTTGAGCTACACATTTGAACCTCAACATATCTAGTTGTTATGAATAGATTATGACTTTCATCTTTTATTCTTTATTCAGCTTATCGGGTTCCAATTTGTCAGAGGCCAGCTGTTCTTATCTGGCCTCAGCTCTGAGGTCCAACCCCTCCAGTCTGAGAAAACTGGATCTGAGTATCAACGAGCTGAAGGATTCAGGAGTGAAGCTGCTGTCTGCTGGACTGGAGAGTCATCACTGTAGACTGGAGACTCTGAGGTCAGTTCACTGACTTTCTCTTACTGTTATAGATGTAATATGTATATCTATGGTGGCAGGCAAAAGAGAAATGGTTATCATAAGAAAGTCTGACTCTAAATACATGGATGGACGTTCAGAAGATTATCTGTCACCTAAAAACTGGAACAGTTTTGGGCATATTGGGAAGAATGGGTAACACCTCACATACTTTGAGGCTGTTTGAAGGATCAAGAGGGTCCTGACCCTGATGGTCCAGACCTGAGACCAGCAGCATGGTCTTCATCGGTGTGGACATCTATAGGTTATGTTGTGCTGACATGATGATGATCCACAAGAACACACTGACGAAGAGAAACGCTCATTGATGAAGACGTCGTCACGTTGAGCTACACATTCAAACCTCAACACATCTAGTTGTTATGATAGATTATAACCTTCATCTTTATTCTTCATTCAGATTGTGGAGCTGCAGGATGACAGAGACCAGCGGTTCTTATCTGGCCTCAGCTCTGAAGTCCAACCCCTCCAGTCTGAGAGAACTGAATCTGAATGTTTTCTACCTGCACGATTCAGGAGTGAAGCTGCTGTCTGCTGGACTGGAGAGTCCTCACTGTAGACTGGAGACTCTGAGGTCAGTTCACTGACTCTCTTACTCTTATAGATTTAATATGTGTATTTAATAATTCAATCTAATTTATTTTCACACAAAAATTAAATCCTTAAAGTTGTAAAAAATAAATAATTTTATGTTTGAGTTACATTTAGACTGCAGTCACAATATAATAGTTCCTTAAAGAAACTGTAGAAAATCTCCTCAGTAATTAAAGTAAATTAATTTCTATGATTTTTGGTAAATAGTCAGATCTGTAAACAGAAAATACTCTAAACTCTTTGTTTTGTGTTTATAAAACTATTTGTTTGATTTGGTATTAATCTTTAGATTAGATTAGATATTCCTTTGTTAGTCTCTACACTGAAAGAGTCTGCGTGGTCAGCCCAGTCCAGCTTGTTGTTCAGGTGAACACAGGTACTCAATGTCCAGTCCATGGATGCTCACTGGTACCGGAGGAGAGCGTTGACCCGGTGGAGCTCCACCACCGGCCTCTTGGTCTTACTGGAGTTGATGTGGAGGCGGTTCCACGGCACAATTCAAAAAGTCCTGGTTCAGTTCTTTGCTCCCCGTCCGTCGGCAGAGACGAGGCCGACGGCTGAAGAGTCGTCAGAGAACTTTTCAGGGAGACGTTGTCATAGTTGTGCTTGAAGTCCGAGGCGTAGATGGTGAAGAGGAACGGAGCCAGAGTGGTTCCCTGTGGAGCCCCCGTGCTGCAGGAGACCCGGTCTGACCCCCCCCCCCCATCCTCACATACTGAGGACGGTTGGTGAGGTAGTCCAGGACCCATGCAGGGAGGTGGTGGTCCACCCCGGTCTGCTCCAGCTGGTCCCTCAGGAGCAAAGGCTGGATGGTGCTGAAGGCCCTGGAGAAGTCGTAGAACATGACTCTCACAGAGCTTCAGCCTTTTTCAGGTGAGAGAGGCATCTCTGCAGCAGGAAGATGACGGCGTCATCCCCCCCGATGCCAGACTGGTAGGAGAACTGAAGTGGCTCCAGGGATGAACTCACCAGAGGGTGAAGCTGGACAAGGACTAGCCTCTCCAGGGTCTTCATGAGGTGGACTGTCAACGCCACCGGCCTGAAGCTGTTGGCGTCCTTGTGCCGCGGGGTCTTTGGTACCGGTACCACGCAGGACGTCTTCCATAGCTGTGGTACTTTCCCCAGTCTCAAGCTCAGGTTGAAGACACGCTCCACTATCCCGCACAGCTGGTCTGCTGGTCAGGATGTTGGTCCCCCATAGTCTGTTGGTTGGGCCCCTTGAACCCAGACATCGCCTTGAGGCCCTTCCAGACCCCGCTGATGACATTTTTCTGCAGCTGGTCCTCCATCTTCGTCCTGTCGATGTCTTTCCCCTCCTTGATCTTCATCTTCAGCTCCCTCTGCACAGTACTCAGATTCTTCTTGTTCCCAGATCTAAAGACCCTCTTATTCTGGGGGGGAGGGGAGGATGATGAGCACGCCTCCTTGGTGTTGGCATACAGGGGATCCAGTGTCTTATTGTCTCTGGTGTGGCATGTGACTACTGGGTGAAGGTGGGCAGAGTGGATGACGGACTTGATCTGTGTGTGTTCAAAAGAAGCTGTTTGAAGGATCAAGAGGGTCCTGATCCTGATGGTCCAGACCTGAGACCAGCAGCATGGTCTTCATTGGTGTGGACATCTATAGGTTATGTTGTGCTGACATGATGATCCACAAGAACACACTGACGAAGAGAAACGCTCATTGATGAAGACGTCGTCACGTTGAGCTACACATTCAAACCTCAACACATCTAGTTGTTATGATAGATTATAACCTTCATCTTTATTCTTCATTCAGGTTGAGGGGCTGCAGGATGACAGAGACCAGCTGTTCTTATCTGGCCTCAGCTCTGAAGTCCAACCCCTCCAGTCTGAGAGAACTGGTTCTGAATGCAAACCACCTGAAGGATTCAGGAGTGAAGCTGCTGTCTGCTGGACTGGAGAGTCCTCACTGTAGACTGGAGACTCTGAGGTCAGTTCACTGACTCTCTCTTACTCTTATAGATTTAATGTGTATTTAATATTTCAATGGATCTTTTATTTTTTATTCAGTTTAAGGAACTGCAAGTTGTCAGAGACCAGCTGTTCTTATCTGGCCTCAGCTCTGAGGTGCAACCCCTCCAGTCTGAGAGAACTGGATCTGAGTATCAACGAGCTGAAGGATTCAGGAGTGAAGCTGCTGTCTGCTGGACTGGAGAGTCCTCACTGTAGTCTGGAGACTCTGAGGTCAGTTCACTGACTCTCTCTTACATTTATAGATTTAATATGTGTATTTGATTTTTCAATGGATTATAACCTTCATCCTTTATTCTTTATTCAGGTTAATGGACTGCAAGTTGTCAGAGACCAGCTGTTCTTATCTGGCCTCAGCTCTGAGGTCCAACCCCTCCAGTTTGAGAGAACTGGATCTGAATAGAAATGACCTGAAGGATTCAGATGTGCAGCTGCTGTCTGCTGGACTGGAGAATCCCGACTGGAGACTGGAGACTCTGAGGTTTGGGTCGTCATGGTTCAAGCAGTATTGAACTAAACACAAGACTTGCCGGCAGTCAGCTCAAAGAGATCTGCTGATCTTCAGCATGTCTCAGCCTTGTAAGCTTAACTGTGAGAACCCTTGAGAAGAAAACAGAAGAGGATCCTCTCCAGGTGGAAAGGTGTCATAGAGGTCATGTGACCAGAAGGAATCATTACACACATTAAAACACAGGAACAACACCATGAAGATGACAGATGATGAAGAGTTGGTAGTCGGCATACCCTAACCCATCCACGATGGAGACCTCCCTATCCATCAGATGGAGATAGAGAGGAGGAGAGGGTGGAGTCTCAGCAGTGGGCGGAGTCTCAGCAGGGCCATGGCACAGGGGACATTTACTTTATTTCAGATGAATGCCAGTCAAGCTTCTTCCCTCACAAACCAGTTGAGTCGTTATCACCACGATCGTGTTCTGTCTCCTCGTGATGAAGTTTAGTTGGAGTGTCAGAGAAAATACGTACTCACATGTTTTATATCTTTATGTACTTTATATTCATGGCTTTTTTGCTCCTGTAACAATAAAGTTGATGTCAAAGGAACCTCAACGAGCTGAGACCTCTTCATGCGTCCTGAGCTGCTGGGGGTAACTCTTCTCTTGGTTTATTACACTGTTATTACACTAGCTGCTGTTTAGGACTTATGAGAGAACTGGAGACTATAGAGATAATATAGAGTCAGTGTAGACTAGAGTTAATAAGAGTCATTGTAGACTAGAGATAATATAGTCAGTGTAGACGAGTTAATAAGAGTCATTGTAGACTAGAGATAATATAGAGTCAGTGTAGACTAGAGTTAATAAGAGTCATTGTAGACTAGAGATAATATAGAGTCAGTGTAGACTAGAGTTAATAAGAGTCATTGTAGACTAGAGATAATATAGAGTCAGTGTAGACTATAGAGTTAAAAAAGAGTCAATGGAGACTATAGAGTTAATAAAGAGTCAGTGTAGACTATAGAGTTAATAACGAGTCAATGGAGACTATAGAGTTAATAGTCAGTGTAGACTATATAGTTAATAAAGAGTCAGTGTAGACTATAGACTAGAGTTAATAAAGAGTCAGTGGAGACTATAGAGTTAATAAAGAGTCAGTGTAGACTATATAGTTAATAAAGAGACAGTGGATACTATAGAGTTAATAAAGAGTCAGTGGAGACTATAGAGTTGATAAAGAGTCAGTGGAGACTAGAGTTAATAAAGAGTCAGTGGAGACTATAGAGTTGATAAAGAGTCAGTGTAGACTATAGAGTTAATAAAGAGTCAGTGTATACTATAGAGTTAATAGAGTCAGTGTAGACTATAGAGTTAATATACAGAGTTAATATGAAGAGGTCACAGCTCAGCGTTTGTAATGACGGCAGGTTGCTCGTGTGGAGGCTGCTGCAGCAACACATCATGCAATGACATTAAATATGTCTTTATCATATTATTCATGAACACACACACACACCTCATGTGTACATCAGTCTGCCTTTATGCAATGTGTGAACGTTGTAACGGGAACAAGATGTTGTCAAAAGGAGAAAAGAGTCCAACAACCAGCTGAGCTGAGGTTGTGACTGCAGTGCCGCCTCACCACCAGCAGGGGGCGCCTGTTCTCAGGACTGGACAACAACTCATGCACATGTTGATGGAGAGGAGAGGAGAGGAGGGGAGAGGAGAGTAGAGGAGAGTAGGATAGGAGGGGAGAGGAAGAGGAGAGGAGAGGAGAAGAGAGGAAATGAGGGGAGAGGAGGGAAAGAGAGGAGAGGACTCAGCAATGCGCTGTGCATCTGTCTCCATGTCTCCATGTCTTTGTGTCTTCCTCCCAGACGGACCAATCACGATCCTGATCTGGTGAAAGTGAAATGTTTAGTTTCTTCTCAGCGACTCTG
>CM070096.1:20768766-20778766 GCA_036178185.1 Liparis tanakae
TCATGACTCTACTCATGTAGACCACTGAGACAGGACTCTACTCATGTAGACCACTGGGTCATGACTCTACTCATGTAGACCACTGGGACAGGACTCTACTCATGTAGACCACTGGGTCATGACTCTACTCATGTAGACCACTGGGACAGGACTCTACTCATGTAGACCACTGGGACAGGACTCTACTCATGTAGACCACTGAGACAGGACTCTACTCATGTAGACCACTGGGACAGGACTCTACTCATGTAGACCACTGGGTCATGAGACATGACTCTACTCATGTAGACCACTGAGACAGGACTCTACTCATGTAGACCACTGGGTCATGACTCTACTCATGTAGACCACTGGGACAGGACTCTACTCATGTAGACCACTGGGTCATGACTCTACTCATGTAGACCACTGAGACAGGACTCTACTCATGTAGACCACTGGGACAGGACTCTACTCATGTAGACCACTGGGTCATGACTCTACTCATGTAGACCACTGGGACAGGACTCTACTCATGTAGACCACTGGGTCATGAGACATGACTCTACTCATGTAGACCACTGAGACAGGACTCTACTCATGTAGACCACTGGGTCATGACTCTACTCATGTAGACCACTGGGACAGGACTCTACTCATGTAGACCACTGGGTCATGACTCTACTCATGTAGACCACTGAGACAGGACTCTACTCATGTAGACCACTGGGACAGGACTCTACTCATGTAGACCACTGGGTCATGACTCTACTCATGTAGACCACTAGGACAGGACTCTACTCATGTAGACCACTGGGTCATGACTCTACTCATGTAGACCACTGGGACAGGACTCTACTCATGTAGACCACTGGGTCATGACACTACTCATGTAGACCACTGAGACAGGACTCTACTCATGTAGACCACTGGGTCATGACTCTACTCATGTAGACCACTGGGACAGGACTCTACTCATGTAGACCACTGGGTCATGACTCTACTCATGTAGACCACTGGGTCATGACTCTACTCATGTAGACCACTGGGTCATGACTCTACTCATGTAGACCACTGGGACAGGACTCTACTCATGTAGACCACTGGGTCATGACTCTACTCATGTAGACCACTGGGACAGGACTCTACTCATGTAGACCACTGGGACAGGACTCTACTCATGTAGACCACTGAGACAGGACTCTACTCATGTAGACCACTGGGACAGGACTCTACTCATGTAGACCACTGGGTCATGAGACATGACTCTACTCATGTAGACCACTGAGACAGGACTCTACTCATGTAGACCACTGGGTCATGACTCTACTCATGTAGACCACTGGGACAGGACTCTACTCATGTAGACCACTGGGTCATGACTCTACTCATGTAGACCACTGAGACAGGACTCTACTCATGTAGACCACTGGGACAGGACTCTACTCATGTAGACCACTGGGTCATGACTCTACTCATGTAGACCACTAGGACAGGACTCTACTCATGTAGACCACTGGGTCATGACTCTACTCATGTAGACCACTGGGACAGGACTCTACTCATGTAGACCACTGGGTCATGACTCTACTCATGTAGACCACTGAGACAGGACTCTACTCATGTAGACCACTGGGTCATGACTCTACTCATGTAGACCACTGGGACAGGACTCTACTCATGTAGACCACTGGGTCATGACTCTACTCATGAGGACCACTTGGTCATGACTCTACTCATGTAGACCACTGGGACAGGACTCTACTCATGTAGACCACTGGGTCATGACTCTACTCATGTAGACCACTGGGACGGGACTCTACTCATGTAGACCACTGGGACAGGACTCTACTCATGTAGACCACTGAGACAGGACTCTACTCATGTAGACCACTGGGACATGACTCTACTCATGTAGACCACTGAGACAGGACTCTACTCATGTAGACCACTGGGACAGGACTCTACTCATGTAGACCACTGGGTCATGAGACATGACTCTACTCATGTAGACCACTGAGACATGACTCTACTCATGTAGACCACTGGGTCATGACTCTACTCATGTAGACCACTGGGACAGGACTCTACTCATGTAGACCACTGGGTCATGACTCTACTCATGTAGACCACTGAGACAGGAATCTACTCATGTAGACCACTGGGACAGGACTCTACTCATGTAGACCACTGGGTCATGACTCTACTCATGTAGACCACTGGGACAGGACTCTACTCATGTAGACCACTGGGACAGGACTCTACTCATGTAGACCACTGGGTCATGACTCTACTCATGTAGACCACTGGGACAGGACTCTACTCATGTAGACCACTGGGTCATGACTCTACTCATGTAGACGACTGAGACAGGACTCTACTCATGTAGACCACTGGGTCATGACTCTACTCATGTAGACCACTGGGACAGGACTCTACTCATGTAGACCACTGGGTCATGACTCTACTCATGTAGACCACTGAGACAGGACTCTACTCATGTAGACCACTGGGTCATGACTCTACTCATGTAGACCACTGGGACAGGACTCTACTCATGTAGACCACTGGGTCATGACTCTACTCATGTAGACCACTGGGACAGGACTCTACTCATGTAGACGACTGGGTCATGACTCTACTCATGTAGACGACTGAGACAGGACTCTACTCATGTAGACCACTGGGTCATGACTCTACTCATGTAGACCACTGGGACAGGACTCTACTCATGTAGACCACTGGGTCATGACTCTACTCATGTAGACCACTGAGACAGGACTCTACTCATGTAGACCACTGGTTCATGACTCTACTCATGTAGACCACTGGGACAGGACTCTACTCATGTAGACCACTGGGTCATGACTCTACTCACGTAGACCACTGGGACAGGACTCTACTCATGTAGACCACTGGGTCATGACTCTACTCATGTAGACCACTGGGACAGGACTCTACTCATGTAGACCACTGGGTTATGACTCTACTCATGTAGACCACTGAGACAGGACTCTACTCATGTAGACCACTGGGTCATGACTCTACTCATGTAGACCACTGGGACAGGACTCTACTCATGTAGACCACTGGGTCATGACTCTACTCATGTAGACCACTGGGACAGGACTCTACTCATGTAGACCACTGGGTCATGACTCTACTCATGTAGACCACTGGGACAGGACTCTACTCATGTAGACCACTGGGTCATGACTCTACTCATGTAGACCACTGGGACAGGACTCTACTCATGTAGACCACTGGGTCATGACTCTACTCATGTAGACCACTGGGTCATGACTCTACTCATGTAGACCACTGGGTCATGACTCTACTCATGTAGACCACTGAGACAGGACTTTACTCATGTAGACCACTGGGTCATGACTCTACTCATGTAGACCACTGGGACAGGACTCTACTCATGTAGACCACTGGGTCATGACTCTACTCATGTAGACCCACCTTCCCCCCCTCTGCGTGGTACTCCTCCTCTTCGCCCTCCAGCAGTTTGGCGAGGCCGAAGTCGGTGATCTTCACGTGGTTCGGAGTTTTGACCAGAACGTTCCGGGCTGCCAGATCCCGATGGACCAGGTGGTGCTGCTCCAGGTAGTTCATGCCCTACACACACACACACACAGACACACACACACACACACAGACACAGACACACACACACACACTCACACAGACCCCTGTTGTTCAGGTGACATCCCAGAGATAAGCCGCCTCCCACAGGCCGCGGCCCCTCTTGTAGTCCTGTGCGCGGCCTTGTAGTTCTCACCTTGGCGATCTGGACGCAGCAGTTGAGCAGCCAGCGGCCGCCCAGCCGCCCGCCGTGGCGCCGCACGAAGTCCAGCAGGCAGCCGCACGGCATCAGCTGCGTCACCAGCTGCACCGACGCCGCCAGGCACACGCCCAGCAGGCGGCACACGTGAGGGTGGTCCACGCTCGCCATCACATACGCCTCCTGGTGGAGCACCACGGTATCACACCCAGGGGACACACCGGAGAGGGGGGAGGAGAGGGGGGAGGAGGGAGGAGGAGGGGGATGGGGAGGGGAGTAGGAGGGGAGGAGGGAGGAGGAGGAGGAGGAGGAAGGAGGAGGAGGAGCAGAGGGAGGAGGAGGGAGGAGGAGGAGGAGGAGAGGGAGGAGGAGGAGGAGGAGGAGGAGGAGGAGGAGGAGGAGGAGGAGGAGGAGGGGGAGTAAAGAAGAGGAGTCTCACGTCCAGGATCTCCTTGTTGGCTTTGGGGGAGGTGGCTTCTCGGAGGACTTTGATGGCCACTGGGATCCTCACGTTCTCTCCTTCAGGGATCCACAGGCCCTAAAACAACACGTCTGTGACCTCTGACCTCTGACCTGTGGACATGGTTGAATGACCTTTCACCTTGTAGACGGTCCCGAAGGCCCCGGAGCCCAGAATCCGGATCTTCTTCAGCTCCGTCTCCTTCAGGACCCTCAGCAGCGCCTGGTTGGGGGCCTCGCCGCTCGGGGTCAGCGGCTCCACCAGCTGCAGCGCAAAGGTCAAAGGTCACGGCGGATGTCTCGCAGCCCAGTCTTCATGGTGGAGGCGAGGCCGCACCTCTCTCTCCTGCAGCAGGCGGTGCAGCGTCCTCCTCCTGCCGATCCGCCGCCGCCGCAGCAGCACGAAGACCACGAGCGCCACGACCACCACCGCCAGGAGCCCGCCCACCACGAGCACCGGCACCGCCGAGGAGGCGGAGCCACTGAGGACGCACGGTGTGTCACATCACCGTTAAGGTGAATGAGATACTGTGACCTCTACTATGACCTCTACTACGACCTCCATGTGACCTCTACTGTAAACTCTACTGTGACCTCTACTACGACCTCCATTTGACCTCTACCATAACCTCTACTACGACCTTCATGTGACCTCTACTGTGACCTCTACTACGACCTCCATGTGACCTCTACTTTGACCTCTACTACGACCTCCACGTAACCTCTACTATGACCTCTACTACAACCTCCACGTAACCTCTACTATGACCTCTACTACGACCTCCACGTAACCTCTACTACGACCTCCACGTAACCTCTACTATGACCTCTACTACGACCTCCATGTGACTTCTACCATGACCTCCATGTGACCTCTACTACGACCTCCATGTGACCTCTACTACGACCTCCATGTGACCTCTACTACGACCTCCATGTGACCTCTACTGTGACCTCTACTGTGACCTCTACTACGACCTCCACGTAAGCTCTACTATGACCTCTACTACGACCTCAATGTGACCTCTACTGTTTGTTGATATTGTTGTTGTTTACCAAGTCAAGTGCTGTGAGTAGCTTGTAAAGCGCTAAATAAATAAAACGTGTTAATATTATAGATTTGAGAGACATGCAGGAGCAGATGTGAATGTTGTTGTTGTTATTGTTGTTGTTGTTTACCCGCTGCATCCTGCCAGTCCAGCTCCTGAACACCTACAGACACAGAGACACGACGTCATCACAGCGCTTCTAATGACGGCCCTCGTAGCTCCGCCCCTCGTGGCTCCGCCCCCTCACCCCATGGTGCAGTTCTGGTGGCAGCGCCGGCACCGGCCCGACCCGGAGGGGAACGTCCAGATCACAGAGTCCCCGTCTCCCGGAAGTCCCTGAGGACAGCGCCGCACACAGTGAGAGCCGTCCTGGAAGTGAGAGCACTGGGAACACTGGTCTGGACCCTGAGGAGGAGGAGGAGGAGGAGGAGGAGGAGGAGACAGGAGGGGGAGGAGGAGGAGGAGGAGGAGGAGGAGAGGAGAGGAGAGGAGGAGGAGGAGAGAGGAGGAACGAGACATTTAAATAAATATATATATATCTATATAAATATATATAGATATATATATAAATATCTATATATATATATCTATATATATATATATATATATATTTATAAATATATATATATATTTATATAAATATATATATATATTTATAAATATATATATATATATATATATCTCTATATATAGAGATATATATATATCTATCTCTATATATAGAGATAGATATATATATATATATCTCTCTCTCTATATATATATATATATATATATATATCTATATATATATATATATATATATATATATATATATATATATATATATATATATATATATATATATATATATATATATATATATATATATATATATATATATATATATATATATATATATATATATCTATATATATATCTATATATATATATATATATATATATATATATATATATATATATATATATATATATATATATATATATATATCTATATATATATGTTCTGGTCTCTTTGAGGTTCTGTGTTCTGGTCTCACTGGTCCTCTGCAGGTCTGGGTTCTGGTCCTCAGGAGACACTCCGGGTGGCAGCTCACACAGAGGTTCTCCTGCTGCACCTCCCTGGAGGAGGAGAGCGTGATGATGGTGTCATGATGATGATGGTGTGATGAAGGTGTGATGATGATGATGGTGATGAAGGTGCAACCCGTCTCACCCGAGCTGCAGCTGGCAGAGCGCCACACAGCGCCCCCTACGGGACACATGGCGGCAGGACCGGCACATGGCGGGGCCGGGGCCCCAGCAGCCCGCCGCGCCGCACTCAGGGTCGCAGGTACGGTTCTGTAGTTCTGTGGGGAGAGAGTCCACTACGGAGTGAGTCCACTACGGAGAGAGTCCACTACGGAGTGAGTCCACTACGGAGTGAGTCCACTACGGAGTGAGTCCACTACGGAGAGAGTCCACTACGGAGAGAGTCCACTACGGAGAGAGTCCACTACGGAGTGAGTCCACTACGGAGAGAGTCCACTACGGAGTGAGTCCACTACGGAGTGAGTCCACTACGGAGAGAGTCCACTACGGAGAGAGTCCACTACGGAGTGAGTCCACTACGGAGAGTCCCACGGAGTGAGTCCACTCACGGAGTGAGTCCACTCGGAGGAGTCCACTACGGAGTGAGTCCACTACGGAGAGAGTCCACTACGGAGTGAGTCCACTACAGTCCACTACGGAGTGAGTCCACTCGGTGAGTCCACTCTGGAGAGTCCCACTACGGAGAGAGTCCACTACGGAGTGAGTCCACTACAGTCCACTACGGAGAGAGTCCACTACGGAGAGAGTCCACTACGGAGTGAGTCCACTACGGAGAGTCCACTACAGTCCACTACGGAGTGAGTCCACTACGGAGTGAGTCCACTACGGAGAGAGTCCACTACGGAGTGAGTCCACTACGGAGTGAGTCCACTACGGAGAGAGTCCACTACGGAGAGAGTCCACTACGGAGTGAGTCCACTACGGAGTGAGTCCACTACGGAGAGAGTCCACTACGGAGTGAGTCCACTACGGAGAGTCCACTGAGTAGTCCACTACGGAGAGAGTCCACTCTGGAGAGTCCACTGAGTCCACTACAGTCCACTCTGGGAGTGAGTCCACTACGGAGAGAGTCCACTACAGTCCACTACGGAGTGAGTCCACTACGGAGTGAGTCCACTACGGAGAGAGTCCACCACTACAGTCCACTCTGGTGAGTCCACTACAGTCCACGGAGAGTCCACGGAGAGAGTCCACTACGGAGAGAGTCCACTCACGGAGAGTCCACTACAGTCCACTGGGAGTTACAGTCCACTACGGAGTGAGTCCACTACGGAGAGAGTCCACTACAGTCCACTACGGAGTGAGTCCACTACGGAGAGAGTCCACTACGGAGAGAGTCCACTACAGTCCACTACGGAGTGAGTCCACTACGGAGAGAGTCCACTACGGAGTGAGTCCACTACAGTCCACTACGGAGTGAGTCCACTACGGAGTGAGTCCACTACAGTCCACTACGGAGTGAGTCCACTACGGAGAGAGTCCACTACGGAGAGAGTCCACTACAGTCCACTACGGAGTGAGTCCACTACGGAGAGAGTCCACTACGGAGAGAGTCCACTATGGAGAGAGTCCACTACGGAGAGAGTCCACTACAGTCCACTACGGAGAGAGTCCACTACGGAGAGAGTCCACTACGGAGAGAGTCCACTACGGAGTGAGTCCACTACGGAGGCAGGAAGCTCACCGCAGAGCTCCGGGGGGGCGTTGTCCAGCATGGTGGGGGTCTGGTCCCGGGTCCTGAAGAGCCCGGTCCACTGGGCGGCCCGCATGTAGCACAGCTGGGAGTTGTTCTGGATCAGGACCCAGCCGGCGCTCACCTCCTTCAGGGAGCGCAGGCCGAGCCAGAGGAGGTGCTGGCCCCTGACCACCATCAGGCTGTACTGGCTGGAACAGGACCGGGTCAGGTCTACAGACTACCATGACATAGTACTCTAGAGTACCAGGACTCCTTTACCACCACGGGTACTCTAGACTACCAGGACTCCTTTACCATGACGTAGTACTCTAGAGTACTGGACCCTCTGGAGAGCTGCTCTGCTCACCCCCATGTGGTTCTTCCTCTGATGATCTGAAGGTTCTCAAACACCGACAGAGAGGTCAGGTTCTGTGGCCAGGACTGGATCAGCAGGAAGCCTGGAGGCCACACACACACACACACACCCACACACACACACACACACATACACACATACACATACACATACACACATACACACACATACACATACACACATACACACATACACACACACACACGCACACACACAATTATTGGTTTCTGGATATGGGAGGCTCCAGAAGGAGAACCTCTTGAAGCGATTCCATCGCAGACTGAAGGGAAGCACTGACGACCCTCTGACCTTTGACCTTTGACATTTGACCTTTGACCTACCTGTGATTTCCTTCACCGCCCTGAAGTTCTCCAGTTTAGCCGGGTCCATGGGGGGGATCTTGTCGTGCAGGTCTCTGAGAGAGCGTAGGAAAGGACACTTAGACTGAGGGAATACAACCTTGCAGCCTCGCCGGGGGGGCCGGGTCCTGAAGCCGACTTGGAAGGATCTCGGAGGTCTGACCCGGTGAAGGAGGACCCGATGAGCGAGATGTCACCGATGATCTTCGTACAGTTCCTGAAGGACTCGATGTTGGAGGCGTTGACAGCGATGGTGTTGATCAGAGAACCGACCCCCACCCCGTCACAGACTGGAGGGAGAGAGAGACTCAGTACGCAGGTCTCTGTAGGTCTCTCTAGGTCTCTCTAGGGTCTTTTTAGGTCTCTATAGGGTCTATATATGTCTCTCTAGGGTCTTTCAATGTTTCTCTAGGTCTCTATATGGTCTCTATGTCTCTCTATGTCTCTCTAGGGTCACTCTAGGTCTCTCTAGTTTTCTCATGGTATCTCTAAATCTCTCTGGGTCTCTATAGGTTTCTGTAGGTCTCACTAAGTCTCTCCTGGTCTCTCCTGGTCTCTCCTGGTCTCTCCTGGTCTCTCCTGGTCTCTGCTGGTCTCTCCTGGTCTCCCTACCTTTAGGACAGGGTCCATTGCAGTCCTTACAGCGCTGGACCCCCCTCTCCTCCACCTCGTGCGTCCCAGCTCTGCAGGTCCGAACACATGACCCTCCAGCCACCACGTAGTTATCTGTGAGCCAATAGAAAGACAGGGTTCATATGGAGAAGACTGCATCCCCCAGAATGCAGTCTTCTATTTATGTATTTATGTGTATTCATATGTACATGTGTATGTGTATTCATATGTACATGTGTATGTGTATTCATATGTACATGTGTATGTGTACCGTTAATTCCGGACTATAAGCCGCTACTTTTTTCCCGCCGTTTGAACACTGCGGCCTTTAATACAGTGCGGCTAATACATGTTTTTTTCTTATAGGGTTAATCCTGTCACTGTGTTGATGGGCAAAGAGAACAACCAATCAGAGGTCCTGAAGATGACATGTGACACATACGGATTTGCTTCTGACAGCGAGAGCTCCACTGAAACAAAGTGACGCCCCGCGGTCTTTATTCCTCCGTTATTATATTCCCGGTAACACCGGGGATACAGCCGGGACCGCTGTACAACAACACATCTGCTAGCAGACGGTCACGCACGTAGCTCGTAGCTCGCGCTAGC
>CM070096.1:20783766-20790599 GCA_036178185.1 Liparis tanakae
CACACACACACAGACACACACACACAGACACACACACAGAGACACACACACACAGAGACACACACACACACACACACAGAGACACACACACACACACACACAGACACACACACACAGACACACACACAGACACACACACAGAGACACACACACACAGAGACACACACACACACACACAGACACACACACACAGACACACACACACAGAGACACACACACACGCATACACACACCCTCGCATACACTCACGCACACACTAACATACACACACACACGCACAAACCCTCACATACACACACACACACACCCTCACACACACACAGACACACACACAGACACACACACAGAGACACACACACACAGACACACACACAGAGACACACACACACGCATACACACTCAGGAATGTGTCAGTCAGCTGTGAGGAGTTTGTCCTGTTGAACAAACTCTGACAAGCTCCTCACATTGCATCACAATATGAAGAGTGTGTGTGTGTGTGTGTGTGTGAGTAGGTGTGTGTGCGTGTGAGTGTGTGTGTGTGTGAGTAGGTGTGTGAGTGTGTGTGTGTGTGTGTGTGTGAGTAGGTGTGTGAGTGTGTGTGTGTGTGTGTGTGTGAGTAGGTGTGTGTGTGTGAGTAGGTGTGTGAGTGTGTGTGTGTGTGTGTGAGTGTGTGTGAGTAGGTGTGTGAGTGTGTGTGAGTGTGAGTGTGTGTCTGTGTGAGTGTGTGTCTGTGTGTGTGTGACTAGGTGAGTGTGTGTGTGTGTGTGAGAGTGTGTGTGAGAGTGTGTGTGAGTGAGTGAGTGAGTGTATGTGTGTGTGAGAGTGTGTGTGAGTGTGTGAATGAGTGTGTGTGTGTGTGTTTCCTGCCAGCAGCAGTGTGTGCAGGTCGCAGCGAGACTCTGCACGTCTTCTCAGAAGGAAAATTCCAACAGCTGAATGGCTTCTGTGGAAAGAAGGAGGACCATGTCCTCTAGGAGAGGAGAGGAGGACCATGTCCTCTAGGAGAGGAGAGGAGGACCATGTCCTCTAGGAGAGGAGAGGAGGACCATGTCCTCTAGGAGGACATGGTCAGGTATCGTGGTCAGTGCCAGTAGATCCTTTACAACTCATCTGTAGAACCCTCAGAGACGGGGGCCGAGGACGGGGACCAGAGGGACCCCACGGGGGCCGAGGACGGGGACCAGAGGGACCCCACGGGGGCCGAGGACGGGGACCAGAGGGACCCCACGGGGACGAGAGAAACAGAATATTGTGTCCTTGACGTCCGTAGAGTGTAAACCTTCTGAAAGTCTTCATAGCCCCCCCCATCTGATCTGTTTCATGAACTGACAGTTAGTCACATGTTGACGACCACCAGGACAGACTGTCCTCCCGGTGAGGACAGTCTCCTGGAACTTGTTGATCGAGGTCGTAGTTTTCAACTCAATCTGACAAAAGTGGTTCCTGGTCGATGTGAGGTCAAAGGTCAAAGGTCAAAGGTCAGGAATGTCCATGTGTATAGACCGCAAGGATACAAAACTAAACGAATGGAATTGAATGCTTACCACAAGACTCACACACACTCTCACACACACACTCACACACACACTCACACACACACTCACTCACACACACTCTCACACACACACTCACACACACACTCACTCACACACACTCTCACACACACTCACACACACACACTCTCACAGACACACACTCACTCACACACTCACACACACACACTCTCACAGACACACTCTCACAAAAAACACACGCACACACACACACACACACACACACACATAGAGACACATTGAAACACACACTGCCAAGGTCTTTCCCAAAAGTCAAACTCAATGGGAACAAGGCACACACACACACACACACACACACATACACACACACGCACACACACACACATATATACACACACACGCACACACACACACACATACACACAAACACACGCGCACACACACAGACACACACAAACAAACACACCGATAGACACACGCACACACACACATATACACCCACACACACACATACACACAAGCACACACACACATATACACACACACACAGACACACACACAGACACACACACGCACACACACACTGTGTGTTGATGTTCCTGATTGAAGGTCAAATGTTCTCAGTCACAACATGTTTCATCATTTACTGAAACACTTTAAACACAACACACCACCTGGACACACACACATACACACATATACACACCACCTGGACACACACACATACACACATATACATACCACCTGGACACACACACATACACACATATACACACCAACTGGACACACACACATACACACACGTACACACATTTACACACTAACTGGACACACACACATATATACACACACATGCATACACCCACACACACGCATATACACACACATATATACATACATATATGTGTGTGTATATATGTGTGTGTGTGTCCAGTTGGTGTGTATATGAGTGTGTACATATAAATCCACGTTGTCTCTTCCTCGTCTGATAAGATATTAAAACAATAATAAACATTATAAAGTATATTTAATATTAAACATGTTTAACCTTCTTCTGACATTGTAGAGAAAAATATACAAATATTGATTAATAATGAAATATGTGCAGCCTGAGTGTTATTGATCAGACTCATTGATTTGGCTCAAACGCTGTCGGCTTTTTACTTTAAACCCTTAAATAATTATATATATATATATATAGTAAAGCAGTTAGTGGTTTAGTGATATGATCAATATCAGTTATGACATGTATAACCGTAACCTCTTTTTGAGTGTCACTTATTACTATCACAGTAACTACATATTATTCATTATTCATATAAAATAATTTCACTCATATTTAAAGTTTTTTTTTCTCCATCCAGATACGTCAGATATTATTTAGTGATCAAACATTATTATTATTACTATTATTGTCTCTTTAATATTCATGTAACATTACTAGGAAGTAGTAAAACACACACACACATATATATATATATATATATATATATATATATATATATATATATATATATATATATATGTTTTTGATATTATATATAAAAATATTATATATTGACATATTGATATATATTTGTAAAAATATATTGAAATAATACTTCCTGGAAGAACACCCCGGACTCCCGCTCCCTCTCCCCCGCAGTAACACGCTCGCTCCCTGGGAGCTCTCCCCCGGGTCTCCCGCTCCCTCCCGCTGCCTCTCCGGAGCTCTCGCCCCGGGACTCCGGCTGCCTCTCCCCCGCAGTAACACGCTCTCTCCCCGCTTCTCTCCCCGCTTCTCTCCCGGGACTCCCGCTGCCTACCTGTCCTGCCGGGTGCGGTGCAGCAGCAGCGGCCGAGCAGCAGCAGCAGCAGCGCGGCTCCTCCACAGAAGATCATGTCTCTGGGCCAGGGAAGAGTTGGAGCTGTCTGTCTGTCTGCCTGTCTGTCTGCCTGTCTGTCTGTCTGTCTGTCTGTCTGTCTGTCTGTCTGACCGTATCTCTCTCTCTCTCCCTCTCTCTCCCTCTCTCTCTCTGAAGAGGTGTTTCTGACTAGAGAACCGGAGCAGAATGACAACCTGGTGGAGTCAAAGAGAAGTCTGTAGATGAATTATAATAATCAATTAATCTATTTTAAATATAGAGACACAAATAATAATAATACAAATAATATATATATATATATATATATATATATATATATATATAAATGAATAAACAACATGTTTATATATAAATAAATAGTGTAAATAAATAGTTTTATGACTGGTGTTATTGAATTTTATTGAAAATGTCAGAAAACAGAGAATATCTTCTTATATTACGAGAATGATGTGTTGCCATGGAAATGGGAGAGCCACATGACCAGAGGAACCAACAGAACCCACAAAGGGAGTCATGTGACCAGAGGAACCAACAGAACCCACAAAGGGGAGAAATCTGAACGCATCGTGTTCGTAAACCTGTTGATCGATCTGCTTTAATTTGTTTTCTCTTGAACTCCTCGATTCATATTTGTAAAGCTTTTATTTATTATTTAATCTTTTTTTATTATTTATCATTTATTTATCTATATATTTTTTTTTATTATTATTATTATTATTTTACAATGTTTGATTCGTTCTTAAAGGGACAGGACACATTAAACTACAGAAGCTGTGTCTTCTGGAGGTTGTTTGTCATTTAATGGAAACGTTATATTTAGGAGAGCAGTGGTCAAGTTCATATTGTGTGAGCCCTGTTCATAAAGAATTAAACCCCATTGTGGCGTGTCTCTTTAAATCCTCGTCTTCTCGTCCTCTGTTTGTTCATCACCTGTTTTCAATGGGGTCACTGATTTCCCCCACAATGCACTGCGTTCATAATTAATAGCTCGGTGTGTTTTCTGTTGTTTCCTCAAAGCGTCGCGTGCGGACAACAAAGCCTGAAAAGCTCCTGATGGATGTAACGCTCATTGTGTTTGAGAAGCGAGTCGCCGGGCAGAACACCTCAGGCCAGACACACACACACACACACACACACACACACACACACACACACACACACACACACACACACAGTGTTGTCAACCAGATTCCTGGAAAGTTGAACTCACAAAAAGTCTAACTGAGATAATTTTAGTTATAAATTCAATGAAACAAACATCAGAGGAAGAAAAATAGGAAGAATAGGAGGAGGAGGAGGAGGAGGAGGAGGAGGAGGAGGAGGAGGAGGAGGAGGAGGAGGAGGAAGAGGAGATTAGTGAGGGGTGAGAAGTTAACTAATGAGCAGATTAAATACTGTGAGATTAAATACTGTGAGAGACTGTGTGTATGTAAGTGTTTGTGTGCGTGTGTTTGTGTGTGTGTAAATGTGTGTGTGTGTGTGTGTGAGTGAGTGTGTGTGTGTGAGTATGTGCGTTTGTGTGTTAAAATATATTATATATAAGATATATATGTAAGATATATATCAAAATATTTTAAATCTCAATAGAAAAATACATAAAATATATTTATGTATACATCAAATATATGTATATATAACATGTATAATTAATAATTTATATATGCATATATATATACATATATATGTATATATGTATATATATATACATACGGCGTCCTAAAAGGTGTAACAGCGCTTCCTGCTGGCTGCAGCCCGCCAGTGACCAACACTCACGTACCTGTCAATGCATTGCTGTTATTCTGTATATTCTGTATATTGTGTGTGTCAAATTAATAAAAGAAAAAACATAGTAAGTTAATAAATAGCATTAAAGTTCTAGCTCAGTCAGAGGCTGAGAGAATCATTTTTAAATATTAACTATTCCTTTATAAATGACGGTATTTGTTATGTATTGTATTCATTTATGTATCATTGTCATAACTTCTTATTGTATTATTAAATATATTTTGATTTATTTACTTATGGACTTAAATAGTTTGTATCTATTCTCTATTCATTTGTCTTTGTTTATTTGTGTATTACTGTATTTATATATGTACTTGTCTCTGTTTTATTCATGGATTAATGTCTTTATTTGTTGGTGTGTTATTATGTTTATTCATTTAAATATGTTTCTGTATCTGTTTACATTGAGAGATTAATGTATTTATATATTGGTGTATTATTGTATTTATTCATATATTATTATAATTATTTATATATTATTATATTAATTATTTCATATATTTGTATATGTTTATTCGTACACTCATATATGTTGTATTTATTTGTAATGTAGTTATATATTTCTCTTTTATTGTATTTAATTGTCCTTTATTTTTATATTAGTGTATTATTGTATTTATTTGTCCTGTATTCATATATTTGTGTATCATTGTATTTATTTGTAATGTATTTATATATTTGTGAATTATTTTATTTATTTGTCCTGTATTCATATATTTGTGTATTATTGTATTTATTTGTGCTGTATTTATATGTCGTTGTATTCCGGTGACGAGCCTCTCGGTGGGCGTGGCCTCTCGCAGGTCACGTGGTCCGAGCCTTTGTTGATCCGCTCCAGGAGAACACAGTCCCGGTGCGACCGACCCGCCGAACTCGCTCCTCGTCGCCGGCGCACACTCGCTCCTCTTCGGCCTGGATGCTGCTGGAAGCCGCTTCGGCTCCTGGATCTTCTCTCCGCGCCGGTTTGAGTGCGAGGCAGCGCGGCTGATGGAGGCTCGGTCCGGGCTGCGAGCAGGCTGCTTTTAGGGGGTGGCGGAGGTGTGTGTGTGTGAGTGAGTGTGCGTGCGTGCGTGTGTGTGTGTGAGTGAGTGAGTGTGTGCGTGTGGGTGGGGGGTCGGTGTGTGAAGCCCCAGGCCCTGCTTTGCTTTGTTATCCCGGGCTTCGTCTTGCAGCCTTCCTCTTCCTCCTCCTCCTCCTCCTCCTCCTCCTCCTCCTCCTCCTCCACGGCCCTCATCGTGTTTTCCAGCCGGGTTTCCCCTCCTGAGAGCCCGCAGAGGAACCCGTCTCAACGCGGGTCTCACGCGGCCGCGTCCACCGAGGGAAACGGACTCTTCTGATCCCCTTGTGGTCTTGGACGCGTGTCGGTCTCCCGTCTCTTTGTAGACCTCTATCTACCCCTGCCCCCCACCCCGGACTCCATCATGGCTCCGGTGGGCCGGCTTCTCTGGTCCTGCTGCCTGCTGGTCCTGTTGGTCCTCCCCGCCGTCCGGAGCTCGTTCCCCCGCGGCGGTGCGGACTGCGGCCCCGGGAAGGCCGCCGACTGCCCAGGTGAGACGCAACGGCCACAGCATCCTGTTTACACCTGAACGCATCACGTCAGGTGGGTCTGCAGCAGGGCTTCTGGTGATGATGGAGGTTTGGAAGGTCAGAGGTCACAGCTTGACCCCCC
>CM070096.1:20791099-20801099 GCA_036178185.1 Liparis tanakae
TAATATTATGTTTATTAATAATAATAATACTATTAATAATTCTTATATTAATATGAATCATAATATCTGCAGATGATGAAGGTTCTGGTCGAGGGAAGAAGGTTTCCAAATGTGGGAACTGCAAGTTTGGAGCCGAATGTGATGAAGACTCTGAGGACATGCTGTAAGAGACACACACACACACACACACACACAGACACACTTACACAGACACACATACACACACAGACACACATACACACACAGACACACACACATACACACACACATACACACACACAGACACACACACACAGACACACACACACACACAGACACACATACACACACACAGACACACACACACAGACACACACACACACACACACACAGACACACATACACACACACAGACACACAGACACACACACACACACAGACACACATACACACACACAGACACACACACACAGACACACACACACAGACACACACACACAGACACACATACACACACACAGACACACACACACAGATAGACACACACACACAGATAGACACACACACACATACACACAGATAGACACACACACACACACATATACACACACACACACACACACAGATAGACACACTCACACACACACACACACACACACAGATAGACACACACACACAGATAGACACACACACACACACACACACAGATAGACACACACACACACACACACACACACAGATAGACTCACTCACACACACACACACACAGATAGACTCACTCACACACACACACACACAGATAGACTCACTCACACACACACACACACACAGATAGACTCACTCTCACACACACACACACACAGATAGACTCACTCACACACACACACACACACACACACACACAGATAGACTCACTCACACACACACACACACACAGATAGACTCACTCACACACACACACACACACACGTGATAGAGGCGACTGCCTGAAGTAGCAGCTGACACACACAAGACACGTGGGAGCCAAGTGAGGGGGAGGGACAGAGAGGGGGAGGGAGAGGGAGGAGGGAGGGAGAGAGGGGAGAGAGAGGGAGGGGAGAGGGGGAGGGAGGGAGAGAGGAGAGAGGAGGAGGGGGAGAGGAGGAGGAGGGAGGGAGGGAGGAGAGAGGAGGGGGAGAGGGAGGGAGAGGAGGGGGAGGGGGAGAGAGGAGGGAGAGAGGGAGGGGAGGGAGGAGGAGGGGGAGGGAGGGGAGGAGGGAGGAGGGAGGGGGAGAGAGGAGGGAGGGGAGAGGGAGGGAGGGGAGAGAGGAGGGGGAGGGAGGGAGGAGGGGAGGGAGGGAGGGGAGGGGGGAGGGGAGAGAGAGAGGGGAGGGGAGGAGGGGAGGGAGGGGGGGAGGGAGGGAGGAGGGAGGGAGGGGGGAGGGGAGGGAGGGAGGAGGAGGGAGGAGGAGGGAGGGAGGAGGGGGAGGGAGGAGGGGAGGGAGAGGGAGGGAGGGAGGAGGGGAGAGAGGAGGGGAGAGGGGAGGAGGGAGGGGGAGAGGGAGGGGGGGGGAGGGGGGAGAGGGGAGGGGAGGGAGGGGAGGGAGGGGAGGGGAGAGAGAGAGAGAGGGGGGGGAGAGGGAGGGGAGAGAGAGGGGGGGGAGGGGAGGGAGGGAGGAGGGAGGGGGGAGAGAGGGGGGGAGGGAGGGAGGGAGGGAGGGAGGGGGGGGAGAGGGGGGAGGGAGAGAGAGGGGAGGGGAGGGAGGGAGGGGAGGGAGGGGGGAGGGAGAGAGGGGGGAGGAGGGAGGGGAGAGAGAGGGGAGGAGGGAGGGGGGGGGAGAGGGAGGGAGGAGAGGGAGGGAGAGAGAGGGGGAGGGGGAGTTCTTCATAAAAACATCAACATAGTTTATAAAACCATGAAATATAATTATTATAAAAAGATGTTTTTTTGTATTCATAAAGTTATACTATACTCTAAGTATATATTGTGACATGTACTCGTAGTATACGTTGTACTCGTGTTGAACGTCTCCTTTGATGTTCTTCTTCTGCGGTCAGATAAAAGCAGGAAGGACGACGGCCTGAAGGCGAAGCCTGACGTCTACAGCAAGGCGCCCGGGGAGGAGGAGGAGGCGGGGCTTGTGGATAGCCCCGCCCCCTGCGCTGAAGACTACGCCCAGTTCTGTGAGCACGGCCAATGTGAAATGAGACACAACCTTCCCACCTGCAGGTAAAACATGGCTCCTCCCCCTTCTCACCTTCAACCAACCGGACTCTTAGTTACATTTATTTAATATTATTAATATTGTATATTTCATTATTATTTTTGTATATTTTATTTTATTGTATTTATTTTTTCAAGTCATCGTACAGTAACATCAAATAACATAAGTCCCCCCCCCCAGGTGCGAGGCGGCCTACGGGGGTCCTCAGTGTGACCAGCTGCTGGACTTCAACGTCCTGTACGTTGTCCCTAGTGGCCAGAAGCTGCACTACGTCCTCATCGCCGCCATCATCGGGGCGGTGCAGATCGCCGTCATCGTCGCCGTGGTGATGTGCTTCACCAGGTACACAAATACACAGATACTACTACAAGTACTACAAATACTACTACAAGTACTACAAATACTCAGATACTACTACACGTGTATATTAATATACATATACCGTATTTTCTGCACTATAGGGCGCTCTGGATTATAAGGCGCACTGTCAATGAATGATCCATTTTCGATCTTTTTTCATATATAAAGTGCGCCGGACTATAAACAAAACAGTCAAATAAATCAGTCAGGGGGGGGCTAGTAAGCTTTCTCTGATTGGCTGTTGTGTAGCCAATGTGTTTTTGATTGGTTGATAAAGTGGCCCCGCACAGCAGACCTCAGGGGGGCGTTTGATTTCTCCACCGTGAGGGGCATTGCGGCTCATGTCTGCGCGCTGCGCCGCCACATTGAAACATTAAATAGCCGAGATTTATTTTGTGTGGCGGGAGAGCGTGAGTTAAGACCGACATGCGTGAGGGTTGAGAGCCCTGTGTTATGGTGAAGCACTACAGTATGTATTACTCCTGGCTACGGCAGCCTTAATGCTGCAATCGGTGCGGCTTTGTAGTTTTACCAAAGTCGTACTAAAACATGTTTACTTAGCGCCGTGTAGCACACAAAATCGCTTCGAGGTCAGTAAGCACAACCAGAATGAATCCATATATGAGGCGCTTCGGATTATAAGGCGCACTTTCCTTTTTTGAGAAAAACAAAAGGCTTTAAGTGCGCCCTATAGTGCAAAAAATACTGCAAATAGCAAATACTACTACAAATGCACTGGACATGTCATGCACTTCCTGTCGTGCACTTCCTGGCATGCACTTCCTGTTGTGTACTTCCTGCCATGCACTTCCTGCTGTGTACTTCCTGTCATGCACTTCCTGCTGTGTACTTCCTGTCATGCACTTCCTCTTGTGTACTTCCTGCCATGCACTTCCTGTTGTGTACTTCCTGCCATGCACTTCCTGCTGTGTACTTCCTGTCATGCACTTCCTGTCGTGTACTTCCTGTCATGCACTTCCTGCCGTGCACTTCCTGTTGTGTACTTCCTGCCATGCACTTCCTGCTGTGTACTTCCTGCCATGCACTTCCTGCTGTGTACTTCCTGTCATGCACTTCCTGTTGTGTACTTCCTGTCATGCACTTCCTGTCGTGTCCTGCAGGAGGTGCAACAAGACGAAGCGCGGCCGGCGCCAGAAGCAGCACCTCGGTCACTTCCCGTCAGGAACCTCCTCCAGGATGATGTAGCTCCTCCCCCTTTCCTTTTTATGAAATACCAGAAGTCAAACGTTTTCGTACTTCAGACTTTTTGATATCCACCTGTTGGCCTCTTCCTCTTCCTCCTCCTCCTCTTCCTCATTTCTCTCTCACGCTTTTTTCAAGAGCATTTTTTTGACTTTCTTCAGGGGCCTTATTCTTAATATTTGTTTGGTGGAACGCTCAGGATCCTCCGGCGGGAACTTGATTCATCCGACCGTCCACGAACACGTCGTGTCTTTTTGTTGCGGGGGACGCGGAGCCACGCCCCTTCTGTGCTTTTGGTTGACCTTTATTTTGAAGGGACACTAAGAAAAATGTCTTTGAGCTCCGTTGGTGTGGCATTAAGTCAGAAACGTTGGAGTAACAACTGCTGACTACTGCCAGAGAAATGAAACAACGTTGACTCCGATGTCAAAATAAAAGTCTGGTTAGAAAGTTTAAATACTGATATTAATATTCAGACTCGACATAGTTTGAAGGTTATTTAATTTCAACGTGTTTACGAATGATTCAACCTTCAGTTCTTGTGAGACCTTAATTATTATTATTATTATGGTTTGCTTCTGAAGTTAGAATACGCCTTCAAAATAAAAGTACAGATTAGGTTGATTTTCTTCTGTGTTTCCATGTGACTTTTAATTTGACGTTGAACTGTTTGGTTCCTCGTGTTTGCTTTGTGTAGTAGCGCCTTAATGCTCCAGGGGGCGCCGTGCCCCAGGGCTGCAGGTCTACCTGGGACCACCTGGGACCACCTGGGACCACCTGGGACCACAAGCCCTCTGGGGTTTTCTGTTGCGTCACACGGGGTCCAGAAGAGACCTTTCACGTGAACTCGATGAACTTTATTTAATTTTCTTTCCTTTTTTTACGAAACTCAAGAAAACCAAAACGCTGTTTTTATACCGTTAGAAACAAAAACAGGAAAACAAAAAACAAGATGATGATGACGATGATGATGAAGAAATGGATGAATATTTTATTTGATGACATTCTTCTTGGTGTTTGTTGACAAGCTGAAGATATTATTGTTATTATTGTTTCTGTTGCGTTTCTTCTTCTTTGGTGTCGTGGTGGTTGTTGTGTTGAAGGTCAGATCTGGGGTCAGATCTGGGGTCAGATCTGGGGTCAGGTCTGGGGTCAGATCTGGGGTCAGATCTGGGGTCAGGTCTGGGGTCAGATCTGGGGTCAGGTCTGGGGTCAGATCTGGGGTCAGATCTGGGGTCAGATCTGGGGTCAGATCTGGGGTCAGATCTGGGGTCAGGTCCCTGTAGCTGTTGCATGAGCCGGTGAACTTGTTAGACGTGTCGTGGAAGTAGAATAATTAAATTATGACCTTTGACCTTCAGCGTGTCCTTATTGCATTATTAAGATGTTTATTATGTTCATGTCATAAGGTTTGAGTGGATGAAGCGTTCATGACTTTAATTATATTAATATCTTATCATATTCACATAAACAAGATTTTGAACACATTTTAGTTTAATGTTGTTTTTTAATTCTTGATCTTTCTTGAAGAAATAAACACATTTGTCAGGAACACCTATTAAAATGACAATAATTTGTTCACTTTCACAAAGAAGCTTTTCCATCTACCGCCGGCTCAGCAGGATGAGTGTCGCCCTAACGCCCTCACGACCTCAACGCCCTAACGCCCTCACGACCTCAACGCCCTCAACGCCCTAACGCCCTCACGCCCTCACGACCTCAACGCCCTCAACGACCTCACGACCTCAACGCCCTCAACGCCCTCACGACCTCACGACCTCAACGACCTCACGACCTCAACGCCCTCAGCCCTCACGACCAGCTCAACGACCTCAACCTTCAAGCGCTCAACGCTCACGCTCACTTACCTCAGACCAACGCTCAACGCCTAACGCTCACGCCCTCACGACCTCCACGCCTCAACCGCTCAACGCAACCTCACGCCTCACGCCCTCACGACCTCAACGCCCTCAACAACCTCAACGCCCTAACGCCCTCAACGACCTCAACGCCCTCAACGCCCTCAACGCCTCACGACCTAACGCCTCGCAACGCTCCAGCCCTCAGCCTCACGCCTCAACGCCTCAACGCCCCAACGCCTCAACGCCTCAACGCCCTCACGACCTCAACGCCCTCAACGACCTCACAACCTCAACGCCCTCAACGCCCTCACGACCTCAACGCCTCACGCCCTCAACGCCTCAACGCCCCAACGCCCCACGCCTCAACGCTCAACGCCTCAACGCCTCAGCGCCCTCAACGCCCTCACGACCTCACGCCTCAACAACCTCAACGCTCAACGCCCTCACGCCTCAACGCCTCCAACGCCTCAACGCCCTCACGCTCCGACCTCAACGCCTCCAGCCCTCAACGCCTCTCAACCTCACAACCTCCGCCTCAACGACCTCACGACCTCCAACGCTCAACGCCCCAACGCCTCAACGCCTCAACGCCTCATCGCCTCAACGCTCTCACCTCAACGCACGCTCAGACTCAACGCCCTCAACGACCTCAACGCTCTAACGCCCTCAACGCCCTCAACGCCCTCACAACCTCAACAACCTCAACGACCTCAACGCCCTCAACGACCTCAACGCCCTCACGCCCTCAACAACCTCAACGCCCTCAACGACCTAACGACCTCAACGCCCTAACGCCCTAACGCCCTCAACGCCCTCAACGCCCTCAGCCCTACGCCTCAACGCTCACGCCTCGCCTAACGCCTCAACGACTCCAACGACCTCAACGCCTCAACGCCTCCAACGCTCACGCCAACTCGCCAACTCTCAGCGCCTCAACGACCTCAACGCCCCAACTCCTCAACGCCTCAACGCCCCAACGCCTCACGCTCAACGACCTCAACGCCTCAACGCCCTCAACGCCTACGCCTCACGACCTCACGCCTCAACGCCTCAACGCCTCACGCCTCAACGACCTCAACGCCTCAACGCCCTCACGACCTCACGCCTCAGCCTCACAACCTCACGACCTCCGCACGCCTCAACCCTCAACGACCTCAACGCCTAACGCCTCAACAACCTCAACGACCTCAACACCCTCAACGACCTCAACGACCTCAACGACCTCAACGCCCTCACAACCTCACGACCTCAACGACCTAACCTCAACGACCTCAACGCCCTCAACGCCCTCAACGCCCTCAACGACCTCAACGCCCTCACGACCTCAACGACCTCAACGACCTCAACGCCCTCAACGACCTCAACGCCCTCAACGCCCTCACGCCCTCAACAACCTCAACGACTCCAGCCTCAACGCCTCAACGCCTCAACGCCTCGCGACCTCAACGACCTCAACGCCCTCAACGACCTCAACGCCCTCAACAACCTCAACGACCTCAACGACCTCAACGCCCTCAACGCCCTCAACGCCCTCAACGACCTCAACGACCTCAACGCCCTCAACGACCTCAACGCCCTCAACGCCCTCAACGACCTCAACGCCCTCACGCCCTCATCAGCTTCCCATTCATTCTCTATGGCGGGGTCGAGTAGCGGTGTCATATATCTGTGGCCACTCGCAGCTCAGTGGTTGCAGAGTGAAGCTCCTCCCCTCCTCCTCATTCAGTCTCTGTGAGAAGGACCGACTCGTTACGTTAACAGTAAGTCGTTCATATGGAGGACTCAACATGACTTAAGTATAAATAAATGAATAAATGCGGTCCCAACCTCTGTCTAAAGCCTGATTGGTCGAGTCGGGGAGCCAGACAGAAGCAATCGATCCCTAGCACTTGGATCTGTAGACGAACAGCGTTTATTATGCCTTCTTGTCCGTACATTCTAAATACTACTGTTGAGTCACGGAATGTAATTCAAGGATTTATGGAGATTCAGCCTGATGAGGAGACTTGAGGTCCTGCTCGGGGACACGGAGCTCCGGGCGCCGGGCGCTCGGCGCCGCGTGGCCGCCGACAGCAGCCGGGTCTCGGCAGGACTTTTTGAAATGCTCCGCTGGCTCTGATGTCTCCGTAGAGATGAACATGAGATATAAATAGGTTTGGGAGGATCTGAAGAGCACAAATAGTTTATTATTCATTAAAAGATAACGATACGTCAATTTGACTGAGGGTTAAGATTCATAACTTCATATTGTAGCGACCCTGGGTCAGGAAAGCTACGAGACGTCGTAGAGGTATTACCGTTTATTCGTAGCCTACGCCAAACGACATAAACACCGCGACACATTCTACTCCACTGTGAAGTTACAGAGAATCATTGGAGTCAATTCAGGAGCAGCAGCAGTCGATGTGGTGACGTCACAAGACCAGACCCCCAAGACCAGACCCCAAGACCAGACCCCAAGACCAGACCCCAAGACCAGACCCCAAGACCAGACCCCAAGACCAGACCCCAAGACCAGACCCCAAGACCAGACCCCAAGACCAGACCCCAAGACCAGACCCCAAGACCAGACCCCAAGACCAGACCCCAAGACCAGACCCCAAGACCAGACCCCAAGACCAGACCCCCAAGACCAGACCCCAAGACCAGACCCCAAGACCAGACCCCCAAGACCAGACCCCAAGACCAGACCCCAAGACCAGACCCCAAGACCAGACCCCAAGACCAGACCCCAAGACCAGATCCCCAAGACCAGACCCCAAGACCAGACCCCAAGACCAGATCCCAAGACCAGACCCCAAGACCAGACCCCCAAGACCAGACCCCAAGACCAGACCCCAAGACCAGACCCCAAGACCAGACCCCCAAGACCAGACCCCAAGACCAGATCCCAAGACCAGACCCCAAGACCAGACCCCAAGACCAGACCCCAAGACCAGACCCCAAGACCAGACCCCAAGACCAGACCCCAAGACCAGACCCCAAGACCAGATCCCCAAGACCAGACCCCAAGACCAGACCCCAAGACCAGACCCCAAGACCAGACCCCAAGACCAGACCCCAAGACCAGACCCCCAAGACCAGACCCCAAGACCAGACCCCAAGACCAGATCCCCAAGACCAGACCCCAAGACCAGACCCCAAGACCAGACCCCCAAGACCAGACCCCCAAGACCAGACCCCAAGACCAGACCCCAAGACCAGACCCAAGACCAGACCCCCAAGACCAGACCCCAAGACCAGATCCCAAGACCAGACCCCAAGACCAGACCCCAAGACCAGACCCCCAAGACCAGACAGCCAAGACCAGACCCCAAGACCAGACCCCCAAGACCAGACCCCAAGACCAGACCCCCAAGACCAGACAGCCAAGACCAGACCCCAAGACCAGACCCCAAGACCAGACAGCCAAGACCAGACAGCCAAGACCAGACAGCCAAGACCAGACCCCAAGACCAGACCCCAAGACCAGACCCCAAGACCAGACCCCAAGACCAGACAGCCAAGACCAGACAGCCAAGACCAGATCCCCAAGACCAGATCCCCAAGACCAGATCCCCAAGACCAGACCCCAAGACCAGACCCCCAAGACCAGACAGCCAAGACCAGACAGCCAAGACCAGACAGCCAAGACCAGACCCCCAAGACCAGACCCCAAGACCAGACCCCAAGACCAGACAGCCAAGACCAGACAGCCAAGACCAGATCCCCAAGACCAGACCCCCAAAGAACACAAGTCTGTTCTCAGTGTTCTTGGAATTGATAAACGGCTGAAGTCAAAAAGCTGTCTCGGCTAACTCGTGCTAACGGTGAGCTGAGCCAGGCAGGAGTAGTAGAGCACAGCACACCAGGTGCATCACACCCCTGTGGCCAATCAGGCTTTAGACAGAGGTTGGGACCGCCCAGCTCATTTGAATATACGGACACGTAAATGTCACATAAATAAATGAAGAAATACGTGTGGACACATAAATAGAGAATGCTGATCCATCAGTTTTGGACTTTTATCCGTCTTATTAAATTACAACATAAATAATTGTAGACTCCGCCCACTGTGGACTCCGCCCATTGTAGACCCCTCCCTGTAAACTCCGCCCTGTAGACCCCGCCCCTGTAGACTCCGCCCCCTTTAGACTCCGCCCCCGTGAGGGAAGCAGGAGTGGAAACCCAGCGCTCCCGGTTAAATATAGCTAAGCAGATAATTACAGGCAACAGCTGGTGGGGAGTCCCCTTCTCCCCCTTCTCCTCCCCCCTTCTCCCCCTTCTCCTCCCCCTTCTCCCCTCCTCCCCTTCTCCCCTCCTCCTCCCCTTCTCCCCTCCTCCCGTTCTCCCCTTCTCCTCCCCTTCCCCTTCCTCCCTCCTCCTTCACCACCTCCTCTTTCTCACCTCCTC
>CM070096.1:20806099-20911099 GCA_036178185.1 Liparis tanakae
ACATTGAGATGTTCTTTGAGCTCAAAGAAAGATCAAAGGTGTTGACTTGTTTACTTCTGAACAAAAACAAGTAGAACAACAATTATGACTCAGACACCAAGATACAAAGAAGCTTTTATTGTGAAAGGTCAGAACAGAAGTCACAAACAGGAAGTTGAAGGATTTTGAAGTGACAAAAACTAAAAATCCAAAAGAGTTTCGACACACACAGACACACACACACACACACACAGAGACACACACATGGACGTTCGTCTAATTTCACACATAGGAATAATAAAGACAGTTAGCTCGTTAGCTTAGCATCAATCAGCTTCACACGTTATAGAAATGAAATAAAAAGGAAGAAATCCATCTAAAGGTCAACGTAAATAAAGTATATATATATATATATATATATATATATATATATATATATATATATATATATCTGTGTGTGTGTGTGTGATGGTGCCTTCAGGTGCAGTCACACAGCAGCGCCGCCCCCCTCAGGGTCCAGTGCTCCGCCGGCTGGAGGCTCCGGAGCCGCAGAGAGAAGATGAAGTTGAGGTCGGTGCGCCGCGGCTTCCTGTACACGGGGCAGGCATAGAGCAGGGGCCCGGCGGCGGCCTCGGGGGCCGCGGGGGCGGAGCTTACGGCGTACACGTGCACCACGGGCAGCGGCGTGAAGAGGACCTGAGGGGGGGGGTTACACTATTAGTTATTGTTCAGCTCATATCGAGGAGAAATGGATTCAGACCTTTTATCTTCTTTTCATTTTATATAATTTTACCAATTGTTATCTATTTTGCTGTAAATATATATATATATATATATGTTTATTATTGTATGTATATATATATTTAGTATTTTTTAAATGTTACATTTTCTTTATAAACTTATTTTGTTTTATTAATTTTTTAATGTATTTTGTTAAATATTTTATTTACAATTATGTTTTTATGTGCTATTTAAATGTGTTACTTTCATATTGACGTGATTATTTTAGTTGTTCATGCTTTCACATCATATTTAATATTTAATAAAATTAGGATTCATCAACGATTATGACACCAGGATACCAAGAGCCTGGAACCACGTTGATCTCTGGGGCTTTTATTGTGAAAGGTCAAAACAGAAGTCATATATATATACATATATATATATATGTATATATATATGTGTGTATATTATTGTATATATATATAATTTTTTCAAATATTGCATTTTCTTTCTAAACTTATTTTCATTTTATTTTAATATTTTATTTATTATTATGTTTTTATGTTATTATTTTAGTAGTTAATGCTTCCACATCATATTTAATATTTCATGATTATTTTTATTCCTGTGGCTTTAGACGTTAAACATGTCATAGTGGAGGTCATGGTGGAGGTTGTGGTGGAGGTCATAGTGGAGGTCATAGTGGAGGTCATAGTGGAGGTCATGGTGGAGGTTGTGGTGGAGGTCATGGTGGAGGTTGTGGTGGAGGTCATAGTGGAGGTCATAGTGGAGGTCATGGTGGAGGTCATGGTGGAGGTCGTGGTGGAGGTCATAGTGGAGGTCATAGTGGAGGTCATAGTGGAGGTCATAGTGGAGGTCATAGTGGAGGTCATAGTGGAGGTCGTGGTGGAGGTCATAGTGGAGGTCATAGTGGAGGTTGTGGTGGAGGTCATAGTGGAGGTCATAGTGGAGGTCATGGTGGAGGTCATAGTGGAGGTCATAGTGGAGGTCATAGTGGAGGTCATAGTGGAGGTCATAGTGGAGGTTGTGGTGGAGGTCATAGTGGAGGTCATAGTGGAGGTCATAGTGGAGGTCATAGTGGAGGTCATAGTGGAGGTTGTGGTGGAGGTCATGGTGGAGGTCGTGGTGGAGGTCGTGGTGGAGGTCATGGTGGAGGTCATGGTGGAGGTCGTGGTGGAGGTCGTGGTGGAGGTCGTGGTGGAGGTCATGGTGGAGGTCGTGGTGGAGGTCGTGGTGGAGGTCGTGGTGGAGGTCACACTGACCTTGGGCGGGGCCTCGGAGAGTCGGGCGCCGCGCCGGTCCCACCCCGCCCCGTCCAGGAAGAGGCCGTAGATGTAGACTCCGCCCACATCCTCGGGGGGCGGAGCCGACACGTCCTCCCGCATCATGCGGGTGACGTCGTTACCCAGGGCGACGGCGTCCAGCGCCCAGCCGCGGCGGGCGCGCGCGCTCTCCTGCCGCATGGCGGTCAGGAAGCCCTGCGGGTTGAAGAAGCCGGCGAGCCAGAACTGGTCCGGCCGGCCGGCGCCGACCCACACGGCGAGCTGCCGGTTCCTCTCCAGCAGCTCGCCGAACCAGAAGGCCAGCGTGGCCGACGGCCAGCTGAGGCGGCGCCAGCGGAGCGGCACGCCGGCATCGAACATGCGGTCCAGAGCGTCACGCAGGTCCTCCGACATGATGATGGTGCCTTCAGGGACACACAGGCACAACCATCACTCTCTAAGTGTGTCTCTCTCAGTCTCTCTCTCTCTCTCTCTCTCTCACCCTCGATGGCCAGCCCCAGGTCTCTCTCTCTCTCTCTCTCTCTCTCTCTCACCCTCGATGGCCAGCCCCAGGTCTCTCTCTCTCTCTCTCTCTCTCTCTCTCTCTCTCTCACCCTCGATGGCCAGCCCCAGGTCTCTCTCTCTCTCTCTCTCTCACCCTCGATGGCCAGCCCCAGGTCTCTCTCTCTCTCTCTCTCTCTCTCTCTCTCACCCTCGATGGCCAGCCCCAGGTCTCTCTCTCTCTCTCTCTCTCTCTCTCAGTTCGCGCTGTGAGTGAGTGAGGCAGGTTGTGTGTGTGCGTGAGAGCGGCTGAAGGAGCGTGTATGTGTCTCTGTCTGTTCGTTTCTTTATAGGTACATGTATTTATTTAATGTGGTTTATTAGTTCACTTTAGTTTCATTTGTTTGGTGTTTAGTGGGTTTCTTTTCTCTGGGTGTCTTCCCCCTGCCGGTGTCTCCCCGGGGTGCTCTGCGTCATGATCGACGCGGTGCCGCCGCTCACCTACACGAGGAGTCACGGCATGAAGATGGCCGGTGACACCCCGTGTAGAGTGGAGGAGTTGGCCGGTGACACCCCGTGTAGCGTGGAGGAGTTGGCCCGGGCAGTCGGGAAGAAGGTCGGGTTCGGCAGCGTGAAGACCGCGGCCAAGATGAACGGCTCGGTCGTGATCTTCCTGGACCAGGTGTCCAAGGTGAACCAGGTGGTAGAGGAGGGTCTCTCGGTGGGAGATTTGTTTGTGCAGGTGTTCCCGCTGGAGCAGCCGTCGGTCCGCGTCCTCGTGTCAAACGTCCCTCCGTTCATCACCGATGAGTACCTGAGCAGAGAGCTCTCCCGGCACGGCAAGCTGGTCTCCCCGATCAGGGAGATGGCTTCGGGCTTCAAGGAGAGCTTGATGAAGCATATCCTGAGTTACCGCAGGACGGTTTATATGATACTCAAGGACCGGAGCCAGGAGCTCAACCTGCGCTTCCGGGTCCGAGTAGATGATGGGACTACAACATCTTTGCATCTTCATCGGCGATGAAGTGCTTTAAGTGCGGGGAGGAGGGGCACACCGCGAGGGTCTGCTCGAAGCGAGGCGAGCCGACGGCAGCTGGTGCGGACGGCCCGGGTCCGTCAGGCGCTCCGCGCGGCCTGCTAGGGGGAGCGCGGGCGGCAGCTGCTGCCGCGGCGGCGGGGATCGCGGCGGCGCGTCGCTGAGAGGGGGTGGCCAGAGCGGGCGTGGCCGGAGCGGGGACCGGCGCAGCGGCCGCTGCTGCTGATCCGATCCCAACGGATAGCGCGGCCAGCGGCATCACTGCTGCTGTACCCGACCCACAGGTGGTGAGTGTGGATGAGAGTGTGAATGAGGTGAGTGTTGGTGATGGTGGTGGTGGTGTAGCTGGGCAGGGCAGCGAGAGGCAGGCGGTGGGTGGGTGGGAAGTGATGAGGGTAAGAAAAAAAGAAAAAACAGACCAAAAAAAAGTTGTGGGGAGTGAAGCTGCCAAAAGCAGTGTGGTGGGGGAGGTGAAAGGTGGAGAGGATGGAGGAAAAGAGGACAAGAAAGAAAAAGAGAAAAAAAAGGGGACACAGATTAAAAAAACAAAAAAAATAGTGTTGATGGTGCTATTGGGGCTACGGGGGGTGATGGTGGTACGGGGTTAGAAGTGGAGGTCGAGAGTGGGGTGGAAATTGATGAGGAGGAGAAAAGAAAATAAAAGGACAAAGAAAAGAGTGGTGTAAAGCCCATGGAGGTAGTAGGGCAGGNGGATGGAGTCATAGGGGCGGAGGAAGACGGTGCAGGTGAGGGGGGGGCTGAGCAGGTGGAGATGGATGAGGAGGAAGGGGGGGTGCAGAAAGAAAAAAAGAAAAGAAAAAAAAGCGGTGAGAGTGACGGCGGCGAGGCCAAAGCCAGCAGGGTGGAGGAGAGGAGTGAGGGGGCAAGGCAGGTGGGGGAAAACAGGGGTGAGGAGGGGTCAGTGGACGGCGACCCTCCTCTGGTTTTAAACAGTCAAGAAAAAAAAAAGTTTTATATACAGCTGACGAGATCAGCCTGTTTTTATATAAAACAAAAAATAAAAGAGATGTAGAGGTCAGGGAGTTCTTCCCTGACCTCGTGGTTTTGACTACTCCTGCCGCTATCACATCGCAAAAAAACATTTAGATATGCAGGAGATTTTTAGAATTAAAAAGATTTTATTAAAAGTCAAGCTTTGCATCCAGCAGGAGGGGGTGGAGAGCTCCAATGTGTCTTTTAATTGATTTGTTGTTTTTAAGTTTTATTTGTTTTTTAAACTCTTTTCTTTTAATGAGCACATTCAGAGTCGGAGTTTTAAACGTAAATGGAGCGAGGGATTGTAAGAAGAGAACATCTATTTATGAATTTAACAAGATGAAAGCCAATGATGTTCTCTTCTTACAAGAGACGCACAGCGACAGCACCAACGAGGCGGACTGGAGGAGGGAGTGGGGGGGGGAAGTCCTCCTGAGCCACAACACCAACCTCAGCGGAGGAGTGGGCTTCCTCTTCTCCAGGGCCTTCAGTCCCAAGTCACTGGAGGTCAAACACATCGTCGAGGGGAGGCTGTTCCTAGTGAAAGCACGGTTCGACCTTTTTACTGTTGTTTTCATAAATGTTTATGCTCCAACAACCGGAACAGAGAGGAAGCTATTTTTATCTAAAATTAATGATGTTTTAAATGACTGTGCCTCGGAGGATTTTTTTATTCTTGGGGGGGGATTTTAACTGCACAGAGGATGATTTTAAAGACAGAAACCACACAGAGCCACATCCAGCTTCACAGCAGGTTCTGAGGAGGCTGGTCCATTCTCATGGCCTGGTGGACGTGTGGAGAAGGATGCATCCGGACTGCCGACAGTACACATGGTCCCACCTTAGGGAGGGAAGAATCTCCTCAGCCAGGTTAGACCGTATGTATGTTTTTAAGCACCATTTTAGTATTTTTAAAATGTGCAGCATTGTTCGCTGGTTTTACTGATCATTCTTTGGTTTTATGTCATGTTTTTATTAGGAACTTTTTACCCAGGAGCCGTATTGGCATTTTAATTCAGTTTTAACTTTCGATAGGAATTTTAGGGAGGTGCTTTTTTATTTTTGGAGTGTTTTTAGGCTGAGGAAGAGTGTTTTAACAATCTTAGGCAGTGGTGGGACCATGGTAAGACTGAAATTAGACTTCTTTGTCAGCAGCACACTTTCAACGTCACTAGAGACGTCACCAGATCTATGAAGGACCTGGAGACTGAAATAGTGGACCTAGAAAGTTTGAGTGAGTCCACAGGAGATCGAGGACATGTTGAAGTCCTCAAAAGGAAAAAGGCGTCTCTCGCCGACCTGTTTGAGGTGAGAGTACAAGGCGCACTGGTCAGGTCCCGGTTCCAGACCATCGCAGAGATGGACACTCCCTCTAGCTTCTTCTTCGGCCTGGAGAAGAGGAGTGGGCAGGGGCGAGTGATCCACTCACTGCTGACCGACGCAGGGCAGCCGGTGGTGGAGCCAAGCCAGATCCGTAAGCGAGCGGTGGGGTTTTACTCCTCCCTGTATACCAGTGAGTATAGGGAGGAGGAAGTGTCGACGGAGGGGCTCTGTGGGGAGCTGCCTCAGGTCTCCGAGGAGACCAATGAGGAGCTCGACAGACCCATAACCCCCCAAGAGCTGAAAGCTGCCCTGCAGGGAATGCAGGGAGGCCGTGCCCCCGGGATCGACGGCCTCCCCGCTGAGTTTTATAAGGCCTACTGGGATGTCCTCGGAGGGGACATCCTGGAGGTCTTTAATGAGAGTCTGGCCGCTGGTTCCATGCCGATGTCCTGCCGTAGGGCAGTACTGACGTTACTGCCTAAGAAAGGGAACCTGCAGGACATTGGTAACTGGCGCCCTGTGTCTTTGCTGTGTGTGGATTACAAGCTTCTGTCCAAGGTCCTCGCCTCCAGGCTGAGGGGAGCTATGGAGCAGGTCCTCCACCGGGACCAGACCTACTGCGTCCCCGGCAGGTCCATGGTGGACAACGTCCACCTCATTCGTGACGTTTTGGAGGTCTCCAGCTCATTGGTATTGACACTGGTCTGATTTCTCTAGACCAGGAAAAGGCTTTTGACCGCGTTGAGCACGGCTTCCTCTGGAAAGTTCTGGGGAAGTTTGGGTTCAGCGCTGGTTTCATAGCCAAGATCAAGGTGATGTACAGTGATGTTGAGAGTGTGCTGAAGATAAACGGCAGGCTGTGTGCTCCTTTTAGAGTGGGTAGAGGGGTGCAGCAGGACTGTGCTCTGTCCGATGCTCTACGACTCTCCCTCGAGCCCTCCTCATCAAGATACGCTCTAGCCTTCATGGTCTGGTTTTACCTGGTTTTAATAGGAAGATGATTTTATCGGCGTATGCCGACGACATTGTCGTTTTTATTAGTAGCCAGAAAGATGTAGACCTTTTAAACCACATTGTACAGGATTTTAGCACGGCATCGGCAGCGAGGGTGAACTGGAGAAAAAGCGAAGCTGTGGGGGAGTGGCGTGGCGGCCTCCCGGTTCTTCCACAAAAGCTTGTATGGAAAAGGGACGGTTTTAAATATTTAGGAATTCATCTAGGAAAAAAAAACATGGTCCAGAAGAATTGGGAGGGCGTCACAGAAAAGATAGAAGGGAAACTTTCCAAGTGGAAGTGGCTGCTCCCCCAGATGTCTTTTAAAGGTAGAGTGCTGGTTTTAAACAATCTTATTGCATCCCAACTGTGGCACCGGCTAATGGTTTTAGACCCTCCCTCGGGTTTCTTGGCCAACATTCAGAAGAAGATGGTGGACTTCTTTTGGGAGGGTCTACACTGGGTGCCACAGGGGGTGCTGTTTTTAGCCAGAGAGGAGGGGGGGCAGGGCCTTGTCCACCTGGCCAGCCGGACAGCCACTTTTAGACTACAGTTTATTCAGAGGTTTTTAACGTGTCCGGAGGTTTTAGTGTGGCGAGACGTGGCCAGCTGCATCCTCAGACGTGCTGACCACCTGGGGCTGGATACTGCTCTGTTTTTAATAGACTCCAGCATTTTAAAGTTAAGTGGGCTGCCTCCTTTTTATCAGGGTGTTTTTAAGTCGTGGGCCCTTTTAAATCATGAAAGGTGCCCACAGTCTGAATCTCTGTTCTGGTTGTTGAGAGAACCTTTAATACACAGAGCAAACATGGACATAAGCAGCAGCGCCACCCCTGGACTAACGGGGGCGCTGCTGCGAACAAAGACCCTTTGCCTGCAGCACCTGGTGGAGGCAGTGGGGCCGACGCTGAGTGACCCCCAGGCCCTGGGCTCCCTGCTGGGCCTGCATTCCGGACGGGTGGCGAGGAGGCTCCTGGAGCTGTGGAGGCAGAGGCTGACCGGGGCGGAGAGGAGCCTCCTCAACGACTACAGCCAGAAGAAGACAGAGCCGGACCCTGCAGACCCCTTCCCAGACATCTCCTCAGCTCGGGGCTAGCGGGGCTCACCCGCCCCCTCCTAAAAACGCCCCACGCACAAGTATCTACACTAAAAAAAGCAGACAAGAAGACTCTGTATTTTAACATTGTGAAAACCATCAACAGGTCCGGACTGTGCAACAGGCCGCCCACTGTGTGGTCAAAGAGACTTGGTCCAGGAGGACCTGGCCCACAGTGGGGGGTCCTATACAAGCCTCCCCTAAAGAAAAGGACCGCTGACCTCCAGTGACGTATTTTACACGGTGCTGTCGCGTGCAACGCTTTTATCTCAGTGATCAATCCCGCTGTCCGGAGCCGGTGCCCTTTCTGTGACCTCCGGAGACTATTTACCATGTTTTTAATGAGTGTAAGAGACTTTTGAGTTTCTTCTCTCTTTTAACATTGGTTTTTAGTCTTTTTAACGTCATTTTTACGGAGAAGGTTTTTATCATGGGAGCTGCCTACAAGAAGACAGAAAAAGAAAAGTGGCAGCTCCTAAACTTCCTATCCGGAGAAGCCAAGATGGCAATTTATCTGACAAGAAAATCCCGGTTGGAAAACAGAGAGGGGACGGAGGCGGGCAGTGTGGCTCTGCAACATCAGAGCCAGACTCTGGCTGGAGTTCAGGTTTACAAACACATTGGAGACCTGGATGCTTTTAAACAGAGGTGGTGTTTTAATGGTATTGTTTGCTCGGTGGTGGAGGAGGAGCTGGTATTTGCGCCACCTTTTATTCGTTAAAACATGTTTTATTTTTGTTTTTAGTATTGTTGTTTTTGTGTGAATTTGATTTTAAACAACCTGATTTTTTTAAAAACACTTTATTTTTAAAGAAACGTTGTAAGAGATAAGAAAATGTAAATAAAGTGTTTTTCAAAAATCAAAAAAATCTCTCTCTCTCTCTCTCTCTCTCTCTCTCACCCTCGATGGCCAGCCCCAGGTCTCTCTCTCTCTCTCTCTCTCACCCTCGATGGCCAGCCCCAGGTCTCTCTCTCTCTCTCTCTCTCTCTCTCCTCACCCTCGATGGCCAGCCCCAGGTCTCTCTCTCTCTCTCTCACCCTCGATGGCCAGCCCCAGGTCTCTCTCTCTCTCTCTCTCTCTCTCTCTCTCTCTCTCCCTCGATGGCCAGCCCCAGGTCTCTCTCTCTCTCTCTCTCACCCTCGATGGCCAGCCCCAGGTCTCTCTCTCTCTCTCTCTCTCTCTCTCTCTCTCTCTCTCTCTCTCTCTCTCTCTCTCTCTCTCTCTCTCTCTCACCCTCGATGGCCAGCCCCAGGTCTCTCTCAGTCTCTCTCTCTCTCTCTCTCTCTCTCTCACCCTCGATGGCCAGCCCCAGGTCTCTCTCTCTCTCTCTCTCTCTCTCTCTCACCCTCGATGGCCAGCCCCAGGTCTCTCTCTCTCTCTCTCTCTCTCTCTCTCTCTCACCCTCGATGGCCAGCCCCAGGTCTCTCAGTGTGCTCCGTACGCTGACGATGACTCGCTGCATGCGCTCCACTTCCTGCTTCAGGAAGATGTTCATTGGCTGCAGCGGGCCCATCCTCTGCAGCTGACCTTTGACCTTCAGAACACAGACGGGTCAACGTCACGACGACTACGTCTCCCATGATGCCGCGCTGCCGGGGGCACACGCACCTCGTGAGCCACGTAGTCCGGTGGCAGCTTGGCCAGCATCTCATTGGCTATCCTCAGGACGCCGGCCTCCCGCGTCTCCCCGGCTCCGCCCCCCCCGGCTCCGCCCCCCCCGGCCTTCGGCTGGATGCTGACGATGGTGCGGAGCGTCTCATTGGCCAGGTTGGTCTGGTAGGTGATGTCAGCGTTGGGGTGGAGCCCGAACACCTGCAGGGGGGGGAGGTTGTGTGTGTGTGTGTGTGTGTGTGTGTGTGTCTTTATTATATTGTGTGGCCCGAGACATGGAAGCACAGTCATAGTGTGGGGTCCAAAAATATTGTGGGGTCCAAAAGGCTGGACCCCACAATTATTACATCAAATTCAGTGAACAAATGGTTAAATATAGGCCCTGTGAAGTTTTTAGAGGTTTCCCCACAATACACATAAACCAACGTAGTGTGCTTGAGGTGTGCTTAGCTATAATTACTCAGTACCCCCCCCTATGGAGCACAGGTGGTAGCGCAGGAACACACACTACACACACTTGGCTCTACTGTGCATGCCCAACCACTTGGATCTACTGCGCATGTGCAAGCAGCGTCTTCAATTCAGGTTCAGGCTGCTAATGCTAAAAATTAATATTAAGGTAATACATCAATAAACAACATGGCAGCAAACAAAACCAAGAGAAGACAAGCTGATTATTATCTTTACTTCACAGAAGAAGAAGAAAAAAAAAATAAAAAAAATAATAGGCATACAAATGAAACGTACATGTGTACATTTAGTCTTCGTTTAATCAATATTAAGAAAATGTATTAATACGTATCTATATGTGAATAAATGTTCACTTGTGAGAAACGGATTGTGTTGCTTGGAGAGGCCACGGACGTGCCTGGTGGGCGGACACAGAAGTCACATGCAGCAATACGACTAACGGGACGCCGCTTGGCAAAACAAGCGCTCCTTGACTCGATTTCTGGTTGACGCGTCACCGACTGTCTCTGGCTGAGGAGAATGCACGTGGACGGGATACAAAATACGGTAAGAAATGACTGTAGTAGTTACGTTACGGTGTATTTCTGTCCGCTGAGCCGACATGTTGTCATTTAAATGAGGCTTTTAAGCTGACGCTAACGTTGTTGCCGTTCAGACGCTGTGACCGGTGACCGGTTAGCGCTAAGCTAGCGCGCTAGCGCTAAGCTAGCGCGCTAAGCTAGCGCTCTGAGCCCATGTCAGGGAAATTAGCTGCTATTAAAATGCATTTTCACAAGGCTTTGGTAGCGATATGACCACGTCTTGCAATTAACAGGAGCATATAGTTGTGTCTAAAACAGAGATGTGTTCTGCTATGTCACGTTAGCTTATTTTTTATTCCGTTTTTATCATTAGTTAACTTAATACAATTAAAAACTGACGAATATGACTCGAGGAGGAGTTATCTGTTCAAAAATAAGCATGTTAGTGTTTTTGTGCATAAAGTTGGTGTAAATAATAAAGTCGATGCAAAGGGACATATCAATAATTTAAATATGCAAGTGTGCGAACACGCAAGTAGATTACATGCAAAGCCACGCAAATGGCACAGTCAAGTTTTTGGCATATAATGGGGACCAGTGGGGGAGGGGTACAGAATACCAGACTGACTCAGAATACCAGACTGACACGCACAGGTCACCGTCAGTTGTGGGGTCCACGTAAATGGAATAATATGTAAATATTTAACTGACCAAATATTATATTTTCTGGTCATTAACTTAAAAACATTAGATATGACGTGCCGCATAACCTGAACTCAGTTTCTATATTTGTAGTCATACCTGCTGATAGTCAACGGTCAATTCCCTCCTGGCAGACCTCAGCTTTACTTATTATCAGCTGCAGTTTTAACAGCAGGCAACATATGAATCACAGATATCAGAGAACTTGGAATTGATCAAAAGTATGAATGATTTTGAGTCGGCTCGATGACCCGATTGATAAAAAAATGCTTGCTCACTCATTTGCTGTTTTATATCGTATCACCTCATGGTTATTGCTATTTAATTGAATAACTTTACTGCTGACCAGCTGATGAAATATGAATTTGAACTTCTTCTACAGAATGGACCACAGTCTTCTGGTGACGAGACCCTCATATCCTATGAAGGTAATCATGCTAGTCTTGATTAGTTTCTTGTGTTACTATGTTAGTTTTAGTATGACTGAAGTCTCTCTCTTTCTCTTTCTTTTCCTCTTCTCTCTCTATATCTACAGTGGGGGGGGGGAGTATTTAGTCAGCCATCAATTGTGCAAGTTCTCCCACTTAAAAAGAGGAGAGAGGCCTGTAATTGTCATCATACGTAGACCTGAGACATGAGGGGAAAAATCCAGAAAATCACTTCGCTGATTTTTAAAGAATTTATTGGTATATTCCACATTCTACTATCCTGTGTTCCTGGTGCAGGTCTACATGTGGTCCTGGTGCAGGTCTACATGTTGTTTCTGGAGTCCTCTGACAGCTCATTGGTCTTGGCCATAGTGAGTTTGGAGTGTCACTGTTTGAGGCTGTCAAGTGTCTTTTATACTGATTTGAGTTCAAACAGGTGCCATTAATACAGGTAAGGAGTGGAGAATAGAGGAGCCTCTCAAAGAAGAAGTTACAGGACTGTGAGAGACGGACATCTTGCTTGTTTGTTATTGACCAAATACTTAGTGTACCCAGGAATTTACCAATTAATTCTTTAAAAATCAGACAAAGTGATTTTCTGGATTTTATTTTATTTTTTCCTCATTTTGTCTCTCATAGTCAAGGTCTACCTATGATGAACATTACAGGCCTCTCTCATCTTTTTAGGTGGGAGAACTTGCACAATTGGTGGCTGATTAAATACTTTTTTCCCCCACTGTATATAGTTCTACTTTGTATGCTGTTATAGGTTTTAAAGTGTATTTTAAATATTAATCACTGCAGCCCCCTATGTTTGTGTTCGACTTTAGAATAGGCCATGCACACTGCTTTAAGTTATTTGCTATTTAATAAATGTTTAATAGACTTATCAAATAAAGTCACTTTGTAACTTGTCAGTATCTCAACATACATCATTACTATAATTTCTAAATGCAGTCTCTTTTTCAATCTGAATTCCAGGTGACACACAATCAGGCTCCGGAGACGCCTTTAGACTGGACTACCTATGATGGATGTGACCCAAATAGAGCTACAGTCAGGTAATGGAGTATAGTAAACATTGTCTCTATTTATGTTGACCTGTACACAATGTAGCTCTATCAAGATAGGGATGTGTTTTCATTGCTTTTCTGATGCAGCATGTCAGTCAGCTTACTCATGGAGTCCCTTTGGGGCCCTGGCGTTTTATTCAAATTATAAGTGACTTAATATGATTTTAACAAAACATTTTAGGATCCAATCTCAAGTCAATACAGGTGTAAATGTCTACTTAATGAGCTGTAGTCATTTTCAAACAGGTATTTTGAACATGCCCCATTCTGCAGGCCATAATATGCTGTGGAGAGAAATTAATCTCACACACATTCTTGCTATCCTATCCTTGTGGGGCCCTGGCGTTTTATTAAAACTATAAGTGACTTAATATAATTTTAACACAACATTTTAGGATCTAACCTCAAGTTAATACAGGTGTAAATGTCTACTTAATGAGCTGTAGTAATTTTCAAACAGGTATTTTGAACATGCCCCATTCTGCAGGCCATAATATGCTGTGGAGAGAAATTAATCTCACACACATTCTTGCTATCCTATCCTTGTGGGGCCCTGGCGTTTTATTAAAACTATAAGTGACTTAATATAATTTTAACAAAACATTTTAGGATCCAACCTCAAGTTATTACAGGTGTAAATGTCTACTTAATGAGCTGTAGTCATTTTCAAACAGGTATTTTGAACATGCCCCATTCTGCAGGCCATAATATGCTGTGGAGAGAAATTAATCTCACACACATTCTTGCTATCCTATCCTTGTGGGGCCTTGGCGTTTTATTAAAACTATAAGTGACTTAATATAATTTTAACAAAACATTTTAAGATCTAACCTCAAGTTATTACAGGTGTAAATGTCTACTTAATGGTCTACATGTGGTCCTGGTGCAGGTCTACATGTGGTCCTGGTGCAGGTCTACATGTGGTCGTGGTGCAGGTCTACATGTTGTTTCTGGAGTCCTCTGACAGCTCGTTGGTCTTGGCCATAGTGGAGTTTGGAGTGTGACTGTTTGAGGTTGTGGACAGGTGTCTTTTATACTGATATGAGTTCAGACAGGAGCCATTAATACAGGTAAGGAGTGGAGAACAGAGGAGCCTCTCAAAGAAGAAGTTACAGGTCTGTGAGAGACGGACATCTTGCTTGTTTGTTATTGACCAAATACTTATTGTACCCAGGAATTTACCAATTAATTCTTTAAAAATCAGACAAAGTGATTTTCTGGATTTTCTTTCCTCATGTTGTCTTTCATAGTTGAGGTCTACCTATGATGAAAATTACAGGCCTCTCTCATCTTTTTAAGTGGGAGAACTTGCACAATTGGTGGCTGACTAAATACTTTTTTCCCCCACTATATATATACTTATATGGGAGACCAGGAGCTAAATGTGGTGGACAAAGCTAGATCTTTGGGTCACATCATCAGGAATGATCTAAGCGATGATGACGATGTGCAACAGCAGTGTTGCAAACTTTATGCACAAGCTAATATGCTGGCACGTAATTGTGACATGTGTACAGATGTTAAAACTGCTCTCTTTAGAGGTGCTGTACTTCTCTTTACAGGTGTACATGTATGTGTACACACATGTGTATGTGTACGCATGTATGTGCGTACGTATGCGTGCACATGAGTCTGAAATAAAAGGAATATATGACACCCTTTAAACATTTGTGTTTGTATTCTATAGCGCTCGGATGCACCAGAACCCTGACAAAAGATTGTTGGAATGAATCCCTCTATCAACGGCACGGATTCCGATGAATCCCAGAGTTCTGTCCCCCGGCTTAGAAGAACTAAAAGCATACAGGTGAGCAACACTCACAATTTAGAGAAATACTGATTTGCTTGAGTTTTTCTTAACTGATGGTGCACATCATTACATTACATCATCATGTGGAAAGTTAAGTGTGCATTGGAAATGTTTAATAATGTGCTGACTTTAATTTAAGTAAAAACTTTTTTCTTTTAAAGATGGAGTGGGATTAATTACAATTCGGATGAGCTTTTTGACCCGTACTCGGACGGCAGTGGAGACAAATATATTCCAAAGACTAGTGAGGATGATTCTGACGGTACAGACACAAGCGAAGTTTTGAGCCCTTCAACCAGCCAAAGTGCCAGAGAGCACTTGCAACAGCAACGTTTTTAATTTCGGCCGTTATTCTCTGAATTGACGTATCAGCTGATATAACCGCACTGTAGAGCGTGGTTTAAAAGGAGAGCAACGATTTAAACATCTATTTGTCTGTGGTATGACTTATTCATTTAGAATTTCGCTTTTGTCTTTTCAGAAAGTCAGCTCTCATCCACTCAGAGAGAAGATGAGACCACAATGCCAGATGTGATGGACGCAGCACCTCAGGAGGGCCCGATGACCTGCCACAAGCCGGTTGTCAACAAGAGTCTCCAAAAATTAAAAGAGGTAAAAGAGGTTTTGAAGAAAATATTTCTTTGATATCAAACTTTATTACTGTACGTGTTCCCTAGGTTGATAACTGGATCCGGTTTCATCCCTACCTAGGCGACCGTGTCAATAAAAACAAAAAAATGGAATTTCACATCCCATCATATTTGCTCCCCTTGCGAAGTTGTTGGTTTCCCATCTTATTCTGGAGGTTGAGATATTTAAAATGTGTCCCTGAAACGTTACAGTGACATTAAAGGGACTAGGAAAATGCTATAACAGCAGCAAAGGGAAAACATATGATCGAGTTATAAATACAAAAGAAACGGCATAGGTCAATGGAATCAGAATTATTGCTTAAATACTGTTGGATAGATGAAGTCAAATCACTTAATGCAAAGTAGTATTGCCTCTATTATTTATGAACTCTTCTAACAATCATCAGGTGATGGACTTGTACATTATATATATTTATTATCTCCAATAATATGTTGCGAAAGAAAAACTGTCATATTAATGTAAATTAAAATGGTCAGACTTTGATTGTCTCGCAGACAATCCAAACTTCAACATTTCATATAAGTTTCACTTTAAACGCCCCACCAGACATCCAGAACCCCTACCTGCCCATTTTCCAGTTCTCTGCTCTGGCACACCTGAACCAGCTGATGTTCAGCCTCATATAACAGTTGCTTATGACTTCACAGTTTATAGAAAATGTTATTTAAACATTATTTACACAGGTATAGTACTTGTATAACTACCAAGCTCTTTGGTATTTAATTAGTGTAATGAGCATTGTCTTTATTAATAAACGACCAGTTCAGACCCTACATTCTGAGCTGCATAATGGAATGACTCGCATCGTCGATGTGTGCTGCTTTTGCAGGACATTAATGTTGTATTGATAAATTGCAGCCCACTGGCTCTCACCCCCATCCCATTGGCGTGTCATCCTGATGCTCTCCACATGGCCGATATGTTCATACGGCTACGGCCCAGTTAAAAACAGCTGCGCCTAAGCTGTATGCTGACGAGGAGCACCCTACACGCAGTTCCATAGCACGAGAATGGAAATGGAAACCTTGAATTGTGTTTCTTGTTCGACAGGTCGCCCACCATTCCAAAGAAGGAAGTGGACAAAAGAGGAGATAATCTCAGTCGAGAAGCACATGATGTCCTTCATCACGTCATGCCGTGTACCAGGCAAAAGTGATTGTGATAAGTGCCTTGATGTTGAGAAAGCTGCTCTCAAAGATAGAACATGGTCGGCCTTGAAATTCTATATAAAGAACAGAATTACAGCGCTGAAGAGAACGGTTTGAATCGAGCATGGCTGTTGAGTTTTACGGTGTCATTGTTCAGTGTTTAGTGCAATTTTTTTATGCAACGTTTTCGCATTTAGTGCATGCGATGTTTAGCATTTAAAGCAGTAGTGCATGGTTTAGTGTTTAGCATTATTGGTGTTGAGTGTCTGTTGACCACCACTCGTCTCTCCTTTTCTAATCTTTATTCTCTATAATCTATTATTTCACTTCATTGCCTTTAATTTCCTGTCACATTACCTCATTTTATAACCATATCTCTTTTTACAGCTTATCATTTTATCTGTCATTTTCCACTAATCTCAGTTAATTGACATTTTAGCGATTTATTTATAATTTAATTCCCCAATTTGTACTCATTTGTTTATAATAAATATATTGAAATATTAAATATATTGAAATATTTAATAAAATTGTGAATTTACAATTTAACTGGCTCAAATCTCTCATTTGAAGCAATTTGTTTAATTCAACCAAAGAAGTAGGCGATCTTCTGACCTTTTTCACTTTTGTCTCTGTCTAATGTTATGAGTTTTGTCCTGCAGTACTGCTGACATTATGAAAGGTTAATGATACATTTGCATGTACTTAATACTAGGTTTCATCAGGTACCAAGTTCACCAATAGCATCCCTATAAATTTATTAGGAGTCACAATGATAAGACTATGGTTGACTTGTATGGCTATTTATTTTGTTCATTCACAAAGTTTGATCACAAAATAGAAAATACCCTCGATATTAAAAAAACAGGACCTAAACCTATACCCAAATCGTCACGTTCTAGCAGATGGATATCGTGCTGCATCATGGTTCCACAGCATCGTGACAGTCAAAGGTGTTCGGGGTTCCCACAAAATGAGTTTAACCCGACTGTGTGTAAACTGGCCCTCAGAAAAGAATACAAACCAGACAGTGTGTATAGTGTCCTCACAAATAACTAAATACCTGACGAGACCCCACTATGGGGGTCCTAGTCAGGTCATGGGATTTTACTTTGTCTAATTGATCATTTAAAGTGATATCTTTGTTTATGTCATCTCAAAGATAATGCCTGATTTTTTTCAGTGCTGTACAACCTTTAGAAAGGGTGGAACCAGTTGGAACCCACAAGTGATGTGCCTGTCAGGTGGTCCCACAATACGATAAAGACAAGGCTGTGTGTGTCTGTGTGTGTGTGTTTGTGTGTGTGTGTGTGTTTGTGTCTGTGTGTGTGTGTCTCTCTGTGTGTGTATCTCTCTGTGTCTGTGTGTGTGTGTGTGTGTGTGTGTCTCTGTGTGTCTCTGTGTGTGTGTATCTCTGTGTGTGTGTGTGTGTATGTCTCTCTGTGTGTCTCTCTCTGTGTGTGTGTCTCTCTGTGTCTGTGTGTGTGTGTGTGTGTCTCTGTGTGTCTCTCTCTGTGTCTCTCTCTGTGTGTCTCTGTGTGTCTCTCTCTGTGTCTCTCTCTGTGTGTCTCTGTGTGTCTCTCTCTGTGTGTCTCTGTGTGTCTCTCTCTGTGTGTCTCTCTGTGTGTCTCTCTCTGTGTGTCTCTGTGTGTCTCTCTCTGTGTGTGTGTCTCTCTCTGTGTGTCTCTGTGTGTCTCTCTCTGTGTGTGTGTCTCTCTCTGTGTGTCTCTCTATGTGTGTCTCTGTGTGTCTCTCTCTGTGTGTGTGTGTGTCTCTCTCTGTGTCTCTCTCTGTGTGTGTGTGTGTCTCTCTCTGTGTCTCTCTCTGTGTGTGTGTCTCTCTCTGTGTGTCTCTCTGTGTGTGTGTGTGTCTCTCTCTGTGTCTCTCTCTGTGTGTGTGTCTCTCTCTGTGTGTCTCTCTATGTGTGTCTCTGTGTGTGTGTGTGTGTCTCTCTCTGTGTCTCTCTCTGTGTGTGTGTGTGTCTCTCTCTGTGTCTCTCTCTGTGTGTGTGTCTCTCTCTGTGTGTCTCTCTCTGTGTGTCTCTCTCTGTGTGTCTCTCTCTCTGTGTGTGTCTCTCTCTGTGTGTGTGTGTGTGTACCTCAGGGGAGTCCACTGGGGGCAGGCCCTCGATGTGCAGCAGCAGCCCCTGCAGCCCCCCGCTGCGCGGCCCCCCCCCGTAGCCGCGGTGGAAGCAGAAGGCGTCCCTGAAGGTGTCCTCGCTGAACCACGCCTCCGTGAAGGTCTTCAGGAGGCGCTTGTCCAGGTCGTCCGTCACGCGCCCGCCGTACTGGACCTCACCTGCACACGCACACGGGTTAGCGGACCTGGAGCGGTTCGGGACCCCCGAGACCCCCCAGGACTGACCCAGCATGTAGCGCAGGCAGCTCCAGTCGACCCCCCTGCGGGGATCCAGGGCCTCCAGGTGGTTCTGGACAAACTGCATGCTGGACGTGAAGTCGGCCTGGTTGAACTCATACGGGATGTTCCAGCCCAGAGGGCCGAACTTACGCCGCTCCTGGGGGGGGGGGGGTTAGAAGAAGGAGGTAGAGGAGGAGAAGAAGAAGAAGAAGAAGAAGAAGAAGAAGAAGAAGAAGAAGAAGAAGAAGAAGAAGAAGAAGGAGGTGACCTCTGACCTGGACGGTGGTGTGCAGGAAGGCCACAGCGAACAGCAGAGGCCTCCACTGAGGCAGGGAGCTGACCTCCAGCTGGTCCTGGGTCAGCCCACTGAAGGTCCTCTTCAGACCGGCCTTCATCCCTGAGGAGGAGGACCAGGACGTCAACCAACCAACCAACCCATCAACCAACTAACTAACCAACCAACCCACCAACCAATCAACCCATCAACCAACCAACCAACCCACCAACCAATCAACCAACCAACCAACCAACCAACCAACCCATCAACCAACCCACCAACCAATCAACCCATCAACCAACCAACCAACCCACCAACCAATCAACCAACCAATCAACCAACCAACCAACCAACCCATCAACCAACCCACCAACCAATCAACCCATCAACCAACCAACCAACCAACCAACCAACCAAACAACCCACCAACCAATCAACCCATCAACCAACCAACCAACCAACCAACCCACCAACCCATCAACCAACCAACCAACCCACCAACCAATCAACCCATCAACCAACCAACCAACAGGACCGGTCATGAGGCGCTGCTCACCCAGAGGAGGCTCGTTGGTGAACTTGATGGAGGACTGAAGGAAGGTGATGGGGAACCTACACATACACAGACAAAGACACAAAGACACACACACACACACACACACACACACACATTATAGCCGTAGCTCGTGGATGCTAGTTCCATAGCCGCGCGGCGTTCCGTTACCCGGGGTGCACGTCGGTGGTCAGCCAGGCCCGGAACCCTCGGTGCACGGCGTCCGGCGCCGCGGCGCCCAGCGACTCCAGCAGCTCGTCCAGGAAGTCCAGCCCCAGGTGGCAGTTCTGGAGGAGGAGCCAGCCGCCGTCCGCCATGCTGCTGGCCAGCAGCCGGCGGGCGTGGACCTCCTGGCCCTGCCCCATGGAGATGGGGCGGCACGGCGTCCCCTGCAGGTCGAGAGCGGGACTTCTATTGGAGCGGCTCCTCCCTTCATCATCCATTCACCTGTCATCATTCATCCCTCCATCCCCTCATCATCCCCCCCCACCTTGCTCTTGGCCAGCCGCTCGATGTTCTCCGTGGGGTCGGAGCCCATCGACAGCAGGCAGACGAGCGGCGTGCGGCTGTCGCTCTCCAGCAGCATGGCGTCCAGGTCCAGCAGCAGAGCCGCCGCATAGGCCCCGCCCAGAGAGGCCCCGATGTAGCGCCGCGCCTGGGCAGAGGACAGGGTCGCAGGGGGAACGAGAGTTCTGGGAACGAGAGTTCTGGGAAGGAGAGTTAAAGGAAGGAGAGTTCTGGGAAGGAGAGTTAAATGAAGGAGAGTTCTGGGAAGGAGAGTTAAATGAATGAGAGTTCTGGGAAGGAGAGTTAAATGAATGAGAGTTCTGGGAAGGAGAGTTATGGGAAGGAGAGTTAAATGAAGGAGAGTTAAATGAAGGAGAGTTCTGGGAAGGAGAGTTAAATGAATGAGAGTTCTGGGAAGGAGAGTTATGGGAAGGAGAGTTATGGGAAGGAGAGTTAAATGAAGGAGAGTTAAGGGAAGGAGAGTTATGGGAAGGAGAGTTAAATGAAGGAGAGTTCTGGAAAGGAGAGTTAAATGAAGGAGAGTTAAAGGAAGGAGAGTTCTGGGAAGGAGAGTTAAAGGAATGAGAGTTATATGAAGGAGAGTTCTGGGAAGTATAGTTAAAGGGAGGAGAGTTAAAGGAAGGAGAGTTCTGGGATGGAGAGTTAAAGGAAGGAGAGTTAAAGGAAGGAGAGTTCTGGGAAGGATAGTTAAAGGAAGGAGAGCTCTGGGAAGGAGAGCTCTGGGAAGAAGAGTTCTGGGAAGGAAAGTTAAAGGAAGGAGAGTTCTGGGAAGGAGAGCTCTGGGAAGGAGAGCGCTGGCTCGGCGCTGTAGGCCCAGTGAGACCTGAGCGGTGGTCCGGTCGGGACACCAGCTCCGGATGAGCAGGAGCTTCCTGAAGGTGTCCAGCTTCTCCTCGTAGCCGTCGGGCAGCGGGGAGTCCTCCGGCACCGGGTGGTCGAACCACGTCCTCCAGGAGCGCTCGCTCTGGCTCACCTGGACACACGGACACACGGCGCCTGTAGGTCTGAGACGGCCTCACCTGCTCCGCGCCGGGCTCTGGGTGGTACCTGGCTCAGGATCTGGCTGAAGGGGGGCAGGCTGGACAGCTGCACCAGGTTGAGCCAGGTCTGGTCCAGGATCCAGCGCCGCGGCTTGGGTTCTACAGAGTTCAGGTCCAGAGAAGCTCCGCCTACACACAGAACCTACTTTACAATGCTGTGATACACGGAGAGAGAGGAGGAGGAGGAGGAGAGGAGGAGGAGGAGGAGGAGGAGGAGGAGGATGGGCGCGTGACCTTTGAGGAAGGTGAGCACCTCGGGGTGCGAGATGTGTCCGGCCTGCAGGTCGATCTTCAGAGCCAACAGCAGAGTGAACAGCAGCTTGTGCTCCTCATACAGACTCCTGGCCGTGTAGCGGTACACCTGAGGGAGGAGCACACAGGTACTCAGGTACCTGCAGGGTCCTGGATCCAAGTCTACAGACCCTCTAGGAGGATCCACAGCGGGAGCAGAACCACCAGGACTAGAGGAATCACCAGACAGAGATACAGCTGCACATCGGATGTTACTCAGGGAAGACCAAGGGCTCCTGGCTGGATAGACCTCGACCCTCGCCAGAGACCTACCTGGAAGGGGCTGGTCAGAGACCTACCTGGAAGGGGCTGGTCAGAGACCTACCTGGAAGGGGCTGGTCAGAGACCTACCTGGAAGGTGAGGAAGTGGATGATGTTGCCGATCCGTTTGGAGGTGAGCTGCGTCTTGGCGGAGTTCTGCATGGACGAGTCGAAGAGCCCCAGGAACTGCCGCAAAGACGTCTGGTACATGACGTTGACCAGCGACATCTCCACGATCAGGAAGTAGAGGATGCTCCCCCTGGTGGCCACCGGCCGGTACTCCTCCCTGGCCTGGTTGATCTTCAGCTCCGTCTCCGCCGCCACAGACAGCTTCTCACTCACCTGGGACGGAGGACGGTTGGTTGATCTTTAGTCGCCGCCCGTCAATCACCGTGTTTACTTCCTGGTTGGGGCCGTACCTCCTGAGCCGTGGTCTTGGTGACCCTCAGGACCTCAACCAGAGACTGGTCCTCCACTAAGGACCCCTGGGTGCTGGTCAGCCTGAACAGCAGACTGTCCTCCAGCTCCTGCATCTTCCTCTTGTTGGACGTCACCTCCTCCAAGAGCTTCACTCGCTCCCCCTCCAGCTCCTGGTGGGACCCACAAGGAGGACGGTTCAGGTCTCAGGGCCCCCTCTAGAGTACCAGAGGACGGTTCAGGTCTCAGGGCCCCCTCTAGAGTACCAGAGGACGGTTCAGGTCTCAGGGCCCCCTCTAGAGTACCAGAGGACGGTTCAGGTCTCAGGGCCCCCTCTAGAGTACCAGAGGACGGTTCAGGTCTCAGGGCCCCCTCTAGAGTACCAGAGGACGGTTCAGGTCTCAGGGCCCCCTCTAGAGTACCAGAGGACGGTTCAGGTCTCAGGGCCCCCTCTAGAGTACCAGAGGACGGTTCAGGTCTCAGGGCCCCCTCTAGATGGCTCTGTGTCAGCTGACTGCTGAGACTCGCCTGTAGACCAGTTATATCCAAACCCTTCCTCCTAACTCCTTCCTCTTCCCCCTGCCTCCTTCCTCCTAACTCCTTCCTCTTGCCTCCTTCCTCCTCCCTCTTCCTCCTTCCTTCCTCTTCCTCCTGCCTCCTTCCTCCTGCCTCCTTCCTCTTCCTCCTCCCTCTTCCTCCTTCCTTCCTCTTCCTCCTCCCTCTTCCTCCCTCCTTCCTCCTGCCTCCTTCCTCTTCCTCCTCCCTCTTCCTCCTTCCTTCCTCCTCCTCCTTCCTCTTCCTCCTGCCTCCTTCCTCTTCCTCCTCCCTCTTCCTCCTTCCTTCCTCCTCCTTCCTCTTCCTCCTGCCTCCTTCCTCCTGCCTCCTTCCTCTTCCTCCTCCCTCTTCCTCCTTCCTTCCTCTTCCTCCTCCCTCTTCCTCCCTCCTTCCTCCTGCCTCCTTCCTCTTCCTCCTCCCTCTTCCTCCTTCCTTCCTCCTCCTCCTCCTCCTTCCCCTTCCTCCTCCTCCTCCTTCCTCCAGCTGACATAGGGCCGAGGCAGGAGGCAGGAGGCAGGAGGCAGGAGGCAGGAGGCGTCCCTGTTGTGAGGGTCAAAGGTCAGAGTGTCACGTGACCTGCTTCTCCAGCAGGATGACCCGGCCCAGCAGCTGGTCCTCGAGGCCTCGCCGGGTCACGGTGAAGTCCACCACGGCCGTCCGGGCGCTGACCTCGGGGCTGAAGGCCGGGTTGGCCAGCTTGGTGGTGACGTAGAGGCCGAAGCCCTCCATCACGTCCACCTCCTTGTCCCCCACCTTCACCTGACGGAGGACACCACGGCTTCAGGAGGACACGTCCACAGGATTTACAACCTTCAAGGTGGATCCGGGAGCATTGACGGACTTTATAGGTGGATCCAGACTTGATGTAGTTCTTATCTAGGATGTTGTCCAGGACCGGGTCCAGGTCCTCCCCCACGTCCTCCAGCAGCAGGGGGCGCCCCAGGGACAGACTGTCCTCCAGGTGGGACCGGAAGTACTTGTTGTTCAGAGACGTCACCTGGAGGAAGAAGACGGCTCTTGGTTGCGTTCCCGCTCCTCACCAGCAGGGGGCTGTCGACCTACCTGCAGCTGCTCCCCCTCCCTGTTCTTGATCCAGGTCTTGCCCTGGCCCTGGGGGTCGATGAGCAGCGGGTAGCGGGACGACTTGGTCACCACCACGCCGTTCTGCACCGACAGCTCGTCGCCGGGGAGACCCTGAAGGCTCCACTCGCTCACCGTGGCGCCGTCCACAAGCAGACCAATCACGTCCAAGTCCTGCAGAGGGGGCGTGGCCTCATGTCACATGACGTTTCCACAGCCTCATGGGACATGTTCTAACTTCTCTCCAATCATTTGACTTTAGTAATTATGACTTTTAAGCTCAGTAAACATCCTAAAACAGGTTTATAGGTATAATTCATAGTGAAAGATCTACAGATCTATGAGCTGATAACAGATCTATGAGCTGATAACAGATCTATGAGCTGATAACAGATCTATGAGCTGATAACAGATCTATGAGCTGATAACAGATCTATGAGCGTCTCACAGGGCTGAAGGGGATGCGCTGCTCCTCCATCTCCCTCCTCCACAGCTGCAGCAGCAGGAGGCGGTACTCCTGGTTGAAGGGGCCGGCGTAGGACAGGAAGCCGGAGGAGAGGAGCACGTCGCCCACCAGGTGGAGCGTCTGGGTCTGGAACGCAGCGCTGCTGTCGGTCCAGCGCACCTGGGGGGGGAGTGAGGGGTGAGGGGTCGTGGGGTGAGGGGTCGTGGGGTGAGGGGTCGTGGGGGAGCTGACCTTCTCCCCCCCCAGCCCGTGGATCAGAGCGCTGGCCGTGGTCATCTTGTGGCGGCAGCTGTGGGCGTCGGCCTCCAGGTCCTGCTTCTCCTTCATGGCCGAGTCGTAAAGAGCCTGAAGGCACCACGACGCCATGTTAGTGATGCAGCGTGTGTGTGCGTGTGTGTGTGTGTGTGTGCTCTGTGTGTGTGTGTGTGTGTGTCTCTGTGTGTGTGTGTGTGTGTGTGTCTCTGTGTGTGTGTGTGTGTCTCTGTGTGTGTGTGTCTCTGTGTGTGTGTCTCTGTGTGTGTGTGTGTGTGTGTGTGACCTGCACTGCGTCCAGCTCCTGCTGCTTCTCATCTAGTTGTTCTTGAGCCTTGGAGAGTTCAGTCTGAGCCACGAGGAGACGAGCTTCCTGCAGGGCGAGGTTAGCCTGCAGGAACACACACACACATTTGTACACACACATATACACACACGTATATACACACGTATATACACACGTATACACATAAATGCCCCCCCCGTACCTTCAGAGGCAGCACCTCCTTGTTGATGGAGAAGAAGTCGGCCATGGCCCGGGTCCAGGAGCACAGGCCGGCCACGTTGCCACAGATCCTCTTGGCCGAGTCCAGGGTGTAGTCCTCCATGTCCAGGTACGGAGCCAGCAGCTCCACCACCTCCTCCGTGATGGAGTCCTGGGGGCACAGCCTGGGGTCAGAGGTCATCCTGTTCATTACCATGAGGCCAACGGGGGACCAAAGGGCCTCGAACCCTAACCCGTTCCTCTGATGGACACGTTAGTCGGTGAGACATAAATCATGTATAAATGTATTTATTTTAATATCAATTAAGAAATATATAAATGATATATATAAAATATTATTTTATATTTTTTATACATTCTTAATTTTTTTTCTTTTCTCAAAATATAAATTATATTTATATATCATTTTATATTTCAATATACCTTATTTATATATATTTCTTCTAAAAGAATAAATGCCATATGTTTCAGTCCTGTGGGGCTGCTGCCCCCTGGCGGCCGCTGCCGGTAGTGCATGTCGCCTCCAGACCTTGTTGAAGTGCAGCAGCATGCTCAGGAAGCCGGAGTTCTGCATCAGCTTCATGGCCTCGGGCCACGAAGGTCGAGGGCAAGGTCGCTCGGGGTCAGAGGTCACCGTGTCCACCTGAGCGGAACAAAAGAGGCGTGAGCCGAAGAAGAAGAAGAAGAAGAAGAAGAAGAAGGAGGAGGAGGAGGAGCAGACCTTCCTCTGGAACAGCAGCAGCACCACGTCCATGATCCTCATGATCAGGGAGGGGGGCTTCTGGAGCTTCCTCACTGTGGAGATGTCGGCCGGCTTGATGGTCTACAGGGGACAGAGACCTGTAGTTATGGTCTACCTGTGTCTACCTGTGTCTACCTGTGTCTACCTGTGTCTACCTGTGTCTAACTGTGTCTACCTGTAGTTTACCTGTGGTCTACCTGTGTCTACCTGTGGTTTACCTGTGTCTACCTGTGTCTACCTGTGGTTTACCTGTGTCTACCTGTGTCTACCTGTGTCTACCTGTGTCTACCTGTGTCTACCTGTGTCTACCTGTAGTTTACCTGTGTCTACCTGTGTCTACCTGTGGTTTACCTGTGTCTACCTGTGGTTTACCTGTGTCTACCTGTGTCTACCTGTGGTTTACCTGTGTCTACCTGTGGTTTACCTGTGTCTACCTGTGGTTTACCTGTGTCTACCTGTGTCTACCTGTGTCTACCTGTGGTTTACCTGTGTCTACCTGTGGTTTACCTGTGTCTACCTGTGTCTACCTGTGGTTTACCTGTGTCTACCTGTGTCTACCTGTGTCTACCTGTGGTTTACCTGTGTCTACCTGTGTCTACCTGTGGTTTACCTGTGTCTACCTGTGGTTTACCTGTGTCTACCTGTGTCTACCTGTGTCTACCTGTGGTTTACCTGTGGTTTACCTGTGTCTACCTGTGTCTACCTGTGTCTACCTGTGTCTACCTGTGGTTTACCTGTGTCTACCTGTCTACCTGTGTCTACCTGTGGTTTACCTGTGTCTACCTGTGTCTACCTGTGTCTACCTGTGGTTTACCTGTGTCTACCTGTGTCTACCTGTGTCTACCTGTGGTTTACCTGTGTCTACCTGTGTCTACCTGTGTCTACCTGTGGTTTACCTGTGTCTACCTGTGGTTTACCTGTGTCTACCTGTGTCTACCTGTGGTTTACCTGTGTCTACCTGTGGTTTACCTGTGTCTACCTGTGGTTTACCTGTGTCTACCTGTGTCTACCTGTGTCTACCTGTGGTTTACCTGTGTCTACCTGTGGTTTACCTGTGTCTACCTGTGGTTTACCTGTGTCTACCTGTGGTTTACCTGTGTCTACCTGTGGTTTACCTGTGTCTACCTGTGTCTACCTGTGTCTACCTGTGGTTTACCTGTGTCTACCTGTGGTTTACCTGTGTCTACCTGTGTCTACCTGTGTCTACCTGTGGTTTACCTGTGTCTACCTGTGTCTACCTGTGTCTACCTGTGGTTTACCTGTGTCTACCTGTGGTCTACCTGTGTCTACCTGTGGTTTACCTGTGTCTACCTGTGGTTTACCTGTGTCTACCTGTGGTTTACCTGTGTCTACCTGTGTCTACCTGTGGTTTACCTGTGTCTACCTGTGTCTACCTGTGGTTTACCTGTGTCTACCTGTGTCTACCTGTGTCTACCTGTGGTTTACCTGTGTCTACCTGTGTCTACCTGTGGTTTACCTGTGTCTACCTGTGGTTTACCTGTGTCTACCTGTGTCTACCTGTGTCTACCTGTGGTTTACCTGTGTCTACCTGTGTCTACCTGTGTCTACCTGTGTCTACCTGTGTCTACCTGTGGTTTACCTGTGTCTACCTGTGTCTACCTGTGGTTTACCTGTGTCTACCTGTGTCTACCTGTGTCTACCTGTGGTTTACCTGTGTCTACTTGTGTCTACCTGTGTCTACCTGCAGTGCAGCCTCTGCTGCCGCCATGGTGGGCCCTGCAGCCTCCAGTTTGGACTCAGCGGATCGTTTGTCGTCTTCGATCTGGTCCACGATGAGCTGAGCTCGGTCCTTCACCTGCTGCACCTGCTGCTGCACCTGGGGAGGAGGGGTGTTGTTGTTGTTGTTGTTGTTGTTGTGTACCCCATCTGTTACAGACACTCATCCTGTAAAACGACATGACCTTCTTTTTATAGAATAATAATAATAATCAAGTTTATTATCAATAAACTACAAAAAAAACCTAATAAATAATAAATAAATAACAAACTACTAATACATATATAAATAAACAAATAGTACATATATAATAAACTACTAATAAGTGGCGTGAACCTTCTCGGCCGCCTGAGCCTTGGCCGTGACCTCCTGCAGTACGTCGTCTGCCCTGCGGGAGGCGACGGCGAGCTCCTGCTCCTTCAGCACCAGCTGCTCTGAGAGCTGAGACACCGACTGCTCCGCCTCCATCAGCTTACACAGCCCTACTCAACAACAACAACAACAACAACAACAACAACATGTCTTCTTTACTCATCGACCAATGAAGCGTCGGCCGTTGTGTGTCTTTCAAAAACACCAAAACATTCACTTTATTAACACAAACAACTATTGCCGACGTGTTCTACTTCTGCAGGACCTTTATTTTGAAAAGCCGGCTCACCCGTCTTCATGCGGTCGGCCAGCGTTCCGACGTGCGCCACGCTCGCCGTAGATGACCTTGTAGCTGTCGATGAAGGACAGGTACGACCGCGGCGTCACGGACGTCTGGCGGCGGAAACGCTCAAAGTACTCGCCGCACTTCTCCGCCACGAGGTCCTGGAGGTCAGAGGTCAAAGGTCAGTCGGCCCCAACGACGCAGACGGCGGCGGGGGGGGGGGCTCGCGTACCTGGAAGGTTCCCATGGTAACCACCACGCTCCGCTTCACCTGCTCCGAGCAGCGCAGGTCCCGGTGCTGGGACAGGAAGTGATGCGACACGGCCACCAGGGCGTCCCGTGGCCAGGCCTGGAACCAGTCCACGGTGCAGCCCGAGATCAGGCCCGGGAACTGCAGGGGTCAGGGGTCATATGTTAGAGGGCAGGGGTCAGAGGGCAGGGTTCAGAGGCAGGGGTCAGAGGTCAGGGGCAGGGTTCAGAGGTCATATGTTAGAGGGCAGGGGTCAGAGGGCAGGGGTCATATGTTAGAGGTCAGGGGTCATATGTTAGATGGCAGGGGTCAGAGGTCATATGTTAGAGGTCAGGGGTCATATGTTAGATGGCAGGGGTCAGAGGTCATATGTTAGAGGTCAGGGGTCATATGTTAGATGGCAGGGGTCAGAGGTCATATGTTAGAGGTCAGGGGTCATATGGTAGAGGTCAGAGGGCAGGGGTCAGGGTTCAGAGATCATATGTTAGAGGTCATATGTTAGAGGTCAGGGGTCAGAGGTCAGGGGTCAGCCCTCGCCGGCCTCTCAGGAGGAGCTCGCCGCCCCCGACTCACCTTCAGCGCTCGAGAGCGGAACTTGCCCCCGACGGGCGAGAAGCACAGCACCACGTGGAGGTGGCGCCGCACCCTGGACAGGAAGTACTCGTACAGGTTCTCAGAGGTCGGGGGTCGGCGGGGGTGCTCCCGCTTCATGGCGGGGGCCAGGTCCTGAGCGATGTCGTCCAGCTCGTCACGGGCAAACAGGTTGGACACCTCGCCGCTCGCCAGCACGTTGTTCAGGTACTCTGGAGAGGGAACCACGAGGTCAGAGGGAACCACGAGGTCAGAGGGAACCACAAGGTCAGAGAGGGAACCACGAGGTCAGAGAGGGAACCACAAGGTCAGAGAGGGAACCACGAGGTCAGAGAGGGAACCACGAGGTCAGAGAGGGAACCACAAGGTCAGAGAGGGAACCACGAGGTCAGAGAGGGAACCACGAGGTCAGAGAGGGAACCACGATGTCAGAGAGGGAACCACGAGGTCAAATAAATAATTAATTAATTAAACTTGAAATATAACAAACTTTATTTTTTCATGATTTCTTTATATAAATTTGTAAATGTTCACGTTTCAATTTGTCATGTTTCATGTTTCATATTTTCATTATTTTTTTCTTCTTCATATTTTCATTTCTATATTATTATGTACGAGGTCTGAGAGGGAACCTCATAATGAAACATGAAAATAAAAATAATAAAATAAACAAAATATATAAAATGGAATAATGTTTTTTTTTCCTATTTTCCTATTTCATATATTTCATATTTTTTTTCATATATTTCATATTTTAAGATTCATCATTGTCATGGAACCACGAGGTCTAGAGGACAGAGTGACCTGCAGGTCTAGAGTCTAGAGGATGGACAGAGTCCCCTGCAGGTCTAGAGGACAGACAGAGTCCCCTGCAGGTCTAGAGGACAGACAGAGTCCCCTGCAGGTCTAGAGGACAGACAGAGTCCCCTGCAGGTCTAGAGGATGATGGACAGAGTCCCCTGCAGGTCTAGAGGATGGACAGAGTCCCCTGTAGGTCTAGAGGACAGACAGAGTCCCCTGCAGGTCTAGAGGACAGACAGAGTCCCCTGCAGGTCTAGAGGATGGACAGAGTCCCCTGCAGGTCTAGAGGACAGACAGAGTCCCCTGCAGGTCTAGAGGATGGACAGAGTCCCCTGCAGGTCTAGAGGATGGACAGAGTCCCCTGCAGGTCTAGAGGACGGACAGAGTCCCCTGCAGGTCTAGAGGATGGACAGAGTCCCCTGTAGGTCTAGAGGACAGACAGAGTCCCCTGCAGGTCTAGAGGACAGACAGAGTCCCCTGCAGGTCTAGAGGATGATGGACAGAGTGCCCTGCAGGTCTAGAGGACAGACAGAGGTCTCAGTACCCAGGAAGGCTTCGTCCTTGATGTCGTTGTCAGTGAAGATGAAGGTGACTCCTCTTCCTTGTTGACCCGCCATCCGGTACAGAGTCTTCAGGTCCTCCAGCAGGTTAGTGCAGCTGTAGGACCTGGAGACACACACACACACACACACACACACACACACACACACACACACACACACACACACACACACACACAGACACACACACGCACACACACACACAGAGATACACACACACACAGAGACACACACACACAGAGACACACACAAAAATGATATACACTGTGTGTCTCTGTGTGTGTGTGTGTGTGTGTGTCTCTGTGTGTGTGTGTGTGTGTGTGTGTGTGTGTGTGGGTCTGTGGGTCTGTGTGTGTGTGTGTGTGGGTCTGTGTGTGTGTGTGTGTGGGGGTCTGTGTGTGTGTGTGGGTCTGTGTGTGTGTGTGTGTGTGTGTGTGGGTCTGTGTGTGTGTGTGTGTGTGTGGTCTGTGTGTGTGTGTGTGGGTCTGTGTGTGTGTGTGTGTGTCTGTGTGTGTGTGTGTGTGTGTGTGTGTGTGGGTCTGTGTGTGTGTGTGTGTGTGTGTGGGGTCTGTGTGTGTGTGTGGGGTCTGTGTGTGTGTGTGTGTGGGTGTGTGTGAGGGGGTCTGTGTGTGTGTGTGTGTGTGTGTGTGGGTCTGTGTGTCTGTGTGTGTGTGTGTGTGTGTGTGTGTGTGTGTGTGTGTGTGGGGGTCTGTGTGTGTGTGTGGGTCTGTGTGTGTGTGTGTGTGTGTGTGTGTGTGTGTGTGTGTGTGTGTGTGGGGGGTCTGTGTGTGTGTGTGTGTGTGTCTCACCTGGTCAGTGTGATCTGGAAGGTCTGGTATCCTGCTATGAAGGACGCCAGCCTCGTTAGGCTCCGCCTCCCCGACCCCCCGACCCCGACCAGCAGGGCGTTCCCCTGCGGCGTCCTGAGGATCCTGGAGATGCGCATCAGGTGGGCCATCGCGTCCTGCCATTGGACCAGAGACAGAGGGCCGTGAGCCAATAGGAGCGCGGGGCGGGCGGCTCGTGGCGCGGCGCGTCACCTTGAAGAAGACCAGGTCCATGGCTCCGCCCCTCGCCGCCTCGTTGTACTGCAGCTGGAACACAGACAGCCGCTCCGCCAGGGCGTCCAGCGACGGGATTGGCTCGTACACCTGCCGACCGGGCGAAGGACAGACTGAGCTCGCCGCGCAGGCGAGCAGACGCACGGAGCGGAGCGGTCGGCACCTTCGGCGCTTCCTGCTCGCCGCCGTCCGGCTCGTCGCCCGTCGCTTCCGGAGCTTCTCGCAGGAAGTCCACGAAGAAACCGGCGTCGACCGGAGCGAGCTCAGCGAGCGCCGGGCCGTGGTCCTCCAGGGTCACCTGAGACAGCAGCACACCTGTCAGGGCTCTGCAGGTGTGCCTGATGAGCAGCTTCAGACACCAAGACCTGGTATCCTGGTCTGGTGGTCTGGGGTCTGGGGGTCTGGTGGTCTAGTGGTCTGGGGGTCTGGGGGTCTAGTGGTCTAGTGGTCTGGGGGTCTGGGGGTTTGGTGGTGGGGGGGTCTGGTGGTCTAGGGGTCTGGGGGTCTAGTGGTCTGGGGGTCTGGTGGTCTGGTGGTGTGGTGGTCTAGTGGACTGGTGGTTTGGGGGTGGGGGGGTCTAGTGGTCTAGTGGTCTGGGGGTCTGGTGGTCTAGTGGTCTGGGGTCTAGGGGTCTGGGGTCTAGTGGTCTGGGGGTCTGGTGGTCTGGGGGTCTGGGGGTTTAGTGGTCTGGGGTCTGGTGGTCTAGGGGTCTGGGGGTCTGGGGGTCTAGTGGTCTAGGGGTCTGGTGGTCTAGTGGTCTGGGGTCTGGGGGTCTGGGGTTTAGTGGTCTGGGGGTCTGGTGGTCTAGTGGTCTGGGGCGTCTGGGGGTCTAGTGGTCTGGGGGTCTGGTGGTCTAGGGGTCTGGCTGGGGGTCTAGTGGTCTGGGGGTTTAGTGGTCTGGGGGTCTGGTGGTCTGGGGGTCTGGGGGTTTAGTGGTCTGGGGGTCTGGTGGTCTGGGGGTCTGGGTGTCTGGGGGTCTAGTGGTCTGGGGGTCTGGTGGTCTAGTGGTCTGGGGGTCTGGGGGTCTGGGGGTTTAGTGGTCTGGGGGTCTGGTGGTCTAGGGGTCTGGGCGTCTGGGGGTCTAGTGGTCTGGGGGTCTGGTGGTCTAGGGGTCTGGGCATCTGGGGGTCTAGTGGTCTGGGGGTCTAGTGGTCTGGGGGTCTGGTGGTCTAGGGGTCTGGGGGTCTCACCGTCTCCAGGATGGCGTTGAAGGTTCTTCGGTCTCCGTCGTTTACGAAGCGGTCGGCGACGACTCGGCAACATTCGTGATGGAAGAGAGCGGCGAGGAGGGCGGGGCTTAGACACACCTCAGGCCCCACGGCCAACACGCCCTGAACAACAAGACAACAACAACAAGACCGTCAACAACAGTAAACAGTAGAGTGACAGTAGAGTAAACAGTAGAGTGACAGTAGAGTAAACAGTGTAAATAGTAGAGTAAACAGTAGAGTGACAGTAGAGTAAACAGTAGAGTAAACAGTAGAGTAAACAGTAGAGTGACAGTAGAGTGACAGTAGAGTAAACAGTAGAGTAAACTATAGAGTAAACAGTATAGTGACAGTAGATTAAACAGTAGAGTAAACAGTAGAGTGACAGTAGAGTAAACAGTGTAAATAGTAGAGTAAACAGTAGAGTGACAGTAGAGTAAACAGTAGAGTGACAGTAGAGTAAACAGTGTAAACAGTAGAGTAAACAGTAGAGTGACAGTAGAGTAAACAGTAGTGGCAGTAGAGTAAACAGTAGAGTGACAGTAGAGTAAACTATAGAGTGACAGTAGAGTAAACAGTATAGTGACAGTAGATTAAACAGTAGAGTGACAGTAGAGTAAACAGTATAGTAAACAGTAGAGTGACAGTAGAGTAAACAGTGCAAATAGTAGAGTAAACAGTAGAGTGACAGTAGAGTAAACAGTAGAGTAAACAGTAGAGTGACAGTAGAGTGAAAGTAGAGTAAACAGTAGAGTAAAAGTCAAGTAAACAGTAGAGTGACATAATAAACAGTAGAGTAAACAGTAGAGTAAATAGTAGCGTGTCAGTAGAGTAAAAAGTAGTGTAAACAGTAGAGTGACAGTAGAGTAAACAGTAGAGTGACAGTAGAGTAAAAAGTAGAGTGACAGTAGAGTGACAGTAGAGTAAACTATATAGTGACAGTTGAGTAAACAGTAGAGTAAACTATAGAGTGACAGTAGAGCAAACAGTAGAGTAAACAGTATAGTGACAGAGTAAACAGTAGAGTGACAGTAGAGTAAACAATAGAGTAACCAGTAGAGTGACAGTAGAGTAAACAGTAGAGTGACAGTAGAGTAGCCATTAGAGTAAACAGTAGAGTAAACAGTAGAGTAAACAATAGAGTGACAGTAAAGTAAACAGTAGAGTTACAGTAAAGTAAACAGTAGAGTGACAATAGAGTAAACAGTAGAGTAGCCAGTAGAGTAAACAGTAGAGTGACAGTAGAGTAAACAGTAGAGTAGCCAGTAGAGTAAACAGTAGAGTGACAGTAGAGTAAACAGTAGAGTGACAGTAAAGTAAACAGTAGAGTGACAGTAGAGTAAACAGTAGAGTGACAGTAAAGTAAACAGTAGAGTAAACAGTAGAGTAAACAGTAGAGTAAACAATAGAGTGACAGTAAAGTAAACAGTAGAGTGACAATAGAGTAAACAGTAGAGTGACAATAGAGTAAACAGTAGAGTGACAGTAGAGTAAACAGTAGAGTGAACAGTAGAGTGACAGTAGAGTAGCGAGTAGAGTAAACAGTAGAGTGACAGTAGAGTAAACAGTAGAGTAAACAGTAGAGTAAACAGTAGAGTGACAGTAGAGTAAACAGTAGAGTGACAGTAGAGTGACAGTAGAGTAAATAGTAGAGTGACAGTAGAGTAAACAGTAGAGTGACAGTAAAGTAAACAGTAAAGTAAACAGTAGAGTGACAGTAGAGTAAACAGTAGAGTAAACAGTAGAGTCCTGTACCTGCCATATCCGGCTCAGGTCCCTGAGGTTGAAGACGTAGTGGAACTTGGCCGGAGACGGTAACATCTGATCAGACAAAGGCAAACACTGGACTAGGAGGGCCACACTACAGAGGCCTGAGGGCCACACTACAGAGGCCTGAGGGCCACACTACAGAGACCTGAGGGCCACACTACAGAGGCCTGAGGGCCACACTACAGAGGCCTGCCACACTACAGAGAGCCTGAGGACCACACTACAGAGGCCTGAGGGCCACACTACAGAGGCCTGAGGGCCACACTACAGAGGCCTGAGGGCCACACTACAGAGACCTGAGGGCCACACTACAGAGGCCTGAGGGCCACACTACAGAGACCTGAGGGCCACACTACAGAGGCCTGAGGGCCACACTACAGAGACCTGAGGGCCACACTACAGAGGCCTGAGGGCCACACTACAGAGACCTGAGGGCCACACTACAGAGGCCTGAGGGCCACACTACAGAGACCTGAGGGCCACACTACAGAGGCCTGAGGGCCACACTACAGAGGCCTGAGGGCCACACTACGGAGGCCCCCGAGGGCCACACGTGGGGTAAGGTCCACCTGAGACCTTCAAAATAAAAGCAGACCTTGAGGAGAGGTCTACTGGCGCCCCATGTGACCGTCCCTACGTGTTCATTGGACATGGTGTTGTTGTTGTTGTTGTTGTTGTTTAGCCCGTGGTGGCACCAGAGCTCACCTTGGCCTTCACGGCCTGCCACACCCGGCGGGCGGTGGGCACCAGGGCGGCGGCGAGCCGGCACACGGCGGCGCCGAAGCCCCTCTGGGGGCAGAAGTGCCCCGTGGCCACGGTGCCGAACACCCGGTCCAGGGAGCGTCCGCCGGGCAGCGACACGTTGAAGATGCAGAAGTGCCTCTTCAGGCGCTGCGGGACGTCGTGGCGCCCGCCGCCCGGGTGGATCATGGCCGCCACCAGCTGGGGAGAGAGGGACACTGACTCACCTGGAGCCCCGCCCCTAAAGCGCCCCGCTCTACGGCCCGAAGCGATGACGTCATGCTGTATAGAAGAAGACTAGAAACTAGAGACTGAGACACTCATGTTTACATGTTTACTGAGGGAAGTCACCATATAGACGTCTATACAACCAGAGGAGCCCCCTGGTGGTCAGCAGAGAGGCTGCAGCTTAACACATGAAGCATAGCCTTCTATACAACCAGAGGAGTCCTTATAGAGACTTCTATACAACCAGAGGAGTCTATATGGAGACTTCTATACAACCAGGAGTCATTATAGAGATGTCTATACAACCAGAGGAGTGTCCCCCTGGTGGTCAGCAGAGAGGCTGCAGCTTAACACATGAAGCATAGCCTTCTATACAACCAGAGGAGTCTTTATAGAGAATTCTATACAACCAGAGGAGTCTATATGGAGACTTCTATACAACCAGGAGTCATTATAGAGACGTCTATACAACCAGAGGAGTGTCCCCCTGGTGGTCAGCAGAGAGGCTGCAGCTTAACACATGAAGCATAGACTTCTATACAACCAGAGGAGTGTCCCCCTGGTGGTCAGCAGAGAGGCTGCAGCTTAACACATGAAGCATAGACTTCTATACAACCAGGGGAGTGTCCCCCTGGTGGTCAGCAGAGGCTGCAGCTTAACACATGAAGCATAGACTTCTATACAACCAGAGTGTCCCCCTGGTGGTACCTGGAGGTCCACCACGGTGATGAACTCTCCTGGCCGGTCCAGGCTGTAGAAGCCTTTCTGCTCCATCAGCTGACGGACGATCTCATTGGTTATCTGAGGAAGACGTCAATCACAATACATTATTTATTTGTTATCAATAATTATATTAAATCTGTAGTAAACAGAATGATACTGGATTAAATCTATTGTTCTTGTAATAAAAGAAAACAAACAATATTCAATTTTCAATTCAATTTCAAAAAGAAAAGGAGACCAATCGGAGCGGGGCTAGCGGACCAATCGGAGCGGGGCTAGCGGACCAATCGGAGCGGGGCTAGCGGACCAATCGGAGCGGGGCTAGCGGACCAATCGGAGCGGGGCTAGCGGACCAATCGGAGCGGGGCTAGCGGACCAATCGGAGCGGGGCTAGCGGACCAATCGGAGCGGGGCTAGCGGACCAATCGGAGCGGGGCTAGCGGACCAATCGGAGCCGACCTGGTCCCCCCACTCGTTGATGACGGGCATGTTGATGTCGTCGATGAACACCGTCATGCGGCGGCCGGCCGGCGGCCCGTAGGTGGCGCCCATCCTCTTGTCGACGTAGCTCTCCACCGTCCTCTGGAACATGGCGGGCAGCGTGGCCGACGAGAAGTTCACCGTCTTACTGACGTGACGCTCCGGGTCCAGCTTACCGGTGAAGCCCTGCAGGGGGCGCCAGAGGGACAGGGGCGCATGCGTTAGCATCTGTTAGCATCCATAGCACGGTGGGGATCCACCATGAGGCTCTGAGTCCAGACCACCAGAGTCCAGTAGGGCCCTGGGGGTCTGGGCCCTGGGGTCTGGGCCCTGGGGGTCTGGGCCCTGGGGCCCTGGGGGTCTGGGCCCTGGGGGTCTGGGCCCTGGGGTCTGGGCCCTGGGGGTCTGGGCCCTGGGGGTCTGGGCCCTGGGGCCCTGGGGGTCTGGGCCCTGGGGCCCTGGGCCCTGGGGGCCTCACCTTCACCATGACGGTCTTGCCGGAGCCCTGCTCCCCGATCAGCAGCGCGGCCTTCTGCTGCTTCCCGATGGTCTGCAGCAGGAAGTCCGTCCTCACGTTGTCCACGTTGGGGACCAGGATGGAGGAGTAGTCCGGGACGTGGTCTTTGGGGTAGACGTAGTCCGGGACCTGCATCGGCACCAGGACGAAGACATGAGGATCGAAGTGACTCCGCCCCTTGAGCATCAGCAGAGCCCCCTGAGGGGCCACACACCTGCTGGGACCAGTGCTCCCAGTGGCCCCGCTCGCCGACCAAGAACTCAAAGATGGTCTGCTCGTCCTCCGGCTGCGGCAGGTCTAGAGACGAGCTGTGGCCCTGGAGACACAACGAGGACTCAGCCCGGAGGACCCCCTAGAGGACCAGAGGACCCCCTAGAGGAGCCAGAGGACCCCCTAGAGGAGCCAGAGGACTCACCCAGAGGACCCCCCTTAAGGAGCCAGAGGACTCACCCAGAGGACCCCCTAGAGGAGCCAGAGGACTCACCTTGAGGAAGACCTCCATCTTGGCCCTGCCGTCCAGCTCCAGCAGGGCCCCCAGAGACCACATCAGGGCGAACACGAACATTCGGCCCACGTCGGCGCCGGAGTCCGACTTCTCGCCCGCCGCCGGCAGCAGACCCTGAATCGCCAGAGGGACGTTCAGCCTCCAGGTCCTCCACGACCTGCAGGGGGCCGGGGCCCCGCCCCCCCGCCCGGGTCCTACCTGCAGCAGGTCGATGGTCTGCCGGATGTACATGCACTCCAACACCTGCATCTTCGGGGACACGGCCGTGGAGACGAAGTCCAGCAGGTCCTGCAGGAGGGACAGGGAGCTGCGTGAGAGCAGGACTCTGCTGGTCTCTGCAGGACTCTGCAGGTCTCTGCCGGTCTCTGCAGGACTCTGCAGGTCTCCGAGGGCCCGGTCCTCGCCTGGTAGCAGCAGCTGAAGCAGGCCCGCAGGCGTTGGGCCTGCGGCTCGGGGAGCTGCTGCAGCCAGGCCTGCAGCACGGGGGCCCAGCCCAGCACCGAGGAGCTCATGAACACCATCCCGTTCCGGGACACCGTGGCCGGGGACGCGTTGTCGATGTTGTGGGGCTCGAAGACGATCTGGGGGGGGCAGCAGGGGGGGGACACGGCGTCACCGCCGGGTCAGAACCACTGGGGGGTTCAGGGACCCGGGGGCGGACCTTGCAGCAGGGCGCCATGGGGATGCGGTCCCCGTTGGCCAGCGTCAGCGTCTTGTTGTCGTCCAGAACCGAGTTCAGGTTCTCGATCCAGATGGCGTCAACCGGCCCGTCCAGGACGATCCAGATGTGTTCTCCCTACACACACACACACACACACACACACACACACACACACACACACACACACACACACACACACACACACACACTCACCATGAGCCGGAGCCGGGTCAAGGTGGACCGCACGTTATCCGCCGCGCACTGCCGCGGGCCGGATGTAACCCACGGTGCGGTCCACCTTGACCCGGGTCCGGGCCGGGTCCGGGCCGGGTCCGGCGCCGGCCCCACCTTCTTGGCCTTCAGGCTCCTCCTCCACAGCGTGGAGAACACGCCGTCCGTCCAGTCGTTGGTGGTGACGTCCAGCGTGCCGAACATCTGCGCGGCCGTGACGGCTTTGGGGTTCATCCTCATCTCGCGGCGCGGCGCGTCCACCTCGGACAGCGCCCTCATCAGGGTGTGGATGCACGCCGTCTTCCCGGCGCCGCTGGGACCCAACGCCATCATCCCTGCGGCGGCGAGGAGAGAGGTCAACGGACGCCACGTCTCCCCCGACGACGACCCGAGGGCGGGAGCGCGGGCGCACCGTGCCGGACCCTCTGGGTCTCGTAGAGCTGGACCAGCTTGAGGGTCCAGGGCGGGTGGGGGATCAGACCGGCCTGCCGGGCCTGAGCGGAGATGGAGGCCTCCAGGTCCGGATAGCCGGCGCTGTCCAGAGCTACGGAGGAGGAGAAAGGTCACGCCTAGAGCTCAGGGTCAGCAGAGGTCACGTCTAGAGCTCAGGGTCAGCAGAGGTCACGTCTAGAGCTCAGGGTCAGCAGAGGTCACGTCTAGAGGTCACCAGGAGGAAACGTACCGATGCCGGGAAACAGATCGCTGATCAGGCTCAGGAACAGAGGCTCGTCCTCATCCACCTGCAGAGACAGGGGTCACCAGGTCACCAGGTCACCAGGTCACCAGGTCACCTGGTGACCTGGTGACCTGGTGACCTGGGCCTGTCTGCAGCTGACCCACCAGCTTGGAGAGGTTCATGTCCCTCAGGACCCTCATGACCACCGTCGTCTCCGGCGCTGTCGGGTCGGACCTCTTCACGGCGCCCAGCGTCCTCAACACAGACAAGATGTTCCTCAGCCCGAAGTCATAGTGGACCTGGGGGGGGGGAAGACATGAGGAGGGGGGAGGAGGAGGAGGAGGTCAAAGGTGGAGGTTAAAGGTGAAAGGTGGAGGTGGAGGAGCAGGTGGAGCAGACCTGTGGGGACAGCTGCTGCTCACACAGCTGGTACAGGGTGGAGAACTTGCTGCTGAGCGCCTGGTTGTCCCTGAAGCCGGCGCTGGCCAGCTTCACCCTCATGATGATGGCCCGGTCCGGCACCATCATGGCCACCGTGCGGAACTGCACCTTCAGGTTCTCGGGGAGCTCCTGGCGGCCGGCGTAGCCGGGGTTCTGAGGAGGAGACGGGGCCGTCACGCTGCTGACCTCTGACCCCTGACCCCTGACCCTCGGCTCTACGCCCTCTGGTTCTGAAGGTGCGGTTCCGGAGCAGGGGGGTGGTGGTTACCATGGTGATGAAGATGCCGAACTCGGGGTCCATGTCCACGTCGTCCCCGTCCGTGAACAGGAAGCGGCTCCTCTTGCTCCTCTTGCTCTGCAGCACCACAGAGATCTGCTGCGCCGCCACGGACAGGACGGGCAGCTCGATGCGGTTGAACTCGTCAAAACAACCCCAGGACCCGGACTGGGCCAGACCTGCAGAACCACCACCACCACATCAACAACAACAACAACAACAACAACAACAACAACCAGACGACACGTTGGCAGACTGGACACCACCCAGTGGACCGCCTGGTTCACTGGGTGGTGTGGCGGTTCTGATGTGTGTTGGGCCAGAACGCACACACACACACACACAGAGACACACACACACACACACACACAGAGACACACACACACACACAGAGACACACACACACACACACAGAGACACACACACACACACACAGAGACACACACACACACACACACACACAGACACACACACACACACACAGACACACACACACACACACACACACACAGAGACACACACACACACACACACAGAGACACACACACACACAGACACACACACACACACAGAGACACACACACACACACAGAGACACACACACACAGACACACACACACAGAGACACACACACACACAGAGACACACACACACACACAGACACACACACACAGACACACAGAGACACACACACACACACACACAGACACACACACACACACACACACACAGACACACACACACACACACAGACACACACACACACACAGACACACACACACACACAGACACACACACACACACACAGACACACACACACACAGAGACACACACACACACACAGACACACACACACACACACACAGACACACACACACACAGACACACACACACACACAGACACACACACACACACACAGAGACACACACACACCTTTGTAGATGCGTCCCAGTCCTCTGTAGTCCATCTGGTCCGAACAGTTGAAGACCACCACGTACTTCCCCAGACAGCGGCCCATGTCTTTAGTGGTCTCAGTCTTACCTGAACACACACACACACACACACACACACACACACACACACACACACTCAGCCTCCATGGAGTTCACACAGGACGTCACCTGTCCTCATGTACCTGTCCCTGCCGGCCCGGCTGGAGCTCCGCCCATGCTCATGCCCAGAGCCTGGGACAGCGTGATGTAGCACCTGGACGGACACAAGCGTTAGCGGTCCGGGTCAGGGTCAGGGTCAGGGTCCGGGTCAGGGTCAGGGTCCGGGTCCGGGTCAGGGTCAGGGTCAGGGTCAGGGTCAGGGTCCGGGTCAGGGTCCGGGTCAGGGTCCGGGTCCGGGTCCGGGTCCGGGTCAGGGTCCGGGTCCGGGTCCGGGTCAGGGTCAGGGTCAGGGTCAGGGTCCGGGTCCGGGTCAGGGTCAGGGTCAGGGTCAGGGTCAGGGTCAGGGTCAGGGTCAGGGTCCGGGTCCGGGTCCGGGCCCGGCGGCTCACCTGTCGGTCAGCGGCGTGATGACCAGCCGGTCCGTGCAGCCCAGGTACTCGTTGCAGTAGCTGAACTCCACGTCGGTGATGTGGACCACGCAGCGGTCCGCCTCCTCCAGGAAGTAGAAGCGGGACTGCTTCTGCCACTCGAAGTCTGACGCAGACCTCACGTTCAGACGCACCTGCAGCAGGTAGCAGACGTAACGACGACAACGACAACAACGACAACAACAACAACGACGACAACGACAACAACGACAACAACAACAACAACGACAACAACGACAACAACAACGACAACAACGACAACAACAATGACGACAACAATGACAACAACAACGACAACAACAACAACAATGACAACAACAACGACAACAACGACAACGACAACAACAATGACGACAACAACAACGACAACAACAACAACAACGACGACGACGACAACGACAACAACAACGACAACAACAACGACAACAACGACAACAGCAACAACAACAACGACAACAACAAAGACAACAACGACAACAACAACAACGACAACAACGACAACGACGACAACAACAACAACAACAACAACGACAACAACAACAACAACAACAACAACAACAACGACAACAACGACGACAACAACAACAACGACAACAACAACAACGACAACAACGACAACAACAACAACGACGACGACAACAACGACAACAACAACAACAACGACAACAACAACGACGACAACAACAACGCGGCGCCCACCAGCTCGTGGAAGATGTCCCTCTGGTGCACGTGGATGGTGATGAGCGTCTCGTACTGCGTGCGCTCGGCGGCGCCCAGCGGCTCCGTGGTGCGGTCGATCAGCTCGTTCAGGAGCTCCAGGAACTTCCGGTCGGTCGTCTGCATGACCTGTCGGCCAACGGGACGGCGGCGGTGAGGGCGGGCGGCGGGAGAGGCCCCGCCCTCACTGATGGAGCACCTTCTTGTCCGCCTTGCTGAGGCCCAGCGCCCGCTCCGCGTCTCGGGTCCACAGCATCTGGAGGCCCAGCAGCCCCACCTGGGCCGGGAACGCCGCCTGGAACGCCCGCTGCTGCAGGCCGGGCTCCTCCAGGGACAGGTGCGCCTGGCGGATGATGGCGTGGAGCGTCCGCCGCACGCCCGCCAGCAGCTCGCCTAGCCACACCTCCACGTTGCCCTGGTGGCCAGGAGGCAGAATGCAGCGTCAACACATGGAGCAGAGACTTCTATACAACCAGAGGAGTGTATCTGGTATAAAGGAAACATTGAGTCTTCTTGCAGGCTCTCTGGGTCATGAGGGGCCTGCATTGCTGCCAGGCGGGCGTACCTGTGCCAGGCGGGCGTACCTGTGCCAGGCGGGCGTACCTGTGCCAGGCGGGCGTACCTGTGCCAGGCGGGCGTACCTGTGCCAGGCGGGCGTACCTGTGCCAGGCGGGCGTACCTGTGCCAGGACGGGCTGGCCCAGCTCCACCGTCTCGCCCTCCTGCGACTGGAAGCCGGTGATCTGCTCGTGGAGCTTCTCGTTGAACACCACCCGGTTCAGGTTGTCAAACAGGCTGAGCAGGTGAGCCTGAGGCACAGAGACGGAGATCAACACCACCTCCGCACCGCCGGGCCGGGCTCACCTGGGGCTCACCTGGATGGTGTGGGGGTCCGAGGCCTGGCCCAACACCTCCAGCAGCGCCGGGTCGGACACGAAGAAGAACCGAGGGAACGACAAACGCTTCTGCTCCAGGTAACCCGACAGAGACTTCTGACACAGCTCCAACTGCTCCAACAGGTGGGGGAGCAGCTGGAGGGGGGGGAGGGGATGAAGAAGAGGAAGGACAAGGAGAAGAGGAGAAGGATATGATGAAGGTGAGGAGGAGGAGACAAGAAGAAGCAGCTGGTGAAGAGCGCGTTGCTCGTGGGCCGGGGCAGCACCTGGCTGAGCGCCTCGTCGCCCACGCAGCAGCGCAGCACGTTGGGCTCGTCGTGCGCTCGCTGCATGATGCGCTGCCACGCCTTGTCGATGCTCTGGAAGCGCTTGGCCTCCTGGTGGTCAGAAAGAGGCGTTACACTCGGCCCACGCGGCGGCGGCGGCGGCGGCGCACCTGAGGCAGCTGCTTGGCGATGTCTCCGCCCACAAACACGGCCTCCAGGTAGATCCACAGGTTCTGCACCGACAGCCACTTCTCCACCAGCTCGGAGGCGTTGGACAGCTTCTGGACCCACAGCTGGATGAGGAGCCTGAAGGGGGCGTTGTACCTGAGGGGAGGAGCCTCACTCACCATTAAAGCCTTCCTTCTTTCCTTCCTCGTCCTTTGTTCCTTTCCTCCGTTCCCTCCTACTTCTCCTTCCTTGCTCCTCACAGTCCCCTACCTCCCTGCCCTCCTTTCCTCGGCCCTCGTCTCCTCACCTGTTGCTCAGCAGGGAGGTCAGCACCATCAGACTGTCCTCCATCATGGAGATCTTCTCCGCCGTGTCGGCTCCTCTCAGCAGCAGTTCCCCTCGCGTCCTGAAGGAGGCGAAGGTGAGCGTCTGTCCACTCCACTCGTCCACTACGTCTTTCAGCTTGGCCTCGATGTCTCTCTCCTTCAGCGCGCTGATACACACATCCTGGTGCAACACATGGCGGAACACATTATACATATTATATATATATAATATAGATATAGATATTATATGTAATATATATATATATATATATATATATATATTTATATTTATTACATATATATATTATATATATCTATATTATATATATAATATAGATATATATATATATTATATATGTAATATATATATATATATATGTATCCATATTATATATATATATCTATATTATATATATATTATATATATATCTATATCTATCTATATTATATATACATCTATATTATATATATATATATATATATATATATTATACAGATACATATGATATATAATATATCATATGTATCTGTATAGATAGACAGAGGAAAGGAGGCGAGCACCTCGATGTCCTCCTATGTATCCATATTATATATATATATATGTATCTATATTATATATATATTATATTATATATATATATCTATATCTATCTATATTATATCAATATCTATCTATATTATATATATATATATATAAATCTATCCATATTATATCTATATCTATCTATATGACATATCTATATAATATATATACATCTATATTACATTATATATATATATATATATATATATGTGTATCTATCTCTATATATATATATATATATATATATATATATATATATAGAGATATCTATATATCATATGTATCTGTATAGATAGACAGAGGAAAGGAGGCGAGCACCTCGATGTCCTCCTTGTGCCGGAGCAGCGGCGCCTCCAAGACGCTCCTGAGGGAGAAACCCTCCTCCTCCACAGGGAAGCGGTGAGCCGTCAGCTGGCTGAGGCGGCTCCAGTGCCGGGGCAGCATGACCTGCAGGAGGCGGAGAGCGCCGCGTCAGCGCCGCGCTCCGCTCTCCGTCGGCGCTCTCCGTCGGTACCTTGTCGGCCATCAGGCCCAGCAGGGGGCAGGTCTCCGTGAAGTCATCGATGGTCTTCTTCAGGTCCCGGAAGGCCCGCCACTCCTTCAGCGCCTTGGGCAGCTTCCGGATCCTGAAAGAGAGAAGCCGGCGATGGACCACGGCGTCCACCGGGGGGCGCCGTGGTCGCCGGGGGGCGCCGGGCGGAGCGGGACCTGCTCTGGAAGTCCTGCAGCTCGCCGTTGATCCTCTCGAGGTCGAGGTCGGCCCACAGGACGTCGTCGTAGCCGGAGACGCTCTCGATGACGGCGTTGTAGAGCGTGTAGAGCTTCTCCATCAGAGAGAGCTCCTTCCGGATCCTCTGCAGCTCCGGGTACTCTGGGAGGGGAGGGGGGAGGTGGTGAGGAGACGAGGGAAGGAGAGGAGGCAAGGGGGGAAGGAGAGGAGGCGGTGGGGGCGTACCGTGGACAGCCAGCCCGAACAGCTGCTCTCCTCCGGAGCAGGTGGTGTATTTCCTCCACAGCTGGTCAAACTCCGCCTGGAAGCTCTGCAGCCGCTCGCTGGCTTCAGCCGGAGCCACGCCCTCCACGCCCGGACCCCTGAGGACCAGCAGGGGGCACCGCCCATCAATACCCCCATCAATACAGCTGACCCCTGACCCCTGGTCGTCCCCTGTCCCCTGACCCCTGGTCGTCCCCTGACCTCTGACCTCTGGTCGTAGTGGGAGCAGAAGCTCTGGACGTGGCTCTGGAAGCTCCGCACCGCAGACAGCAGGTCGGCCTTCATGCGGGCCTGGACCCTCACCAGAGTGTCCTGGTTCTGCACCACCTGGGACCACAACACCTGGATCCACATCAGCTGTCAAAGGGCTCGCTGGTCTGGGGGGTTCTGGTCTGGGGGGTCTGGTCTGGGGGGTTCTGGTCTGGGGGGTCTGGTCTGGGGGGGTCTGGTCTGGGGGGTCTGGTCTGGGGGTCTCACCAGGGCCCTGAGGCCGGTCCAGGCGTAGGTCAGGCCGTCCACGCGCTCCGCGGCTCCGCCCCCGAACAGCAGCTGGTGCTTGTTGAGGAGACTGAAGGACTCTTCCACCGGACCAATGGAGGCCTCCAGGCCAAGCTCCGCCTCCCGCACCTCAGGAGGGGAGGGGTCATCATCATCATCATCATCACCATCATCATCACCATCATCACCATCATCATCATCATCATCATCATCACCATCATCACCATCATCATCATCATCATCATCATCATCACCATCATCACCATCATCATCATCATCACCATCATCACCATCATCACCATCATCATCATCATCATCATCATCATCACCATCATCATCATCATCACTACCAAAATCATCATCATCATCACCATCACCATCATCATCATCACTACCAAAATCATCATCATCACCATCATCATCATCACCATCATCATCATCACTACCAAAATCATCATCATCATCATCATCATCACCACCATCATCATCATCATCATCATCATCATCATCACCACCATCATCATCATCATCATCATCACCATCATCATCCACATCATCACCATCATCATCATCATCACCACCATCATCATCATCATCATCACCACCATCATCACCATCATCATCATCACCATCATCATCACCATCATCATCATCACTACCAAAATCATCATCATCATCATCATCATCACCATCATCATCATCATCACCATCATCACCATCATCATCATCACTATCATCACCATCATCATAACTATCATCATCATCGTCATCATCATCACCATCATCACCATCATCATGATCATCATCCCCATCATCATCATCATCATCATCATCATCATCATCATCATCATCATCACCATCATCATCATCATCATCATCATCATCATCACCATCACTACCACCATCATCATCATCATCATCATCACTACTACCACCATCATCATCATCATCATCATCATCATCACATCATCACCATCATCATCATCATCATCATCATCACCATCATCATCATCATCATCATCATCATCATCACTACCACCATCATCATCATCATCATCATCATCATCATCATCATCATCATCATCATCATCATCATCATCATCATCATCATCATCACCATCATCATCACCATCATCATCATCATCATCATCATCATCATCATCATCATCACCATCATCATCATCATCATCACTACCACCATCATCTCTGCATCTCTCTCTTTAGAGGAAACACCAAAACCATAAAGACTCAACTAAGAACTCTAATAGATTATGAACAGGAACTAATCCTGAATGAATGAGTTCATGAATGAATGAGTAACTGAATGAATGAGTTCATGAATGAATGAGTTCATGAATGAATGAGTAACTTAATGAATGAGTTCATGAATGAATGCGTAACTGAATGAATGCGTAACTGAATGAATGAGTTCATGAATGAATGAGTAACTTAATGAATGAGTTCATGAATGAATGCGTAACTGAATGAATGAGTACATGAATGAATGAGTAACTGAATGAATGAGTACATGAATGAATGAGTAACTGAATGAATGAGTTCATGAATGAATGAGTTCATGAATGAATGAGTACATGAATGAATGAGTTCATGAATAAATGAGTAACTTAATGAATGAGTACATGAATGAATGAGTAACTGAATGAATGAGTTCATGAATGAATGAGTTCATGAATGAATGAGTACATGAATGAATGAGTTCATGAATGAATGAGTAACTTAATGAATGAGTTCATGAATGAATGCGTAACTGAATGAATGAGTTCATGAATGAATGAGTACATGAATGAATGAGTAACTGAATGAATGAGTAACTGAATGAATGAGTTCATGAATGAGTTCATGAATGAATGAGTTCATGAATGAGTTCATGAATGAATGAGTACATGAATGAATGAGTTCATGAATGAATGAGTAACTTAATGAATGAGTTCATGAATGAATGCGTAACTGAATGAATGCGTAACTGAATGAATGTTTTATGGACCAAATGAATGGATGAATAGAGAAAGACTAAATGAATAATTATGATAACGAGGTCCCTTGAATCTGAAATGTAAGTGACGGCTGTCAGCCAATCAGACGGCAGCGAACCTCTCTGAGCGCGGCCATGGCCTCTCTCACGTCCTCCAGGTCTGTGATTGGCCGCTGCAGGCGCTTCGTCAGCGCGTCCACGAAGCAGAACACGGCGTCCGTGTCGGTGGAGGCGCGGCGGTGGAGCGCGGCGCCGAAGGCTCGTTTCCACAGGCGACACTCCTGAGCGAGCGCCAGCTGCAGCCGGTCGGTGTCGAAGACGACGGGGCCCACGGCGCAGCACGGCGGCAGCTCCGAGATATGCACCTCCAGCTGCTGCAGGCCGCAAAGCATCATGGGTAAATAAGAGCGGTCGACTACAAGGTCATGCTGACGGGTAAGAGGTCATGTGATGGACAGGAAGTGATGGACAGGAAGCGATGGACAGGAAGTGATGAACAGGAAGTGATGAACAGGAAGGATGATGTGATGGACAGGAAGTGGTGATGTGATGGACAGGAAGTGATGATGTGATGGACAGGAAGTGATGATGTGATGGACAGGAAGTGATGATGTGATGGACAGGAAGTGGTGATGTGATGGACAGGAAGTGGTGATGTGATGGACAGGAAGTGATGATGTGATGGACAGGAAGTGGTGATGTGATGGACAGGAAGTGATGATGTGATGGACAGGAAGTGGTGATGTGATAGACAGGAAGTGACGATGTGACGCACAGGAAGTGGTGATGTGATGGACAGGAAGTGCTGATGTGATGGACAGGAAGTGGTGATGTGATAGACAGGAAGTGACGATGTGATGGACAGGAAGTGTTGGACAGGAAGTGATGATGTGACGCACAGGAAGTGTTGGACAGGAAGTGATGATGTGATGCACAGGAAGTGTTGGACTCACAGAGTAGAAGGAGATCTGAGAGCTGAACTCCGTCAACGAGGGGTCGGACTGCAGGAAGGCCTGCACCTGCTCCTCTGGGTCCTAAACACACCTGACTGTTAGTCCAGTTGATCAACAACAACAACAACAACAACAACGCTGCACACTGACCTGGTTCCACAGAGCAGAGAAGTGGCTGAGTTCGTTCAGCGTGTCGGCAGCCTGAGTTCTCAGAGACGACACGATGGAGCTGAGCTGGATCACCAACCTGCTCCAACAACAGGCAGCTTTAGAGGTCACGCAGCCCCCACTAGAGGTCACTGAGGTCCGTCTGCAGACCACATCTCCCTGAGCCCAGTCTTAGTATCTGACCTTCAGCCCCTTAGTATCTGACCTTCAGCCCCTTAGTATCTGACCTTCAGCCCCTTAGTATCTGACCTTCAGCCCCTTAGTATCTGACCTTCAGCCCCTTAGTATCTGACCTTCAGCCCCTTAGTATCTGACCTTCAGCCCCTTAGTATCTGACCTTCAGCCTCTTAGTATCTGACTAATATTTCTGTAAAAGATCAGAGACAGGTGAGGCTCAGAGACAGGTGAGGCTCAGAGACAGGTGAGAGTGCACTGACTTGGAGACGTCCCTGTGCTCAGCCAGCTGCCGGTCGAGAGGCCTCAGCACCGGCGGCTTCACCGGGACATCGTCTCCTGAATCCCGAACCGCCGCCTGCTCCACCTGGCAGACAGAAGAACAGCTGGCCTCAGTAGTAATGACTTTATGAACTTCTTCAATGAGAAGATTTTAACTATTAGGGACAAGATTAATAATCTCTTGCCCTTAACCAGTGCCAATCTGTCCTCAAGTGGAATGGCTTTGGAAACCGCTGTATGTCCTGGTGTATATTTAGATGGCTTTTCTCCATCAACCGTGACCAATTATCTTTAATGGTTTCTACTTCTAACACGTCTACCTGTCTGTTGGACCCTATCCCGACTAGGCTGCTTAAAGACGTTTTGCCTTTAATTGGCAGCTCTCTTTTGGATATTATTAATGTGTCTTTGTTAACAGGCCACGTACCACATTCCTTCAAAGTAGCTGTAATTAAACCTCTCCTGAAGAAGCTGCTCTGGATCCAGAGGTTTTGGCTAACTACAGACCGATCTCTAACCTCCCCTTCCTCTCTAAGATCCTTGAGGAAGTGGTCTCACATCAGTTGTGTGACTTTCTACATCAGAATAGTTTATTTGAAGAGTTTCAGTCAGGATTTAGAAAACACCACCGAGACAGAGACAGCACTGGTGAAGATTACCAATGACCTCTTAATGGCAGCAGATAAAGGACTTCTCTGTGTACTGGTCTTGTTAGACCTTAGTGCTGATAGAGGACTCCTCTCTGTACTGGTCTTGTTAGACCTTAGTGCTGATAGAGGACTCCTCTCTGTACTGGTCTTGTTAGACCTTAGTGCTGATAGAGGACTCCTCTCTGTACTGGTCTTGTTAGACCTTAGTGCTGATAGAGGACTCCTCTCTGTACTGGTCTTGTTAGACCTTAGTGCTGATAGAGGACTCCTCTCTGTACTGGTCTTGTTAGACCTTAGTGCTGATAGAGGACTCCTCTCTGTACTGGTCTTGTTAGACCTTAGTGCTGATAGAGGACTCCTCTCTGTACTGGTCTTGTTAGACCTTAGTGCTGATAGAGGACTCCTCTCTGTACTGGTCTTGTTAGACCTTAGTGCTGATAGAGGACTCCTCTCTGTACTGGTCTTGTTAGACCTTAGTGCTGATAGAGGACTCCTCTCTGTACTGGTCTTGTTAGACCTTAGTGCTGATAGAGGACTCCTCTGTACTGGTCTTGTTAGACCTTAGTGCTGATAGAGGACTCCTCTCTGTACTGGTCTTGTTAGACCTTAGTGCTGATAGAGGACTCCTCTCTGTACTGGTCTTGTTAGACCTTAGTGCTGATAGAGGACTCCTCTCTGTACTGGTCCTGTTAGACCTTAGTCCTGATAGAGGACTCCTCTCTGTACTGGTCTTGGTAGACCTTAGTGCTGATAGAGGACTCCTCTCTGTACTGGTCTTGGTAGACCTTAGACCTGATAGAGGACTCCTCTCTGTACTGGTCTTGGTAGACCTTAGTGCTGATAGAGGACTCCTCTCTGTACTGGTCTTGTTAGACCTTAGTGCTGATAGAGGACTCCTCTATGTACTGGTCTTGTTAGACCTTAGTGCTGATAGAGGACTCCTCTCTGTACTGGTCTTGTTAGACCTTAGTGCTGATAGAGGACTCCTCTCTGTACTGGTCTTGTTAGACCTTAGTGCTGATAGAGGACTCCTCTCTGTACTGGTCTTGTTAGACCTTAGTGCTGATAGAGGACTCCTCTCTGTACTGGTCTTGTTAGACCTTAGTGCTGATAGAGGACTCCTCTCTGTACTGGTCTTGTTAGACCTTAGTGCTGATAGAGGACTCCTCTATGTACTGGTCTTGTTAGACCTTAGTGCTGATAGAGGACTCCTCTCTGTACTGGTCTTGTTAGACCTTAGTGCTGATAGAGGACTCCTCTCTGTACTGGTCTTGTTAGACCTTAGTCCTGATAGAGGACTCCTCTCTGTACTGGTCTTGTTAGACCTTAGTGCTGATAGAGGCCTCCTCTATGTACTGGTCTTGTTAGACCTTAGTGCTGATAGAGGACTCCTCTCTGTACTGGTCTTGTTAGACCTTAGTGCTGCATTCGACACCATTGACCATAACATCCTATTACAGAGACTGGAGCAGTCGATTGGTATTTCAGGCACCGCCCTAAGTTGGTTTAAATCCTATTTATCAGATCGATCTCAGTTTGTATTTGTAAACGATGAAGCCTCAATGACCACCAACGTTAGTCACGGAGTTCCACAAGGTTCTGTGCTTGGACCAATTCTATTTACCTTATACATGCTTCCTTTGGGCAATATAATCAGGAAACACTCCATAAACTTTCATTGTTATGCAGATGATACTCAACTATATCTATCGATAAAACCAGAGGAGACTAACCAACTCACTAAAATTCAAGCATGTCTTAGTGACATAAAAACATGGATGACCGGCAACTTCTTGATGCTAAACTCAGACAAAACCGAAGTAATTCTACTGTGATCACCTCAGAGATCAATTATCTGGTGATGTGGTTTCTGTAGATGGCATTACTCTAGCATCCAACACCACTGTAAAGAATCTCGGCGTTATCTTTGATCGGGACTTGTCCTTTAACTCCCACATAAAGCAAATCTCAAGGACTGCATTCTTCCATCTACGTAATATTTCAAAAATCAGGCACATCTTGTCTCAAAAAGATGCAGAGAAATTGGTTCACGCGTTCGTTACTTCGAGACTGGATTACTGCAACTCCTTATTATCAGGCTGCTCTATAAGTCTCTTAGGTCAACTCCTTATTATCAGGCTGCTCTATAAGTCTCTTAGGTCCCTCCAGTTGATCCAGAATGCTGCAGCTCGTGTTCTCACTAAACTAAGAACAGAGATCACATGACTCCTGCACTAGCTGCTCTGCACTGGCTCCCTGTAACATCAAGAATCACTTTTAAAGTTATTCTCTTAACCTACAAAGCCTTAATTGGTGATGCACCAACATATCTTAAAGAGCTTGTAGTACCGTATCGCCCCACCAGAGAGCTGCTCACTAAATGTGGGGCTACTTGTAGTTCCTAGAGTCTTAAGATGTAAAATGGGAGCCAGAGCCTTTAGTTATCAAGCTCCTCTTTTATGGAACCAGCTCCACCTTCAGTCCTGGAGGCAGACACAGTCACCACCTTCAAGAGTAGACTGAAGACTTTCCTCTTTGACAGAGCTGATAGTCAGGGCTGAGTCAGGTTCACCTGGTCCACACCTGGAGATGCTGCTAGAGGCTGATAGCTGCTGGGGACCTTTAGGATGCACTGAGCACCTCTCTCCTCTTCTCTTTCTCCTATGGATGAATCTTCATCTCTCCATCACACATGACTAACTCTGCTTTCTCCCCGGAGTCCTTCTGACTTCACGTCTCATGGGGTCATGTGACCCTCTGAGACGGCATAGATTCCATCTGCTGATGGACCATCCATGGTTGGGTCCTGTCGCCAGCGTGCCACTGCCCTGCTGGGACTCCGCCCACTCCTCCACTCGGGAGGTCTCCAAACTCTCCATCGTGGAATATGTCTAAATATGAAGTATTGATAAACTCTGTCAGATTCCTTGAATGTATTTTAACTCTAAATATGTCCTTCTGTACACATTACATCTATTGCATCTGTCCATCCTGGAGAGGATCCTCCTCTGTTCTCTCCTGAAGGTTTCTTCCCTTTTTTTCCCCCTGAAGGTTATTTGGGAGTTTTTCCTGATCCGATGTGAGGTTTTGGGTCAGGGATGTCTATGTGTACAGATTGTAAAGCACTCTGAGACAAATTCGTAATTTGTGAAACTGGGCTATACAAATAAACTGAATTGAATTGAATTGGCCTGTGATTGGCTGTCTGAGAACAGCTGGCCTGTGATTGGCTGTGAACAGCTGGCCTCTTTACCTGCTGCTGCTTGTACTGCAGGTGAGAGAAAGTCCACAGAGGGACGTCTTTAGTCACCGACAACACCACGCCCACCAGCTTGTTCACGGTACTCTGAAACACACACACACACAGGTATATATCTACATGTGTATATATACATATATATATATATATATACATGTATATATACGTATATTTTTTTATATGTGTATATATGGACTTCCTGTTGCTCTCTCTCTGCAGCTCTGCCTCTAGATCTGAAGACTAGCGCCACACACACTCATCATAAACTCTGAACCGGAGATCTTCTGGAACCCAAACTCAGCTTCCATGGAAACTGAGCTAGCTATGAAAAAATGTCACACCTGCACGTCTTCTAGACTCACACCTGCATGTCTTCTAGACTCACACCTGCATGTCTTCTAGACTCACACCTGCACGTCTTCTAGACTCACACCTGCACGTCTTCTAGACTCACACCTGCATGTCTTCTAGACTCACACCTGCATGTCTTCTAGACTCACACCTGCATGTCTTCTAGACTCGGCCTCAAGACGATGTTGGGGATGGAGAGCTGGATGGAGGCTCTGAAGAGAGGAGGAGGAGGAGCTGAGGACGGCTGGTGTTTGAGGACGAGGAGTCTCCTCCTCAGGGCGTCAAGAGAGGATCTGGTTGCTGGAAGGACCACAGAATTACATGAAGGGAGGAAGGAAGGAGCCATGGAGGGGAGGAGCCATGGAGGGGAGGAGCCATGGAGGGGAGGAGCCATGGAGGGGAGGAGCCATGGAGGGGAGGAGCCATGGAGAGGAGGAGCCATGGAGGGGAGGAGCCATGGAGGGGAGGAGCCATGGAGAGGAGCCATGGAGAGGAGTCATGAAGGGGAGGAGCCATGGAGGGGAGGAGCCATGGAGGGGAGGAGCCATGGAGGGGAGGAGCCATGGAGGGGAGGAGCCATGGAGAGGAGGAGCCATGAAGGGGAGGAGCCATGGAGAGGAGGAGCCATGGAGGGGAGGAGCCATGGAGGGGAGGAGCCATGGAGGGGAGGAGCCATGGAGGGGGGGAGGAGCCATGGAGGGGAGGAGCCATGGAGAGGAGGAGTCATGAAGGGGAGGAGCCATGAAGAGGAGGAGCCATGAAGGGGAGGAGCCATGAAGAGGAGGAGCCATGAAGGGGAGGAGCCATGAAGAGGAGGAGCCATGAAGAGGAGGAGCCAGGGGCTGACCTTTGACCAGGGCCTCCGTGTTGCGGTGACACAGCTGACCAATCAGGTTGTAGAAGAGACACGGAGGACAAGACAGACAACGAGTCTTCTGCTTAGAGTCCGGATGGAGACACAGGAAGGACCCCTGAGGAGAGGAGGCAAGGAGAGGAGAGTGTGTGTGTGTGTGTGTGTGTGTGTGTGTGTGTGTGTGTGTGTGTTACCTCCAGGTTAACAGTCTCTGTCGTCTTCATCTTCCTCTTCAGCTCCTCAATCAACTCAAACACATACTTCTCTACCTGCTGACTCTGCCTGTGTGTACACACACACACACACACACACACACACACACACACACACACACACACACACAGAGACACACACACACACACACACAGACACACACACACACACAGACACACAGACACACACACACACAGACACACACACACACACACACACACACACACACACACACAGACACACAGACACACACACACACACACACACACACACACACACACACACACACAGACACACACACACACACACAGACACACACACACACACACACACACACACAGACACACACACACACACACACACACACACACACAGACACACACACAGACACACACACAGACACACACACACACACACACACACACACACACACACACACACACACAGACACACACACAGACACACACACACACACACACACACACACACACACACACACACACACACACACACACACACACACACACACACAGACACACACACACACACACACACACACACACACACACACACACACACACACACACACACACACACACACACACAGACACACACACACACACACACACACACACACACACAGACACACACACACACACACACACACAGACACACAGACACACACACAGACACACACACACACACACACACACACACACACACAGACACACAGACACACACACACACACACACACACACACAGACACACACACACACACACACACACACACACACACACACACACACACACACACAGACACACACACACACACACACAGACACACACACACACACACACACACACACACACACACACACACAGACACACACACACACACACACACACACAGACACACACACACACACACACACACACACACACACACACACACACACACACACACACACACACACACACAGACACACACACACACACACACACACACACACACACACACACACACACACACACACACACACACACACACACACACACACACACACACACACACACACACACACACACACACACACACACACACACAGACACACACACACACACACACACACACACACACACACACACACACACACACACACACACACACACCTCCTGTTTAAAACTCAAATCATGCCATCTGAGACTTCCTCTTCATTCCACGTGTTCTCCTTCTTCTCTCTCCATCCTTGGAGCCTGCATTACCCACAATGCACCTCCCGGCCTCACCAGCTCAGAGCGGCGGCGGCGGCCGGCACGGCGCCGCGGGCCTGCAGCAGCAGGTCGTGGGGGGGGGCGGGCCGGTCCTCCGGCAGCGGCAGCAGGCGGCGGGACGCCGTGCGGCGCAGCAGCCGGCCGATGCGACACTCCAGCAGGTCGGAGGCCGCCTTGGAGACCTGGTCCAGATCCGCCAGGGCCCGGAGCGCCGCCTGCAGGACTGGACAGCACCGGGTCAGCACCGGGTCAGGGTCCCCCCGCCCCCCGCCCCCGGCTGCTTACAGGGCTCCGTGGTCAGGGCGTTCCACGACAGCGTGGTGAGTCCCGGAGAGAGAGCCGCCTCCACCCGGCCCACGAAGGGCCGCATCAGAGGGACCAGGAGGGGGGGGATCCTGGAGACCACCGCACTGAAGTCCTGGAGCAGCACCAGCAGCCTGGACCAGCAGAGAGCAGAGACCAGTGAGCCAGACCAGTGAGCCAGACCAGTGAGCCAGACCAGTGAGCCAGACCAGTGAGCCAGACCAGTGAGCCAGACCAGAGAGCAGAGACCAGTGAGCCAGAGACCAGAGAGCCAGACCAGTGAGCCAGACCAGTGAGCCAGACCAGTGAGCCAGACCAGTGAGCCAGAGACCAGTGAGCCAGAGACCAGAGAGCCAGACCAGTGAGCCAGACCAGTGAGCCAGACCAGTGAGCCAGACCAGTGGCTCCGCCCCTCTCACCTGTGCTGCAGCGCTGAGGTCGAGGCCCCTCTGGAGGTCATGACCTGCACCTCCTTGGGGACGCTCAGGCCCAGCCGGCTCATCCAGCGCGCCTCCTGCAGGAGCTCCAGCACCGCGGGGTCCAGGTTCACCATCAGCTCCTGGACACACAGAGGCCCTCAGGAGGAGCAGGAGGAGGAGCAGGAGGAGGAGGAGGAGGAAGAGGAGCAGGAGGAGGAAGAGGAGGAAGAGGAGGAGGAGGAGCAGGAGTAGCTACCCTAGTACACTTTTTCAGCATGCAAGCTACTTATAATGTGACCAAGACCATCGGGGGGGGGGGGGGGGGACACAGAGACAGACGTGACTTCTATAGACAAAGTTACGGGGGGCGGGCCAACATTTGTTTGTGTCATGTGACCTCCCAACACTGCGCCGCGCTGAGCGCCCTCTGTAGCTCGTGGATAACCAGCGGGTCACCTTGCTGTTCCCCTGGCGCACCAGCAGGGCGGCGCTCAGGCAGCGCGGCACCTCCTCCGCCGCGCGGCTCCAGCGCCGCAGATGCAGCAGCTCGTCCTGCAGCAGCAGCGCCGCCATCCTGTTGTAGCTCCGGATCACTTTGCTCAGCTCCGGGCCCTGAGGGCAGAGGTCAAAGGTCAGAGGTCAGAGGGTAGAGGTCAAAGGTCAGATGGTAGAGGTCAGAGGGTAGAGGTCAAAGGTCAGAGGTCAGAGGTCAAAGGTCAGATGGTAGAGGTCAGAGGGTAGAGGTCAGAGGGTAGAGGTCAAAGGTCAGAGGTCAGAGGGTAGAGGTCAGAGGGTAGAGGTCAGAGGGTAGAGGTCAAAGGTCAGAGGGCAGAGGTCAGAGGTCTACCTTCAGGCCGTCCAGATTCTTCTTCAGGATCAACATGGGGCCGTCCATCTTCCTGAAGAGCTGCCGGCACCACAGGATGCGCCCGGCCACCTGAGAGGAGAGGAGACCCCGTCAGGACCCCGTCAGGACCCGTCAGGACCCGTCAGGACCCGTCAGGACCCGTCAGGACCCGTCAGGACCCGTCAGGACCCGTCAGGACCCGTCAGGACCCGTCAGGACCCGTCAGGACCCGTCAGGACCCGTCAGGACCCGTCAGGACCCGTCAGGACCCCATCAGGACCCGTCAGGACCCGTCAGGACCCGTCAGGACCCGTCAGGACCCGTCAGGACCCCGTCAGGACCCGTCAGGACCCGTCAGGACCCGTCAGGACCCCGTCAGGACCCGTCAGGACCCGTCAGGACCTGCAGGACCCGTCAGGACCGTCAGGACCTGGACCGTCAGGACCCACAGGACCCCTCAGGACCCCGTCAGGACCCGTCAGGACCCGTCAGGACCCGTCAGGACCCGTCAGGACCCGTCAGGACCCGTCAGGACCCCATCAGGACCCGTCAGGACCCGTCAGGACCCGTCAGGACCCCGTCAGGACCCGTCAGGACCCGTCAGGACCCGTCAGGACCCCGTCAGGACCCAGGACCCCGTCAGGACCCGTCAGGACCCCGTCAGGACCCGTCAGGACCCGTCAGGACCCCGTCAGGACCCGTCAGGACCCCATCAGGACCCGTCAGGACCCGTCAGGACCCGTCAGGACCCCATCAGGACCCGTCAGGACCCCGTCAGGACCCGTCAGGACCCGTCAGGACCCGTCAGGACCCGTCAGGACCCCGTCAGGACCCGTCAGGACCCCATCAGGACCCGTCAGGACCCGTCAGGACCCGTCAGGACCCGTCAGGACCCCATCAGGACCCGTCAGGACCCCGTCAGGACCCGTCAGGACCCGTCAGGACCCGTCAGTACCGGCGGAAGGTTGCGCCCGGCAGGCGGCCGCTCCCTCTGCTGGAGGTAGCTCCTCCTCAGCGTCTCCAGCTCGCGGCCGTAGCGCTGCAGCAGCAGCAGGCGGTACCGCTGCAGGTCCAGACCCGCCGGGCCGGAGCCAAACACCTGCAGCAGCTGCAGCGTGCGCTCCGTCTGGGACACAAACACGGTTCTGGTTCAGGTCCACCACAGGAGGATCTGGTTCTGGTTCAGGTCCACCACAGGAGGATCTGGTTCTGGTGCTGTTGGACTCACAGAGACGGACTGATGGAACCAGAAGTCCAGCAGAGCCTGAAGAGACTGAAACAGACCCTGGACCTGGACCTGGAAGTCTGCATAGTCTACGTCAAACTGAGAGAGAGAGAGAGAGGGAGAGAGGGATAGAGAGAGAGAGAGAGAGAGAGAGGATAGAGAGAGAGAGAGAGAGAAAGAGAGATATTAATAATAAATACATATATAAATAGATAAATAGATATACAAATACATAAATAGATAAATACATGTATACATATATAAATACATGTATAAATACCTAAATAAATACATGAATACGTGCATACATATATAAATACATACATATATAAATACATATATAACTAGATAAATACATGTATACATGTATACATATATAAATACATGTATACATATATAAATACATACATATATAAATACATGTATACATATATAAATACATACATGAATACAGGGATAAATACATATATAATTAGATAAATACATGTATACATATATAAATACATACATATATAAATACATACATACATGAATACCTAAATACATACATGCTACATGTATAAAGACATCACTACGGTAACCACCTCCAGCTGGCGGGGGTCCAGCACGTCGTAGCTCCTGGTCCTGGTCGTGGTCACGATGTTCTGGTAACGGACGTAAATCTTCTCGGAGCCTTCAACCTTTTGACAATCAATACAGATCACAACAAGTGTAATTATGTGCTTATTTATTAATATTTGTTTAATGTTCCCCTCCGAGGGGGGGGGGGGACCGGAGAACCTTCATGTGCTGAAGAACCTCCAGACGCTGAAGAGAAGACGTCACGTCAGCAACTTTCTGGAGCCGCAGGCAGAACGCGTCAAACCGGCCGAAGATGGAGTTCTCACTAGAGGAGGTGGGTAGGGTTAACGCAGCCAAAAGAAAGCTTTGTCCATTCAGTTTGATGATCATTTATGAAACAAACAACAAAGGAGCTCCTCATGCTGCCTCTTGTTCACGGGTAGAAACAAACCCAGGTGCATGCTGGTCCCTCAGTCACACAGGAGCGCCCACGCTACCCAACGAACGACCAGAAGACTGAATACATCTGAACAGCAACAGAGAAATCAACTACACTAAAAGCTCTCAACAGAACAAGATAACCCACTATATAAATACATAGAAAGATCTGAACTAAATGAGCAAACAACTACAATGACTAAACAATACGACTAAGCTCCAAGGGACTAAGGGATCTGAGGAGAGGAGAGGAGAGGAGAGGAGGAGAGGAGGGGAGAGGAGAGGAGAGGAGGAGAGGGGAGGAGAGGAGAGGAGGAGAGAGGAGAGGAGAGGAGAGGAGAGGAGAGGAGGAGAGGAGGGGAGAGGGAGGAGGAGGGAGGGGAGAGAGGGAGAGGAGGGGAGAGGAGGAGAGAGGGAGAGGGAGGGAGAGGAGAGGAGAGGAGGAGAGGAGGGAGAGGAGAGGAGGAGAGGGAGAGGGAGAGGGAGGGGAGGGAGGGAGAGGGGAGAGGAGAGGGAGAGGGGAGGAGAGGGAGGGGAGGGGGAGAGGAGAGGAGAGGAGGAGGAGGGAGAGGGGAGGGAGGGAGAGGAGGGGAGAGGAGAGGAGGGAGAGGAGAGGAGAGGGAGAGGGAGAGGAGGGAGAGGAGAGAGGAGAGGGGAGAGGGAGAGGAGGAGGGGAGGAGGAGAGGAGAGGGAGGGGAGGAGGGAGGGAGAGGAGGAGGAGGGAGAGGAGAGAGAGAGAGGAGAGGAGGGAGGAGAGGGAGAGGGAGAGAGAGAGAGGAGAGGAGAGAGGAGAGAGGGAGGGAGAGAGGGAGAGAGGAGAGGAGGAGAGAGGAGAGGGAGGAGAGAGGGGAGAGGGAGAGGAGAGGAGAGAGGAGAGGAGAGGAGAGGAGAGGAGAGAGAGAGAGAGGAGAGAGGGAGAGAGGGAGAGGAGAGGAGAGGAGGAGAGAGAGAGAGGAGAGGGAGGGGAGAGAGAGGAGAGGAGAGGAGAGGGAGAGGGAGAGAGGAGGAGAGGAGAGAGGGAGAGGGGAGAGGAGGAGAGGAGAGGAGAGGAGAGGGAGAGGAGGAGAGGGAGAGAGAGGGAGAGGGGAGAGGAGGAGAGAGGAGAGAGGAGAGAGGAGAGGAGGAGAGGGGGAGAGAGGAGGAGAGAGGAGAGGAGAGGGAGGGGAGAGGGAGAGGAGAGGAGGAGAGAGGGAGGAGAGGAGAGGAGAGAGAGAGGGAGAGGGAGAGGAGAGGGGAGAGGAGAGAGAGGGAGAGGAGAGGAGGGGAGAGGAGGAGAGGAGAGGGAGAGAGGAGAGAGAGAGAGGGGAGAGGGAGAGAGGAGGGGAGAGGAGAGGAGAGGAGAGAGAGGAGAGGAGAGGAGAGGAGAGGAGAGGAGGGAGAGGAGAGGAGAGGAGAGGGAGGAGAGGAGGGGAGAGGAGAGGGAGAGGAGAGAGGAGAGGAGAGGGAGAGAGGGAGAGGAGAGGAGGGGAGAGGGAGAGAGGAGGGGGGGGAGAGGGGGAGGAGAGGGAAGAGGGGAGGGGAGGAAGAGGAGAGGAGAGAGGAGAGAGGAGAGAGGGGAGGAGAGGAGAGGGGAGAGGAGGAGAGGAGAGGAGAGGGAGGAGGGGAGAGGGAGGGAGAGGAGGGGAGAGGGGGAGAGGGAGAGGGAGGAGGAGAGGGAGAGGAGAGGAGGGAGAGAAGAGGGAGAGGAGGGAGAGAGGAGGAGGGAGAGAGGAGAGAGAGAGAGAGGAGAGGGAGAGAGGAGAGAGGAGAGGAGAGGAGAGAGGAGAGGAGAGGGAGATGAGAGAGGAGGGAGAGGGGCGAGAGGAGAGGAGAGGGGAGGAGGGGAGAGGAGAGGAGGAGAGAAAGGGGAGAGGGAGAGGGGAGGAGAGGAGAGGAGAGGAGAGGAGAGGAGGGAGAGGAGGAGGGGAGGAGAGGAGGAGGGGAGAGGAGGAGGGAGAGGAGAGGAGAGGGAAGAAGAGGAGGGAGAGGAGAGAGGAGAGGGGAGGGGAGGGGAGAGGAGAGGAGGGAGAGGGAGAGGAGAGGGAGGAGGGAGGAGAGAGGGGAGAGAGGAGAGGAGAGGAGGGAGAGGAGAGGAGAGGGAGAGGAGGGGAGAGGGAGGAGAGGAGAGAGGGAGAGAGGAGGAGAGGGAGATGGGGAGGAGGAGAGGAGAGGAGAGGAGAGGAGAGGAGGGGAGGGGGAGGAGAGGAGAGGAGAGGAGAGGAGAAGAGGGAGCGGGAGGAGAGGAGAGGAGAGGAGAAGAGGAGGAGGAGGGAGAGAGGAGAGAGGGAGAGGGGAGAGGAGAGGAGGGAGAGGGAGAGGAGAGAGGAGAGGAGAGGAGAGGAGAGGGAGAGGAGGGGAGAGGAGAGAGGGAGAGAGGGGAGGAGGAGAGGAGAGGAGAGGAGAGGGAGAGAGAGGGAGAGGAGGGGAGAGAGAGAGAGGAGAGGAGAGGAGGGAGGGAGAGGGAGAGGAGAGAGGGAGGAGGAGAGGGAGAGGGAGAGGAGAGGAGGAGAGGGAGAGGAGAGAGAGGGAGGAGAGAGGAGAGGGGAGAGGGAGAGGAGAGAGAGGAGGGGGAGAGGAGAGGGAGAGGAGAGGGGAGGAGGGAGAGGAGGGGAGAGGAGAGGAGAGGAGGGGAGAGGGAGAGGGAGAGGAGAGAGGAGAGGAGAGGAGAGGAGAGAGAGGAGAGGGAGAGGGGAGAGGGAGAGGAGAGAGAGGGAGAGGGAGAGGAGGAGGAGAGGAGAGAGGAGAGAGGGAGAGGAGGGGAGAGAGAGGAGAGGAGGGGAGAGGAGAAGAGAGGAGAGGAGAGGGAGGAGGAGGGAGAGGGAGAGGAGAGGAGGAGAGGGAGAGGAGAGGAGAGGAGGAGAGAGGAGAGGAGAGGAGGAGGGAGAGGGGAGAGGGGAGGAGGGAGGGAGAGGGGAGAGGAGGAGAGGAGAGGAGAGGAGAGAGAGGAGAGGAGAGGAGGAGGAGGGGAGGGGGAGAGGAGAGGAGGAGAGAGGAGAGGAGAGGAGAGGAGAGGAGAGAGGAGAGGAGAGGAGAGGAGAGGAGGGGAGGGGGGGAGAGGAGAGGAGAGAGAGGAGAGAGGAGAGAGAGGAGAGGAGAGGAGGAGAGAGGAGAGGAGAGAGAGGAGAGAGAGGAGAGGAGAGAGAGGAGAGAGGAGAGAGCAGAGGAGAGGACTTCACCTGAAGTCAAACTGTCTCTTCTCAGGATTCTCTCTCAGTTTGTCTCTGACGCTCTGGAAGCTCCTCTGGTACTCAACGTTCAGGAGAACACAGTCAGAGACACGCTGCAGCAGCACGGCCCTACACACACACACACACACACCCACACACACACACACACACACACACACACACACACACACACACACACACACACACACACACACACACACACACACGGAGACACACACACAGTGAGCCTCAGCGTGGCCCCCGTGGCCCTGCGGGCCTCGTCCTCAGGTCCCCTGCCTGGCCTCAGGCCCCCTGTGCCCCGTGGCCCCAGTGGCCTCAGGGCCTCGTGGCCCTGTGGCCCCTGGGCCCCTGCGGGCCTGGGCCCCTCGGGCCCTGGGCCCCTGTGGGCCCCTGGCCCCCCTCGTGGCCCCTGGCCCTGTGGGCCCTCGTGGGCCCCGTGGCCTGGGCCCCTGCGTGGCCCTGGTGGCCTCGTGGCCCTCGTGGCCCCCGTGGCCTCGTGGCCTCGTGGCCCCGTGGCCCAGGCCCCTGGCCCGGGCCCGGGCTCAGGCCCGTGGCCCCGTGGGCCTGGCTCGTGGCCCCCTGGCCTGTGGGCCCCTGCGGGCCTCGTGGCCTGGCCTCGTGGCCCCTCGGGCTCGTGCCTCAGGCCGTGGCCCCGTGGGCCTCAGGCCCTGTGGCCCCGTGGGGGCCCTGCAGGCGCACTGGTCCAGGTCCCAGAGCCGCTCGGCGCCCTGCGCCAGGAAGCTCCTGCAGGTGGCGATCATCTGGTTGGTGACCTTGAGCAGCAGGGAGGTCATCCGCTCCGAGGTGTTGTAGTACCGGGACACGGTGTGGATCATCCGGATGCTGGTCATCAGACTGGGAATGTGCTGCAGCAGACTGGTCTGTCAGAGGGGGGTGGGGGGGGTCAGGACCATCACCGTGACGACGGCTCTGGATCAGGACCACAGACTTCCTGTTTACCGGACTGCATTCCCCCAGCGGCCCGAAGAACTTGTCCAGAGTGGAGAGGAACTTCACGTTGTCTTTGGCCTCGTTGGCCACGACAGTGATGTCCCCGTCCTGACACACACACACACACACACACACAACCAATCAATCAATAATCAATCAACCAACCAACATGTGTATCTGCCGTGTCTAACCAGCTCTCTCCAGGTCGGTAGAATTCGAGATCTGGTGATCTGGAGAACTCCCAGAGTCCTTTTCACCTGAGGACGCTTCAACTCCTCCATCACACTGACACACACACACACACACACACACACACAGACACACACACACACACACACACACATACACACACACACAGACACACACAGTAAATTAATCAATCGGCAAATAAATAAAAAAAGATAAAAGGAAGCTACAAGTAAGACAGAAATGACAATGTTGACCCCTAGAGGAGGGTGACCCCTAGAGGGTGACCCTAGAGGGTGACCCTAGAGGAGGGTGACCCTAGAGGAGGGTGACCCTAGAGGGTGACCCTAGAGGAGGGTGACCCTAGAGGAGGGTGACCCTAGAGGGTGAACCCTAGAGGGTGACCCTAGAGGAGGGTGACTCTAGAGGAGGGTGACTCTAGAGGAGGGTGACCCTAGAGGTTGACCCTAGAGGGTGACCCTAGAGGAGGGTGACTCTAGAGGAGGTTGACCCTAGAGGGTGACTCTAGAGGAGGGTGACTCTAGAGGAGGGTGACCCTAGAGGAGGGTGACCCTAGAGGAGGGTGACCCTAGAGGAGGGTGACCCCTAGAGGAGGGTGACCCTAGAGGGTGACTCTAGAGGGTGACTCTAGAGGGTGACCCTAGAGGAGGGTGACCCCTAGAGGAGGGTGACCCTAGAGGGTGACTCTAGAGGAGGGTGACCCTAGAGGAGGGTGACCCTAGAGGAGGGTGACTCTAGAGGGTGACCCTAGAGGAGGGTGACCCTAGAGGAGGGTGACTCTAGAGGGTGACCCTAGAGGAGGGTGACCCCTAGAGGAGGGTGACCCCTAGAGGAGGGTGACCCTAGAGGAGGGTGACCCTAGAGGGTGACTCTAGAGGAGGGTGACCCTAGAGGAGGGTGACCCCTAGAGGAGGGTGACCCTAGAGGAGGGTGACCCTAGAGGGTGACTCTAGAGGAGGGTGACCCTAGAGGAGGGTGACCCCTAGAGGAGGGTGACCCTAGAGGAGGGTGACCCTAGAGGAGGGTGACCCCTAGAGGAGGGTGACCCCTAGAGGGTGACTCTAGAGGAGGGTGACCCCTAGAGGAGGGTGACCCCTAGAGGGTGACTCTAGAGGAGGGTGACCCTAGAGGAGGGTGACCCCTTGTCACCTGGTGAAGGTGACCATGCGTCTCTTCCAGTGCTCCAGCTCAGCTGACGGCCCGACGTCATCGGCCTCCTTCCTCATCTGCTCGCTCTCCGTCAGCACCTGCTTGATCTGATTGGTCCACTCAGAGGCCACGCCCTCCAAGCGCTCCACCAGCTCGCTGTCATTGGCTGAAAACAACACGCGAGGTCACGAGGCGCTCGAGTTGCTTCACACGCCAAAATATACGGGAGGAACATGTGGGACCAGATCCTGGGTGAGCTCTGGGATGACGCAATACTCCAGAACCTTCACGGGTTCATCCAGAACCCACTCGGGGGTTCCACCAAGAACCCTTTGATATCCTCAGGGTTCATCAGAACCATGAAGCTCTAACTGGATCCTTGAAGAACTCTCTCTCACAAAAGGTTCTCTGAATAAAAAGGTTCTTCCTGGAACTCCACGTCTTACCCAGAACCCTAGAGAACCGGAAGCCGGTCGGCGGTGGACCTTCGGGCGGCGGACCCCTACCTGCGGCCGTGTAGTCCGCCGGGCCGCTCAGCTGCTGCACGGCGTCGGGGAGGACGAGCTGCCGCAGCCGGAACCGCCCCTCCACGTCGCCTTTGGCCGAGGACAGGCGGGCGAGGAACCGGTCCACGGAGGCCAGGAAGGAGCCGCCGGCCTGAGCCCGGCCCGCCGCCTGCAGGGGAGGTCGGGGGTCACCGGCTGACGGTCGTTGGGCTGACGTTCTGCGATCTGACGGAACGGACGCCGAGTACCTGCTGAGACCGGAGGGCCGGCACCATCACCTGGGCCAGCAGGGTCTCCAGGCCCTCCAGGAGGCCGACGCCCTCCCCGCAGTCCAGCATGCCGAAGGTCACCTCCTTCACAGGCGGGCACCAACCAACAGTCAGTGGGGGTCTGGGGGGTCTGGGGGGTCTGGGGGGTCTGGGGGCGCTACAGACCTGCTGCACGTTGGCGGTGGTGATGGCCTTGTCGGTGGTCCTCAGGAAGAACAGACACCTCCCCAGGAGCGGCTGCAGAGAGGAGACGGTCGGTTCCTTACTGGACCTCAAGTCTGGACCCGAGAGAAACCGCCACAACAACCGAGGGGTTCCACCGCCGGAGTCCAGAACCGCCAACAACAACAACAACAACAACAAGGGGCCCCTGCCCGTCAGGAGACATTCGGGCTCAGAACCCTGGAGATAAGTGCCTTGCTCAAGGACACGGGCCATGCGGTGGGCGGTCAGGAGGAGCCCCGCTGAGCCCCAGCCGCCAGCTTGGAGACACGTCTCGTCTCCAGCTTCTAGTCTCCTTCTCGACGGCATGAGGTCATCGTTCACTCGCGAGGGTCTGGAGCAGAGCAGGGGGCGCTTGGGGGCGGGGCTACAGGTCTCTAAGTCACTCCTCCTCACTCCTTATATGGTCACTTCCTGTTCACTAGGCAACGTTGCCGAACTCTAGCCTCCAAAACACGCAGGAGCCAAGCAGAGACGTCACCATGGCAACGTCCTCCGCCTAGAGACAGTCTGGGATCGGGGAGCGTCAACCTGGTCTAGAGTCAGACCAGAGAACCTGGTCTAGAGTCAGACCAGAGAACCTGGTCTAGAGTCAGACCAGAGAACCTGGTCTAGAGTCAGACCAGAGAACCTGGTCTAGAGTCAGACCCCGTCCTTGAGCAGGAAGCGACCGACTCACCTCAGAGCTTCCTGTGGTGAGGAAGAGCTTCCTGTGGCTGGAGGACGGGTTCTGAGGAGGAACACATGGACCTTGAGCAACAGAAAGCAGGAGGAGGGGGAGAGGAGGAAGAGGAGGAGCAGGAGGGGGAGAGGAGGAAGAGGGGGAGAAGAGGAAGAGGAGGAAGGGGAAGAGGAGGAAGGGGAAGAGGAGGAAGAGGAGGAGGAGGGGGAGAGGAGGAAGAGGGGAGAGGAAGTAGAGGAGGAGGGGGAGAGGAGGAAGAGGGGAGAGGAGGTAGAGGAGGAGGGGGAGAGGAGGAAGAGGGGAGAGGAGGTAGAGGAGGAGGGGGAGAGGAGGAAGAGGGGGAGAGGAGGAAGAGGAGGAGAACCGGTTCACCTTCTTCACATTCTGATAGAAGAAGATCAACTTCCTGGATCCTTTGGCAGCAAAGAAATCATCAACCAGATGGAACTGAAATAATTAGTTTTATATTATCATTAATAATATTATCATTATTGTTCGTATTATTATTAATATTATTATTATTATTATATATTTCATGTGAAAATAATTTAAATACATATTTGTATCATCATTGTTGTGTTTGTTATACTGTTTTCTTTTGTATTATATTATTATGACCTTTATTGTTATTTCATAAATAATCTTATAGTTTTCATGATTACAAGTGACATTATTGTTATAATCCTATAGTTTGTGTCATGTGTGTGTGTGTGTCTGTGTGTATGTGGGTGTCTGTGTGTGTGTGTGTGTCTGTGTGTGTGTGTCTGTGTGTGTGTGTGTCTCTGTGTGTGTGTGTGTGTGTGTGTGTGTGTGTGTGTGTGTGTGTGTGTGTGTGTGTGTGTGTGTGTGTGTGTGTGTGTGTGTGTGTGTGTGTGTGTGTGTGTACCTGGTCGTCGGCGGTGATGGCGTCCTCCACCTCCTCCTCCCCCAGCGGCGCTCCGTCCAGCAGCCGGGCCATCAGGTGTCGGTGGCGTGCGTCCAGCGCCGCTCGTCGCTCCTCCTTCTCGGCGCGGGCGCGCTTCGCCATCTCTCTCCTCGCCTCATTGGACAGCGGCGCCGGCCTCCTGCCGGACACCTGGGGAGAGGAAGTGTCCCTGAAGGCACCGCGCTGCGCGTCTGCATCTCATCACGACTTCCGTGTTTGAAGACCTCCGTTCCACACGCTCCTCTTCCTAGCCTACCCACAATGCATCTGGTTGTCCCCAGTTTAGCCAGCAGCTGGTTTGTTTACGCAGCGTCTCTCTGCCTGAGTGACATCACTGGAGTGACATCACTCCAGTGATGTCACTCCAGTGATGTCACTCAGGCACATTCCATCCGCCACCATCGCTGCTACTTGATAAAGAGTGTTGTTGTTGTTGTTGTTGACACTCAGTGCACCTTCCTCGTATAAAACGTCAGAAGGTGCGTACGTAACAGCGTCTCCGGTGGCCGACTGATGGTACTGTTCACTCACGGAGCTCCTGGTGGGCGGAGCCGGCGGCGGAGGAGACGTGAGGTCGGCTCTCAGGTTCTGGCCTCCGATTCGCCGACGGCCTCCTCCTCCTCCTCCTCCTGCTCCTGCTCCTCCCCCCCCTCCCCCTCCTCCTCCTCCTTCTCCTCCTCCTCCTGCTCCTCCTTCTTCTCCTCCTGCTGCTCCTCCTCCTCCTCCCCCCCCCCCTCCTCCTCCTTCTTCTCCTCCTCCTCCCGCTCCTCCTCCTGCTCCTCCTTCTTCTCCTCCTTCTTCTCCTCCTCCTTCTCCTCCTGCTCCTCCTCCTGCTCCTGCTCCTCCTGCCCCCCCCTCCTCCAGCGCTCCTCCGGGGCTACTCCCTGGAGCCTCTGACTCGGCCATCGGAGCGTGTCGTTGTTTTGGGGAACGATGCTGAATGAAAATAAACTTCCGTGTCTGAGAAACAAAGTCAACACAAAGTGAACTTATTCACGTCTTACGTTTAACAAATGTAACAAATACACAAATACACAAAAACTGATACACACAATTTATCACGTGATATATATAAAGATATATATATAAAGATATAGATATATATAAAGATATATATCACATGAGATATATATATATAAATATTATATATATATCACATATATAAATATATCACGTGATATATTTATATATGTGATATATATCACATTATATATAAATAACATTAAATATATAATCTGATGAGTCATTAAAAGGAGACGACTGACCTTGTTCTGATCGTCCTGTTGTGTGAGGACGAGTCACTGAACTCAAGCAGAGAGGGGGGAGAAAGAGAGAGAGAGAGAGAGAGAGAGAGAGAGAGGGGGGGGGGGGATCAGGACAAAATCAGCTCTCCAAAGTAAAAGTTTGACTGTTGCTACAGCAACCCTGACAGGGAGGGGTGTGTATGTCAGTGTGTGTATGTTAGTGTGTGTATGTTAGTGCGTGTTAGTGTCTCGGCAACGAAAACACCCAACAGAAGCCTCAGCGGTAACTGGGAGCGACAGCGTGTGTTTACCAATTGTTCCACTTTATTGAATCCATAAAGAACAATACACAGGCAATGCATTGTGGGTGAAATATGACACTTCAAAGAGTAGTGAACAGTAACATGGACCAACATGAGGAGCCCGTCTCTAGCCGGGTTGGGGTTCGTCCTAGTGGAGGTGTCCTTGAGCAAGGCAGCGCCCCGAGCGGCTCCCCGTGGGGCCGCTGCTCCAGAAGGACGTAGCTCCATGTGGCTGCAGAGCAGACGCCACCAAGACAGAACACTTCAGATTCACCATCAACGGACAGCTCTTTGAGCACCGCAGAACACCTTGGCCCACGGCACCATCCCACCCAGCAGAACCATCCCACCCAGCAGAACCCAGCAGAACCATCCCACACAACTAACTCTTACCCATCGGTGTTCTTTGGGGTGACCCCAAAGAACACCGATGGGTAAGAGTTGTGTTCAGTGAAAACATATCATCATGGGAATGTTATGTTTTCCCAGTTGTCCAATAAATTAGGAAAAGTCGTGAAATATGAAGCAAATAAAATGATGTCAATCATTTATTTAGAGAAGAAACATTGAATCCAAAGGTAACAGGTTAAAGTAATTACTGGAATACAAATAAATATGAACACATTGTTTAGCCTCCTGTCAGGTCACAATACCTTCAAAAAGAAAGCAAAGCTGGGCCGCGACTCGACCTCACGGGCTGGGTGCGAGCTAGCTAACACGCGGGCTAACGCGGGCTAACGCGGGCTAACGCGGGCTAACGCGGGCTAACGCGGGCTAACACGCGGGCTAACGCGGGCTAACGCGGGCTAACACGCGGGCTAACGCGGGCTAACGCGGGCTAACACGCGGGCTCACACGCGCTAGCTCGTTAGCTAACATAGTTGGACTGTGCGGGTTAAAACCAAAAATACAGCGTGAAATAAAGAAAACAAATCGCGGTCACTATACAAACGAGACAGCAGCTTATACTTCTACAAACATTAAATATAAGAAGTTCAGAGGCAAATTCAGTCAGGGAATTGTTAAGCTAGCTAAAGATCCAAACTACAAAGTTAGCCTTCCCAAACCTTTGAAAACAGCGCCTCTTATCACTGCGTCACGTGCAGCACTCACGGACCACCGGAACAACGCTTACGTCATGACGCGGAGGCGACGGGTCCTCGCGCCCAACTGCTCCGCCCCCGAGTATAGGTTGTGCGGTCAGTAGACTCCCTCCGCCGGTGGAAATAGTCCTTTCTGGTTTACCACAAAATGCCTATATGTTTATTGGAATGTGTGTATATGACTGATTTGAAGTCTGTAACCAGTAGATTATGGCCAGGAGTTCAAAGTATACTTTGTGATTTTTAAATTTTTTATGTATTACATTTAATTTCTGTTTTGTTGTTCAACAATCCTGTTGAAAGTGTGAATTGTATTTGAATCAGTTTTTATGTATTTAGCAGTATTTCTACAACCTGATTCCTGCTGAAACTGAGTTTCGCCTCTTCTGTTCCTCTTGAGTTTCCGTAGCCCGTCTTTCCCTCGTATAGCTTTATAATCTTGAGAGTTGTGTGGTGAAATCATCTTTCACGACGTCGTTATAGTCTTTACAAGTGGAACCGTTTGTTACGATCACGAACACAACAGGTAGACCACGTGACCGTAAGATGATTAAAACATGATTCAAATATATCTTTTGTTTCATTACTTTGCGCCATTTGTCGTTGCCACTTCCGGTCGCCGGTCGTATTGTTTGTGGATACAGCTCAGTGGGTTGAGCCCGCGGAGGAGCTGCTGTCCGGAGGGCTTCGGCAGCTTTGGGTTCTTTTGTTTAACGTTAGAAACGTATGTCTCTAACTCACGCAGTTATTCATTCTGCCCATAGGGGTCGCTGTTCACACTTTTGTCTGTTTAGATCAGGGGTGCTCAATACGTCGACCGCGGCGACCTGCCAGTCGAGCGCGGCGTAGTGTTGGTAGATCACATGACATTAAAATACATGTTGTCCCGCCCCCTCTAACTTTCTCTATAGCGCCAGATAACAGCAGAAGTCATTTCTGTCTCTGTGTCGCGTTCACAGTCCTCTGCTCCGTCTGGCTTGCGCGCATCGGGGTGGAGCAAAGACAAAGTCACTAGCATTTCTCTCTCTCTCTCTATATATATATATTATATATATATTATATATTATATATATACATGTGAATAAACTACAAATAGCCTACAGATCTAACAGGAAGTCCATGTTTCTGTGACTTCCTGTTTTTAGCTGAAGGCTGAAAACTGTCCGACTCTCAACGCCGGTTGGGCTCGCGCACACTTTGAGGCGAGCGTTTTCATTGGTGCAGGCATTCTCTCTCTTTCCAGACCACCAATGGGAGAGCAGAGGAGCCCGGAGTGGGCGGGACGAGTTGTTAGTCGCTTCCTGGTCGTTCATTTCGTCCTGTCTCACTCCAGCCCGTCTCACTCCTTCCTGTCTCACTCTGGCTCCGCGTCGGAATGGCCGGCGTCGCCCTGAAGCTGTCCGCTCCCTGCCGCTCCGTGCAGCTCAGAAGGTGAGAACTGAGGGGGCCGGTAGAGGCCGATAGAAACCGGTAGAGGCCGGTAGAGGCCGGTAGAGGCCGGTAGAGGCCGGTAGAGGCCGGTAGAGGCCGGTAGAGGCCGGTAGAGGCCGGTAGAGGCCGGTAGAAGCCGGTAGAGGCCGGTAGAGGCCGGTAGAGGTCGATAGAAGCCGGTAGAGGCCGGTAGAAGCCGGTAGAGGCCGGTAGAGGTCGATAGAAGCCGGTAGAAGCCGGTAGAGGCCGGTGTTACGGTTTAACAGGCGACCCTGTTCACTGGTGACTCTTCAGCCGAACTCGTCCGTTGACAGAGGACATCTGTCCTGTGAATGCGGCTCGGTTGGACGGTGCGTTACCGGTTAAACCATGCGCGTGCACACAGCTGTCTACCTGCGGAGCGCACCGTCCGCGTCACAGTCACCCCGTGACACCGGGAGAGTCCTGAGCTGTGACTTCTGCTCCGGATTCCCAGAGCAAGGGTCGCTGCAGGAGTGACGTCACCAGTCTGGTTGTGTAACAGATGTTCATTGGGTTCTGGTTCTGTGAGGTCCGCTGAGGGCTGCGTGTGTAACTCTTCTTCTCCTCCAGGTTCTCCAGGTTCTCCAGGTTCTCCATGCTGTCCAGTGTTCCCGGCCTGAAGTTCCACACTTCGGCCTCCCCTCTGATGGGTGAGTCCTCCTGGTTCATCTTTTACACAAGAGCTACAACACTTCGGTTTTCTGTTCTCCACTGGGGAGGGGTGGAGCTGGAGGGGTGGAGCTGGAGGGGTGAAGCTGGAGGGGTGGAGCTGGAGGGGTGAAGCTGGAGGAGTGGAGCTGGAGGGGTGGAGCTAGAGGAGTGGAGCTGGAGGGGTGGAGCTAGAGGAGTGGAGCTGGAGGGGTGGAGCTAGAGAGGTGAAGCTAGAGAGGTGGAGCTGGAGAGGTGGAGCTGGAGCGCAGGTGGTGTCCAACATGGCGTCCTGTGTTCAGGAGCCTCGGTGGAGCAGTTTGAGCGGGCCAAGAGCCGCCTGTCGGCGCTGAAGGAGGACCCGGGCAACGAGGCCAAGCTGAGGATCTACGCCCTGTTCAAACAGGTCAGAGCGCACAGGCTCTTATTGTGAAGGGCTCGCCTGCTCCCGCTTAAAGAGACAGGCGCGCCAACGTTTTATAAATATCCATTTATTTGTTCCTACTTTAGTAAAACTTGCATTTGATACAATAGGAAGAAATTAAACGTTGTTGTTGTTGGTGATGTCCTGCAGGCCACTCAGGGTCCCTGCAACACCCCCAAACCCGGCATGCTGGACTTCGTCAACAAGGTGAAGTGGGAGGCGTGGCGCTCCCTGGGCTCCGTCTCTCAGGTAGGACCCCCGGCACACCTGGGCCCCTCAGGGCGAGCGGGCCGGGCCCCTGACCGCTCCGCGTCCCTCAGGACGAGGCCCGGCAGCAGTACTGCGACCTGATTGGCTCCCTGGCGGCAGCAGAAGGTGAGAGCTCCGCCCCCCCGGCCGCACAGGCCGCTGGGAGCGGGCGGACGTACGAGACGCTGCTGGTCACCACGGAGGACGCCATCACCACCATCACGCTGAACCGGCCGGCCAAGAAGAACGCCCTGACCACCGCGGTGAGGCACTATTATGAATGTAGATTTAAATCTATAATAATATTAATATGGATTTAAATAACGCGTTTCATTTCTCTGGACCTCCAGATGTACGACGACATCATAGCAGCTCTGGAGCAGGCAGCTAAAGACGACTCGGTCATCACCGTGTTCACTGGTACACACACACACACACACACACACACACACACACACACACACACACACAGAGACACACATACACAAACAGAGACACACAGAATCACACGTGTGTGTGTGTGTGTGTGTGTGTGTGTGTGTGTGTGTGTGCTCTTCATTACTTCGGACTGCAGGCGCCGGTGATTTCTACTGCAGTGGGAACGACCTGTCCAACTTCACCAGCGTCCCCGAGGGGGGGCTGGAGGAGTCGGCCCGGCGGGGGGGGGAGCTGCTCAGGTGAGCTCCGATTGGCTCCTGAGGCGGCGCTGGCTTCATGGAGTCTCTGATCAGGTTTAGAGCAGCTCGTTGCCGGTAGGGTTTCATCTTTCCCACGCTCCATGAACACATCGCTCACAACTGTGAGCTCACCTGAGTCATGAAGTCATGATGTCACCTGAAGGATCCTATTGGCTCTCCACCAGTGGCGGCTGGTGGATTTTTTAATTTTTTTTAATTTTTTAATTTTTTTTAGTGGGGCCATCCAATCAAATTCATGATTCAATGAAAAAAGGTATCAAACACACATTACTACTTTGCAGTTAAATATTGAACATTTATTCTAACAGTGACATAGTACGGACATCTTATTCATACAATTCAGTGCATGTACATACATATATAATATATATATATATAATATATATATATATATATATATATATATATATATATATATACAGGGGTGCACATAATGCAGGTACGCATGCGCGAAAATAATCCCCAATGCGTACTGCCGCTTGTGTTCCTCCTCTGCGTACCTGAGCGTCTGATGTTGACCGTCTCTACAGCAGCATGTCATTAAACACGTCATTAAACATGTCATTAAACATGTCATTAAACACGTCATTAAACATGTCATTAAACATGTCATTACAACACGTCATTACAACATGTCATTAAACACGTCATTAAACATGTCATTAAACATGTCATTAAACATGTCATTACAACACGTCATTACAACACGTCATTAAACACGTCATTAAACATGTCATTAAACATGTCATTAAACATGTCATTAAACATGTCATTAAACATGTCATTAAACACGTCATTAAACACGTCATTAAACATGTCATTAAACACGTCATTACAACATGTCATTACAACATGTCATTAAACATGTCATTAAACACGTCATTAAACACGTCATTAAACACGTCATTAAACATGTCATTAAACACGTCATTACAACATGTCATTAAACATGTCATTAAACACGTCATTAAACACGTCATTAAACACGTCATTAAACATGTCATTAAACATGTCATTAAACATGTCATTAAACATGTCATTAAACACGTCATTAAACACGTCATTAAACACGTCATTAAACACGTCATTAAACACGTCATTAAACACGTCATTAAACACGTCATTAAACACGTCATTAAACATGTCATTAAACATGTCATTAAACATGTCATTACAACACGTCATTAAACACGTCATTAAACATGTCATTAAACATGTCATTAAACACGTCATTAAACACGTCATTAAACATGTCATTAAACACGTCATTACAACATGTCATTACAACATGTCATTAAACATGTCATTAAACATGTCATTAAACACGTCATTAAACACGTCATTAAACACGTCATTAAACATGTCATTAAACATGTCATTAAACACGTCATTAAACATGTCATTAAACACGTCATTAAACATGTCATTAAACATGTCATTAAACACGTCATTAAACATGTCATTAAACATGTCATTAAACATGTCATTAAACACGTCATTAAACACGTCATTAAACACGTCATTAAACACGTCATTAAACACGTCATTAAACACGTCATTAAACACGTCATTAAACACGTCATTAAACACGTCATTAAACACGTCATTAAACACGTCATTAAACACGTCATTAAACACGTCTTTAAACACGTCATTACAACACGTCATTACAACACGTCATTACAACACGTCATTAAACACGTCATTAAACACGTCATTAAACACGTCATTAAACATGTCATTAAACACGTCATTAAACACGTCATTAAACACGTCATTAAACACGTCATTAAACACGTCATTAAACATGTCATTAACACGTCATTAAACACGTCATTAAACACGTCATTAAACACGTCATTAAACACGTCATTAAACACGTCATTAAACACGTCATTAAACACGTCATTAAACACGTCATTAAACACGTCATTAAACACGTCATTAAACACGTCATTAAACACGTCATTAAACACGTCATTAAACACGTAATTAAACACGTCATTAAACACGACATTACAACATGTCATTACAACATGTCATTAAACATGTCATTAAACATGTCATTAAACATGTCATTAAACATGTCATTAAACGCGTCATTAAACGCGTCATTAAACGCGTCATTAAGCGCGTCATTAAACGCGTCATTAAACGCGTCATTAAACATGTCATTAAACGCGTCATTAAGCGCGTCATTAAGCGCGTCATTAAACGCGTCATTAAACGCGTCATTAAACATGTCATTAAACACGTCATTAAACGCGTCATTAACTGCGTCATTAAACATGTCATTAAACATGTCATTAAACATGTCATTAAACATGTCATTAAACACGTCATTAAACACGTCATTAAACATGACATTAAACATGTCATTAAACATGTCATTAAACATGTCATTAAACATGTCATTAAACATATCATTAAACATGTCATTAAACATGTCATTAAACACGTCATTAAACACGTCATTAAACACGTCATTAAACACGTCATTAAACATGTCATTAAACATGTCATTAAACGCGTCATTAAACATGTCATTAAACATGTCATTAAACACGTCATTAAACACGTCATTAAACATGTCATTAAACATGTCATTAAACGCGTCATTAAACGCGTCATTAAACATGTCATTAAACATGTCATTAAACGCGTCATTAAACATGTCATTAAACGCGTCATTAAACATGTCAGTCCGTCTCTACGGCGCGCGTGAACACGTCTCGCGCGCCGTAGAGCCCGGCGTGTGCGCGCACATCGGGACCAATGTCACCAAAAAAGTCACTGTCACAACTCCTCTCTCTCGAGCTGCGGCCGGAGAGCTCCGTTGCGCGCGCATGGTTCAGCCGGGAGACGAGCCCTGACGAGACGTGGACGCGCTCTGGGGCCAAGCTGAGTTGGCCCAACCGAAAGTCTTTTTTGGGGAGCTGATTGGATAAATTATATCTCCGTCATTTGTTTGTTATTATTTCTTTAATCAGTGATTTGCTAAACTGCTTCTTAGACCCGCCTTTTTTGGGCACTAGCGTAAGAGACGTGCACGGGGGCAGCTGAGAGGAGCACGAGCAGAGGAGACGAGCAGGAAAAGCAGATATCCTTTTTTACAAATAACACTGGGTACATTCCATAGCTCCAAAACATAAATATTGACAATTTGGATAATTTATTAATTTTAATAATAAAAAATTTTTTTTTTTTTTTTTTTTTTTTTTGGTGGCTCAAGGTTGGTGGGGCCAGGCCCCGTGGCCCTCTATGGGCCGGCCGCCACTGCTCTCCACTCTAGTCAGGTATTTCAAAATGATCCACCAGGATTAATCCTCCTGGATTGGATTAAATCCTGATCAGATCACCTAAACGGGTATTTCAAAGCAAATCTGATCCTAAAGATTCGGATTTGTTAATCCAATCCTGCCTTTTATCCGGATTAAAAACTGCTGTTGAGTATTTCAAAACTTTAGTGGGAAATCCAGATTACCCTGATCCCACCTCCGAGGTGGATTTGAACCACTTGACTCAGTAATATGAACTTAACATCATCGCCTCAATATCAGTAAACTCTTCTCCACAGTAATAATAATAATAATAATAATAATAATAATAATAAAAGAGTTTAAGTATCTCGGGGTCTTGTTCACGAGTGATGGTCAGGCGGATCGGTGGTCCGTCCTGGTGAAGAGGAGCTGAGCCCAAAGGAGAAGCTCTCAGTTTACTGGTCGTCTACCTTCCTATCCTCACCGAGGGTCACGAGCTTTGGGTCGAGACCGAAAGAACGAGGTTGCGTAATAATTATAATATATTAATAATAATAATTATAATAAAAGTAATAATTATAATAAAATTAATAATAATAATTATAATAAAAGTAATAATTATAATAAAAGTAGTAATAATAATAAAAGTACTAATAATAATAATAATGATAATTATAATAATAATAAAAGTAATAATAATAAAGCCTTTTCCCCAACAGGAAGTATGTGAAGGCCTACATCGACTTCCCCAAGCCGCTGGTTGCCATGGTGAACGGACCGGCTGTCGGCATCTCGGTCACGGTGCTGGGGCTGTTTGACCTGGTGTACGCCACAGAGCAGGTACTTATACACACAATACACGCCACAGAGCAGGTACTTATACACACAAGTCTTCATATACTCATGTATTCATGTGTTCATATACTCATGTGTTCATATACTCGTGTTTATGTATTCATGTGTTTATGTATTCATGTACTCATGTGTTCATGTACTCATGTGTTCATATACTCATGTGTTCATATACTCATGTGTTCATGTATTCATGTACACATGTGTTCATGTACTCATGTATTCATGTACTCATGTGTTCATGTACTCATGTATTCATATACTCATGTGTTCATGTACTCATGTGTTCATATACTCATGTGTTCATGTATTCATGTACTCATGTGTTCATATACTCATGTATTCATGTACTCATGTGTTCATGTATTCATGTACACATGTGTTCATGTACTCATGTATTCATGTACTCATGTGTTCATGTACTCATGTATTCATATACTCATGTGTTCATGTACTCATGTCTTCATGTACTCATGTCTTCATATAATAATAATAATAATAATAATAATAATAATAATGTATACTTTATTGATCCCACAATGGGGAAATTTGTGTCTGCATGTGACCCGTCCTTCATTATGAAGGAGCAGTGGCTGCAGTGAAGACCGGGGAGCAGCTGGGGGTTCAGTGCCTTGCTCAAAGACACTTCGGGCTGCAACTAATGGGGAGAGCGGGGATCGAACCTGCCACCTTGCGGTTACGGGACGACCACTCATGTGTTCATGTCTTCATGTGTTCATATACTCATGTACTCATGTGTTCATGTCTTAATGTACTCATGTACTCATGTGTTCATGTATTCATGTACTCATGTGTTCATGTACTCATGTACTCATGTGTTCATGTACTCATGTGTTCATGTATTCATGTACTCATGTGTTCATGTCTTCATGTACTCATGTGTTCATGTCTTCATGTACTCATGTCTTCATGTACTCATGTGTTCATGTCTTCATGTACTCATGTGTTCATGTCTTCATGTACTCATGTGTTCATGTACTCATGTGTTCATGTTTTCATGTACTCATGTCTTCATGTACTCATGTGTTCATGTCTTCATGTACTCATGTGTTCATGTCTTCATGTACTCATGTGTTCATGTACTCATGCGTTCATGTTTTCATGTACTCATGTCTTCATGTACTCATGTGTTCATGTCTTCATGTACTCATGTGTTCATGTCTTCTCTCCTAAGGCCTCCTTCCACACTCCCTTCACTCAGCTGGGTCAGAGTGCAGAGGGCTGCTCCTCCTACACCTTCCCCAAGATAATGGGCCATGCTAAGGTACAGACAGAGGGACGGACAGACAGACAGACAGACAGACGGACAGACCTGCCTGCCTTGTGATTGGTTGATGGATGCCCCGCCCCCTCCAGGCCAGTGAGATGCTGCTGTTCAACAAGAAGCTGTCGGCGGTGCAGGCCTGTGACGTGGGCCTGGTGACGGAGGTGTTCCCCACAGCAGCTTCCAGTCAGAGGCCTGGAGCCGCCTGAGGGCCTACGCCACGCTGCCCCCCCACGTAACCACACACACACACACACACAGTCACACACACAGTCACACAGTCACTCACACACAGTCACACAGTCACTCACACACAGTCACACAGTCACTCACACACACTCACACACAGTCACACACAGTCACACAGTCACTCACACACAGTCACACAGTCACTCACACACAGTCACACAGTCACTCACACACAGTCACTCACACACAGTCACACAGTCACTCACACACAGTCACACAGTCACTCACACACAGTCACACAGTCACTCACACACAGTCACACAGTCACTCACACACAGTCACCACACACAGTCACACAGTCACTCACACACACACACACACAGTCACACACACACACAGTCACTCACACACAGTCACTCACACACAGTCACACAGTCACTCACACACAGTCACACACAGTCACACAGTCACTCACACACACACACACACAGTCACACAGTCAGTCACACAGTCACTCACACACAGTCACACAGTCACTCACAGTCACAGTCACACAGTCACACACAGTCACACACAGTCACACAGTCACTCACACACAGTCACACACAGTCACACACACAGTCACTCACACACAGTCACACAGTCACTCACACACAGTCACTCACACACAGTCACACAGTCACTCACACACAGTCACACAGTCACTCACACACAGTCACAGTCACTCACACACACACACACACAGTCACACACACAGTCACACAGTCACTCACACACAGTCACACACAGTCACACAGTCACTCACACACAGTCACAGTCACTCACACACACACACACACAGTCACACACACACAGTCACTCACACACAGTCACACACACAGTCACACAGTCACTCACACACACGCACACACAGTCACACACACAGTCACACAGTCACTCACACACAGTCACACACAGTCACACAGTCACTCACACACACACAGTCACACACAGTCACACAGTCACTCACACACACACACACAGTCACACAGTCACTCACACACAGTCACAGTCACTCACACACACGCACACACAGTCACACACACAGTCACACAGTCACTCACACACACACACACAGTCACACAGTCACTCACACACAGTCACACACACACACACAGTCACACTCACAGTCACACACACACACACACAGTCACACACACAGTCACACACACACACACACACACTTATTGGCAGTTTGTCATCTCTCCTGCTGCAGCGGCGTTCCCTCGTTGTTTTCTTGATCTGCTGCAGACGCTGAGTTTCCTCTCAGGAGTTCATTTCCTTTTCTTTAGATTTTATTTTAACAGCAAACACGCTGACAAAGTATACAGATCCTAAACGTTCAGAAAGATCTCTGTCTTACGACAACACAACTCTCTCTGTTCTACACCTGCTGCGTCATGCCGTCATCACACAGCCCGGCTGGAGCGCCATCATAGCATGAGCACTTTAATGACCTGTAGTTCCTCCATCATAGCATCTTTAATGACCTGTAGTTCCTCCATCATAGCATCTTTAATGACCTGTAGTTCCTCCATCATAGCATCTTTAATGACCTGTAGTTCCTCCATCATAGCATCTTTAATGACCTGTAGTTCCTCCATCATAGCATCTTTAATGACCTGTAGTTCCTCCACGTGAGCGTCGCTCTACACATCAAACCACTCTGAAGCTTACATGCACTGTAAACACATTGGAGGCTCTTACACCTACAGTACATGAACACATCTTGGGTGACTGTGGGTCAGTGGGTAGCAGCTCCATCTTTCAATCAGGGGGTTGGAGGTTCAACCCCCGCCCTAGCAGATGTGTCCTTGAGCAAGGCACTTCCCCCTGAGCTGCTCTACGCTGTGTGAGTGAAACAGGAAGTCGGCTCTGGATAGAAGCGTCAGCTACATGACGTGTGAGGAAGTCCTGAGTGACTCACTTCAACCAAGCTGAGAGGTAACTACAGTCTCTCCACCAGGTCCTAATGTCTCTCTCTCTCTCTCTCTCTCTCTCTCTCTCTCTCTCTCTCTCTCTCTCTCCCCCCAGTCCCTGGCCTTGTCCAAACAGCTGGTCCGGGCTGTGGAGAAGGACCGCCTCTACTCGGCGAACGATGCTGAGGTGGAGCTGCTGACGGCCAGATGGACCTCAGACGAGTGCGTCAGCGCCGTCATGAGCTTCTTCCAGGCCAAGGCCAAGCTGTGAGACGGCTGTGTGTGAGACGGCTGTGTGTGAGACGGCTGTGTGTGAGACGGCTGTGTGTGAGACGGCTGTGTGTGAGACGGCTGTGTGTGAGACGGTGTGTGAGACGGCTGTGTGTGAGACGGCTGTGTGTGAGACGGCTGTGTGTGTCTCAGAATAGATGACGGGTGATGATAGTTAAAGTGCCTTCAACTCTGTCCAGTCTTTCAGGAGATTAAACTATTAGTTCAAAGTGGCGTTGTGTTGTCTCCTCATCTGTAAACCTTGAGTTACAGGATCGTCTCCTGTAGGACAGTCCTGAGTTTTCCTGCAGTTCTTGAATGCATCTTTTATCACAAGAGGTGACTTAGAATCAGTCGATAACGATCAATAACTGGAGACCATCCTCTTCATCACCCTTTAGAGACCTCCAGTGACCTTTAGTGACCTCCAGTGACCTTCAAGAGAAAGATGTGTTCCAGAGGAAATTATGGAAGTCAACAGTCGTTAAGCTCTTTAAGAACGGGTATAAACCTGGACCAACGAGACCACCTGGACCACCTGGACCAACAAGACCACCTGGACCACCTGGACCACCTGGACCAACAAGACCACCTGGACCAACAAGACCACCTGGACCAACAAGACCACCTGGACCACCTGGACCAACAAGACCACCTGAATATTTGAGCCCTGGGGGACTTGAAGGGGCGTCAGGAGGTTTCCCCATCATCATCTCTGCTGGCGTCCGGATTTCTCTGCCGAGCATGAGAAGGGCAGGAGAGCAGGAGGTGGAGTCCTGCCCAGCAGACCTGAACGCCATCAGCACAAGAGGCACATGGTCATCCCCGTCACGTTGGTGTTTAGCCGTCACTACGGCCAGCTGCTGCCCCAGCGTGCGGTTGAATCTCTCCACCAGCCCACCGCTCTGTGGATGGAGGGGTGTTGTGCGGGTCTTGTGGGAGCCCAGTTTGTCACACATGGCAGCAAAGATACGAGACTCAACGTTTCTGCCTTGATCCGTGTGGATGACTTCAGGGGCCCCAAATCTGCTGAACATCCCGCTCACCAGAGCATCCACAATAGGGGGGGGCCTTGAGAGCCATCTGGAATGAGTCAGTATTCACCAGTATGTCGTCCAGGTACACAACACACTCCTGCTGAGGGATACCAGCGAGCACCCCGTCCATTAGTCTCTCGAACGTGGCAGGAGCATTGCAGAGGCCAAACGGGAGGACTTTAAACTGCCACAAGCCCCCATTAGTGATGAAGGCCGTTTGGCCCGGGCTGAGGGACTGAGGGGGACCTGCGTACCCGCTCCGCAGGTCCAAAGAGGAGTACCGGGCCGAACCTGCTACTAATGATGCTACTACCCTGCAGCTGGTAGTAGCATCATTTGTTGCCTCAGCTGCCAGTGTGGTAATGGTGTGGGTTGTGACACAGCCAGGTGGACATCTGGATGACATGCCCATCAGGGAACGTGAGGGTTCCTCTCTTTGTGTTGATGACACAGTCCAAAGCCCCGAGAATATCCAGTCCCAGTATACAGTCTTCCAGGTTAGCAACCCACACGGGGCAGCGAATTGACTTTCTTCCCAGCCCCAGAGTCACCACTGCTTCCCCAACCATGGGAGCTCGCTCTCCGGTGACCGACTGCAGTTACAATAACAGTTCCATTTTTCACCACATCGGGCCTCACCAGGGTTGCTGACGAACCTGTGTCGACCAGTGCAGAGCAGCATGTCCCTCCAATAGTGAGTGGTGCATACCAACAGTCTCCTATCCAGGTCCGACCCCGCACCACTAGTCGCTCCAGCTGACCATCAAAATCCTCCAGTGGTCTGGATGTCCCTACTTGGTCGGACCGCTGCGTAGCTTTGGTAATTACAGGGAGCTGGGACATAGTGCCAGGGGTCCGCATCGTCCCGATTATGCGGTCCCCGGATCGTTTCCCTTGTCCGAGGTGGAGCGGGGGCAGTGTCGCAGCAAGTGGCCAGATTGCCCACACCCCAGATTGCCCACACCCCCAACAGACTCTTGGTCGTGGCTTGTCTTGCCTCTCCTCTCTTAAGGTGGCAGCCCTCACCAGCTGGGTTAGCTCCCCCACCCAGGCAGGCTGCACCAACTCCATTTCAGTCCCACAAGCAGCTCTCCCTTATGGTGATTTTCCAGCCACTTTACCCACAGCGCCGGAACACATCATTTCTCTCTCCGTAGCTGACTCCAAAGCCTCCTGGAGCGACCCGGGGTGAGCTAGTAGTGTCTGGATGCGCAGGTCCGCTGGCAGCAGGGCCTGGAGGAAATGGTCCCTGGCTAGCTCGCTCTGGATGGATGGGGGCATGTGGGCGTAGGTACGGTGAACAAGCCCCTCAATGTCATTAGCGAGCTCCCTCAGCGGCTCCTCTGGCCTTCGCTGTCTGCTGCATAGTTCAGAGCGGAGCAGGCTAGTAGCAGAGCATTGTCCAAATCGTCGCTTTAGAGCCCCAATTAGTGCGTCATAATCACTCCTATCATCGGGACTCAGCAGCAGCAGGCTTGATGAAGCGTCACCTGTGAGGCACATGGCTAGCTGGAGAGCCTTTATACTAGTGGACCATTCACTAGCATGGGCTAACAGTTCAAACTGTGCATGAAAAGCTTCCCAGTTGGATTTACCGTCATATCTGGGGGTCTTTATTGTGGCCGGAACAGCTTCTCGGCGTGGCTCAGGGTGTACGGTCATGTCCCTTTCTGTAGCCGCAGTCTTTTCTCTTCGGCCGTTATGACGACCTCGGCACGGTCCGAGCGGCCCAAACCAGCGGTCATTTCCTTCACCCGCTCTCGGTGCTCCGTAGTCCGCCTGGCCTCGGATGCGCCGTCCCATCCTTGTCCGTCACTTTCTTTTTCCCGCTTCATCTCGAGACGGCTCCCGACCACATTCTTCTCACCGCTGATGTTCGAACGTTAGCCACTTAGCTAGCTAGCTTCTTCGCCGGTATCCCGTGTGGCGATCTTGATGAAGAGCGAAAGTTTTACTTCTGTGAACGTACCTTAACCCTCGCCTGTTCCGCCGCCGCCTCCGGTTCCCCTGCAGTTCCCGCTGCCGGTCTCCCCTTGTGGTTCCCGCCGGTCCTGCGGCTGCCTTCGGTTCCCCTGCGGTTCCCCTACCGCTGCCTCCGTGCCCAACCCTCGCCGGTCCTGCCGGTCATGCCGCTGCCGCCGGTTCCCACGGCCGGTCTTCCCCTGCGGTTCCCCTGCCGCTGCCTCCGTACCCAACCCTCGCCGGTACCCTGCCGCCGCCGGTCCTGCCGGTCATGCCGCTGCCGCCGGTTTCCACCGCCGGTTTCCACCGCCGGTTCCCCTCCGCCGGTCCTGCCACCACCTCCTGTTCCCCTGCAGTTCCCGCAACCGGTATCCCATTGTGGTTCCTGCCGGTCCTGCCGCTGCCTTCGGTTCCCCGGCGGTTCCTCCCGCCGGTTCCCCTGCCGCTGCCTCCGTACCCAACCATTGCCTGTTCCCTGCCGCCGCCGGTTCCCCGCTGACGGTTCCCGCCGCCGGTCCTGCCGCCGGTTCCCCTGCTGCAACCTCCATGTCCACCTCCTCCTCCATCATGTCCACCTCCTCCAGGTCGCGCCTTCTACCAAGCCGGTTGGTGGTGTGCGTCCTGAGTGATCTCCTGACCTCCTGACTATCGGGAGCATTCAGTCATGAAGACCTTGTCCCAACCCGCCTGCTCCCGGGCAGGCCTCTTGGTGATGGTCGGGAGAACGTCGTACCTGGAGCTGACTCCCGGGTTCCCGTCGGTGTTTTGGGTTACGGTTCTGTCAGATTTGGGTAAACCCGTTTGTTGGGCGGTGAGTGACCACTCGTAAGGCATCGTTGGCTGGGACTTTTTACGTCCGGGGGCGGGTGGTTTGGGGGCGGGTGGTTTGGGGGCGGGCCTCTTGGTGTCCTGCTGGTTTTCTGTTTCCTGCTTCTGCAACCCACGAGAGATGTCGGGGGGGCGGTTGCCGGTCTGCCGGGCTGCCCATAACTCGTTGTTGCACATTCTCTCCTGCAGGTACAACTTCTTCAGCGCCGCGGCCCGGTGGGCCAGCGCCTCGCTCTTGCTCTGGTACTTCTCGGCTTCCGCTTGGTACACGTTGCGCTGGGCTGTCAGCGCCTTGATGGAGTCCCCCTGCTCTCTGTTGGCCGCCTGCCACACGTTGATCACCTCCAGGGGCACCAGCTGGGATATCTGCCTCTTCAGCTTCTCAATCTCTTGCTCCCGGTCTTTTAATTCGAGGGAGGTTTCCTTCAGTTGCCTGGACTTGGCGCTCAGCTTCCTGTGCAAATTCTTTCCGTACAAGTCGTTCTTGACAGGCGGTACTGCCTGTCGGTTTGTGTTGAGTTTAGCACCCGTCTTCTCTACATGGTCCTGCAAGGCGCTCAGCTGGAGGTCCAGTGAGTTTGCCTCAAACACCTTGTCGTTGAGCTCCAGTTGCAGCCGGCTCAGCCGCTTCGTCAGCTGCCGCTGGCCGGCCCGGAGCCCGGAGTTCTCCTCCCCGAGCCGCTTGCTCTGCTCCTGAAGTTTGACGTTCTTGTCCTGGTTGTTCTGCACCTCCATCTCCAGCTCCTGGATTCTCCCCCTCAGCTCCCCCCCCTGCCTGCTCAGAGCCGCTTCCAGGTCGCTGTTGGTCTTCCTCAGCCGGCTGCGTTCCTGCACGTCCACCTGCCCCAGCAGGGCGTCCCTCTCTCTGGTCAGCTGCTCTATCTGCCTCCCCCGCTCCAACAAGTCCTCCTGGTCTCTCTCCCACAGCTCCACTTGGACTCTTGTGTTTCGCAGCAGATTTTTTAGCTTGCGGTTCTCTTTCAAAGCTAACTTGCAAATATTATTTTGATCAATGAGGGAGTTAACTTCATTCTCTAGTTTAGTCTTTGGCTCATGCAGAGCCATGGCGATCTCCAGTTGCTCGAGAGTTTCCTTGAGTTGCACCCTCAGTCGTGTTTCATTGGAGTTCTGCATTTTGTATATGTGCAAAAAATTATTCTTTAATTTCAGAGGAAACGAGGCACCTTGGAGAGTGAAGTCGCGAGCCTATTGAGCGCTGCGGTCAAAGGCGCAATGACGCAGCAGCGGTGGCGCCTTTGATCATGGAAATCCCCCCGTTGAGCGCAGCGCAGGGGGGCGGGGCTCTGGCGGACGGAGCGGGGGTTGACAACAGCGTCATCAGGACGGGGTCGAGTCGGAGGACAGTCGTTTAACCGGCAGGCATTGCGTGCCGATCACCGGTTGATCGATTCTGCGAATCACCGTCTCAGGGCTCGATCACACCAGACGCACCTTTTAAGTCGCGCCGTACCATAGGAATCAATGGTTTTGCGGGCGACGCGTTTTTAGAGGCGCGTCTGGTGTGATCGAGCCCTTATCGCGAGCCAACTCATTAACCGTTGAGACGCGACACGTCACGTGTCGCGGCGCATGTCGTTCATTGGCTACATTGAATTGTAATCCTCAATCCGCCCATTTTACCCGGCATGCACCGGAGGTTACTCGAGAAACAATGGCGAAGGAGAAAATAAACAAGTGCCGGTTGACGTCGTAAACACAGCTGTCGTCGAGTCACGGCGTGACGTCATCGCGTCCAGCAGCAGCTCGTCGTTAGAGGTGGAGCACCGGGAGATTCCCCCGGTCGGAGCCGCTGCCCCCGGCCCGCAGCGCGCTGTGTGCCCGGCGGCAGCAGCCTGCTGGCGGCAGGGCTCCACGCGCTCCGCCGCTCGGAGCCTCCGGAGCGGCTCTGGAGGAGCTAAACCACGAATAGTTTATTATGTATTCAGGTAACGTTGAATCACTTTGACTGAGGGTTAAGATTCTGAACTTTATATTAAAATGTAACTTAAACTGTTTTACAGTGGTATCTTTTTACTTTTGAACAAATTGAAAACTATATATACATGTGTATCTATGTTAATATTGTTGTGGTAGAAAGACCACAGTCCACAGGAGACCCCTGTTAGGGACCCAAGGACCACAGCCAGGTGCATCATAGATTAAGCCGCTAACTAGTTCAAACAAGGTGATGTGATTTTCTCCAACAATATATAAACTATTATATTGTGTATCTACAGAAATATATGAATATATAAAACATATTTCTACACATATCCTCCTGAGAACTGAGGGGAAATATAGTAACTAACTTCTTATTCTTAAATATAGTTAAATAAACATCTCACAATTTAAACATTTTGAAAATGATTTTGTTTTCAAATGTGACAGCATCAGGATATTAAACTAATAACACACTTATCTGGATTATTAAACTAAATCATGCTCTAACTGGATTGTTTGGCTTGTTGTTTGAAGGAAGAACATTTTATATTAAAATACAAATTATATATTATGCTAAACATTTTATATTGAACTGAACATTTTGTATTAAGCTGAACATTGTTGGTGTGTCCTCTGTGGTCCTGAGGTCCAATACGGTGGACATGTTGTAACAGTTTTAATCACAATAATGTTCTAAATATTTAAATCATGAGATTATTTAAAGCGACACTATGTAACTTTTCCCTTGTAGCGCCCCCTTCAGGTATTTAACGTTTACTTCAGTGTCGTAAATACCCAGTTACGATAGATCGGGTGTGGTGAACCTCTGGCTCTCGAGTTGTTGCTGTTATTGTATTTATATTTCCACCTCATTCTGCTGTTTCTGGGACGAACACTGCAGAGTAAAGGGTTCACATTTATACCACTAGATTGCAGTATACCTGTTATTGATACGTATGTATTTAATGCTGTTTATTTCCTCTGATATTTAATGTTCATGGTTAATTTCCAGCATAGTTGTATACATCATGTCGTTACTTGTTTTATTTTTACCGTCATTTTGGAATTAAACATTCCTATATGGAAGAGTGAGGATATGATGACCACGAGGCAATACATATTGACAATTGAAAAATAAAGAGTCATTTTTCTTATTAAGCAGTCTTCAGTCAGCAGCCAGTCACACCACCACCTGTGCTTCACCTGCAACCTTCATTACTACATCATCATTACATCAACGGTTAATGGAGACACGTTTTTTTGTTTTATGTTTATATGTATGTTTGTATGTGTGTGTGTATATATGTATATGTATGTATATGTATATATATATGTGTATATATATATATATATATATATATATATATATATATATATATATATATATATATATATTATAATAATAGAGCAACGGTTAAGTGAGAAGGTGATTCTTGCTGTGTACATGAATATTAAACTTCCCGTAGTCACCACTGTCGCTAACATATCCAGGTTTAATTATGTATTATTTATATTGACTAAATTATATTCTTCTAACGTTACCTTGCTATGTGTTTGCATCGTTAAAATATCCCGGTTTAATTCTTTATTTTTTATATTGACTAATATTTTTCTAACATTAATACGAATATGTATCACTGGCTTTTATTTTGACTCTCATTTTAAGCACTTCCGTTTTGTCGTTTTTGGTTTGAAACGGAAAACGAAAAAAAACACGATATTTCCGTATTCCATATATGGAATGAAACGAAAAAACAAACTAACAAAACGTACACGGACCCGGCATGTCTCTCCGTCTCTACGCGTCTCGTAGCGGAGACAATAAAAAGTCCCCTGTGAGGAGGACTGGACTATATGACGTTGGTCATCATGACAGACAGCAAGTTGAACTACATCCGGGTACTATACAGGCTGCGACCGGGCGGCGACAACATCTTACATTCAGCAGTTTTCTGGCCACAGACCCAACTCAACACATGTAGTCAGAGACGTGTAGCCCTCTCTTTACTGTCCGCCACCAGAGGGCGCTGTTGTCCAGTGAAACCCGGAGGAGGAAGAGGAGGAGGAGGAGGAGGAGGAGGAGGCGTTGAAGCTCTTTCGGAGGACGGGGAGGAGGAGGAGGAGGAGAAACATGTTCACCACGTAGTCACAATGTTCCAATAATAAAGTATCACAATAAAACAATATTACAGTATCATCGTGTGACAGTGTATGTATATGTTTGTTTATATATGTATGTACATATGTATGTATGTATATATATGTATATATGTATATATGTACATATATGTATATGTATGTATATGTATGTATATATGTGTTTATATACTTCTATAAATAAATGCTTAAATAAATGTATAAATAAATGCTTAAATTAATGTATAAATAAATACAGGAACGAATGAATATAAGTTATAAATCAACAGGACATCGTTAAATAAATATATTTCTACATTTCTGTATTTATTCATTTATCTAAGCATTTATACATTTATTTATACATTTATTTCAGCATTTATTTATTTATTCCTCCTTTCTCCTCCCTCTTCAATCTGCTCCGGTCCCCAGATGCATTCTGGGTAAATTGACATTTCTCGCGCTGGTCTGGATGTGAGCCCAGTGGGGGTCCCAGGGGGCATGTCCTCAGGAAGACCTGAACCAGGAGGAGCAGCCCAGTTGATGAGCTGTCGATCAGAAGGAGAACACGTGACGCTCCTCAGAAGACACGCCTCCACGCCATCATCACCAACGTGAGAGAGAAGATGAATTATTCATGTTCAGGGCTCAGAACCAGAAGTCACTGAGGGGGAGGAGCTACCAACATGGCCTTCATCTGGGAGGCTCTCCTCCTGCTTCTCCTCCTGCTTCTCATCCTGCTTCTCCTCCTGCTCCTCCTCCTCCTCCCGCTCCTCCTCCTCCTCCTCCTCCTGCTCCTCCTGCTCCTCCGTGTCCTGGTTTGGTGTCTGGGAGCCGGTTGGGGTGACTTCCTCTCGTCTGTCTGGAGGAACTGAACCGAGAAACGCATCAACCTGATTGGTCCAGTGGAGCCTGAAGCTGAGCCAATCAGAGGCTCCCAAGACCTGCAGAGTCACATGAGGACACGAGTTCGGTCTCGACCACGAAAGTACAGCGCTGCATTCCCTCTCCTGACCACCAGGGCGACTCCTCTGGTTGTATAGAAGTCTCTGCTTCATGTGTTAAAGCTGCATTCTCTCTCCTGACCACCAGGGGCGACTCCTCTGGTTGTATAGAAGTATATGCTTCATGTGTTGAAGCTGCATTCCCTCTCCTGACCACCAGGGGCGACTCCTCTGGTTGTATAGAAGTCAATGCTTCATGTGTTGAAGCTGCATTCCCTCTGCTGACCACCAGGGGCGACTCCTCTGGTTGTATAGAAGTCAATGCTTCATGTGTTAAAGCTGCATTCTCTCTCCTGACCACCAGGGGCGACTCCTCTGGTTGTATAGAAGTATATGCTTCATGTGTTGAAGCTGCATTCTCTCTCCTGACCACCAGGGGTCTCCTCTGGTTGTATAGAAGTCAATGCTTCATGTGTTGAAGCTGCATTCCCTATGCTGACCACCAGGGGGAGACTTTGGTTGTATAGAAGTATATGCTTCATGTGTTGAAGCTGCATTCCCTCTCCTGACCACCAGGGGACACTCCTATGGTTGTATAGAAGTATATGCTTCATGTGTTAAAGCTGCATTCCCTCTCCTGACCACCAGGGGGCTCCTCTGGTTGTATAGAAGTCAATGCTTCATGTGTTAAAGCTGCATTATCTCTCCTGACCACCAGGGGGCTACTCTGGTTGTATAGAAGTCTCTGCCTCGAGTGCCACATTTCCTCCAGCGGCCATGTTGTCATAAGAAGTGGGCGTGGCTTCTCTCCTCCCTCGGTCTCGCTGCCGCGGTCATCTCAGGGCGCTTATCAACGGGAGAGGAGGAAGAAAGAAAGGAGGAGAGGAGGAGAGGAGGAGGAGAGGAGCTGATTGAGATTCAGAGGAGAAGCTCCTCAGGGAGGAGTCAGGAGGCACTTTATTCCTTGTTTCCTTCCTCCTCGGCTCACAGAGTAACACACACACACACATACACACACACATACACACATACATACACACACATACACACATACATACATACACACATACATACACACACACATACACACATACACACACACACACACACCTGTTATGAGGTATGAGTGTAAACAAGACGACAGCCAATCAGAAGCTAGTCTGCTCCGTGGTGTCAGACCTTGTAGATCCTTCAGGTGCGCTTGTTTTTGTTTCCAGGGAGTGGGGGAGAGAGAGAGGGGGAGAGAGAGGGGGGGAGAGAGAGAGGGGGAGAGAGAGGGGGGGAGACACCTGTGTGATCTCAGCAGGTGTCTCCCCCCCAGGACCACTTCAACAAGTTCACACTGACGACTGCAGCACAGGGTCACACCGGGACACACACACACACACACACACACACACACACACATACTAACACACACACACACACACACACACACACATACTAACACACACACACACACACTCTCTCTGGCGCTCGAGGTGTTTAATTAAATTTCTCATTTAACCTTTATGAGGAGCTGGAGGGACATTTACATCTCAGGAGGAGGAAGAGGGGAGGAGGAAGAGGAGGAGAGGGGAGGAGGAAGAGGAGACGGGAAGAGGAGAGGGGAGGAGGAGAGAGGAGAGGAGGAAGAGGAGAGGGGAGGAGTCTTTCTAAATATATATATATGTGTTTGATATGTATATATATTTAAATATATATGTATATATATGTTTAAATATGTATATATTTAAATATATATGTATATTTATGTTTAAATATGTATATATCTATCTAAATATATATGTATATATAAGTTTAAATATGTATATATATATTTAAATACATATGTATATATATGTTTAAATTTGTATATATATTTACATATGTATATATATTTAAATATATATATATATGTTTAAATATGTATATATATATAGATGTATATATATATATATATATACATCTATATATATAAAACACCCTGACCCCTGACCCTGACCTTTGAATCAAAGTGGAACATTCTAATCTTTCTTCTTCTTTTCCAGACGTTCTGAGTGTTTCTCGTTTTCAGCCCCGGAGGCGACTTTAAAAACAAAGATCATCGTTCATGACTCACAGGTGGAGAGTTATTTAAAGAAGACGCACACACGCACACACACACACACACACACACACACACACACACACACACAGGGCTGACGTCATACCAGCAGAGGGAGAATCCCAGACGTGTGATTGCAGCCGGAGGTCTCCAGTCAGAGTGAGTCTCTGGCTGTCAGACTGAGAACCCTCAGAACCTCCAGAACCCTCAGAACCTCCAGAACCCTCAGAACCCCCCACACACACTGAACACGTGACCTTCTCTTGCAGCTTCAGAACCCGTCTCAGACCCGTTGGTTCCTTGTGTTCTGTGACGTTCAGGTTCCTCTGAACCCTCCAGAACTTCATCCAGACGTTAACAGTCCTTCTCGGACCCGTTGGATCTCATAAACTCTGATCCAGAACCACTTCTGTTTCCTCAGAACACGAGGAACCCATTAGGCTGCAGAGCCGCCGCTCTTTACAAGCCCCACTACATCTGCACAGGCTCTTCACAAACACCTCCAGAACCGCCAGAACCGCCAGAACCGCCAGAACCGCCAGAACCGCCAGAACCGCCCCACCCTTTCATCTCCCCACCCCGTCGTCTCCCTCTGGAGGACTTGAGAACCTCGGACTCAGCGCTCTGCTGCCGGGCCCGGTGGATCCCTCCGGTCCACTTCACCTCCAGGACAGTCAGAACCTCTTCCTACATTGGTGGAACCCTCCAGGTTGAACACCCACCGGCCTGGAAGAACCCTCACATTCCTTTGAGAACAACCAGGACCAGGACCAGGACCAGGACCAGGACCAGGTCGCAGTCTGTTAGAGTCCAGAAGCATTTTGAAGTCTTCGTAGTCCAGGAGAGCCACAAGGACACGGCCCCAGTGGCTGATGGGAAGTGTAGTGCGGGGTCACGGGACGGAGACGGGACCAGAACCAAGACCTCCTCAAACCCACCTGGGAGGTTTGGGTCCACAAGTTTTTGGTTGTCTTTTGTTTCTCACCATCTCGTGTTTTTGACATGAAACATGAAACAGGAACATCGCCGTGGTAACGACCTGCCAATCACCTGGAGCCCCGCCCCTAAAGCGCCCCGCTCTACGGCCCGAAGCGATGACGTCATGCTGTATAGAAGAAGACTAGAAACTAGAGACTGAGACACTCATGTTTACAATGTTTACTGAGGGAAGTAGAGTCACCACATAGACTTCTATACAACCAGAGGAGCCCCCTGGTGGTCAGGAGAGAGAATGCAGCTCTAACACATGAAGCAGAAACTTCTATACAACCAGAGGAGTGGTCCTCATGCGGGTCAGAACCTGGAGCTTGGAGTGGAGGATGAAGCGGGTCATAAAAAGAAGAAAGGAAACGGACGAGACGAGTCGTGACGTCATGTTGACTCGACTGAGCCAGACTAAACAGATCCAGACCAGCAGACTGACAGACAGACCAACCGCTACTCATCTGGGGGGGGGAGGAGGGAAGGAGGGGGGAGGAGGGAGGAATCCCAGCTCCGCTCCACTAACAGAGGGTGAAGGTAGAAGTTGGAATTATGAGTCACACAGCGAGATGGGAGGAGACTAGAGGGGAGGAGGGAGGAGGGAGGAGGGAGGAGGGAGGAGGGAGGAGGTATAATTATGTTAGGAGGCTGTCGGGTTGAGAGAGAGGAGAGAGAGAAGCAAGAGAGAGGGAAGGAAAGAAGAGAGAGAGTCCAGCCCACTAAAACCATTCAACTGGTGAACGAGGGAACATTCACCACCAGAGAGAGAGAGAGAGAATAACTCGTCTGGGTAACTTTGGGAACACTCTGCAGAGACTTCTCCTCAGAGGTCTCCTCTCTATCTTCATCCATTCATCACGAGGAGGAGGAGGAGGAGGAGGAGGAGGACGCTTTCTTCTTCTTTTCTTTCTTCCTTTCTTTTCGTGACGCCTCCACATCTCCAGCCATCTGTCCCCGACTAAAAAGAAAGGATTACTCATTCTCTCTCTCGGCAGCGCTTCTTTCCCTCCGTTTCACAGGTGGACTTTACAGCTTCAAACTTCTGAAGACAAAGAGAAGAGAGGAGGAAGAGAGGAGGAAGACAGAGAAGAGGAAGGGAAGAGAGGAGGAAGACACAGAGAAGAGGAGGAGAGGAAGAGAGGAGGAAGACTGAGAAGAGGAGAGGAAGAGAGGAGGAAGACAGAGAAGAGGAAGGGAAGAGAGGAGGAAGACACAGAGAAGAGGAGGAGAGGAAGAGAGGAGGAAGACTGAGAAGAGGAGAGGAAGAGAGGAGGAAGACAGAGAAGAGGAGGAGAGGAGGAATACGAAGAATACAAAGGGAGAAGGAAAAGAAAAGGAGGAGAGGAGGAAGACGGGACTGAATTATCTTCAAAGACTTGCAGACCTTCATCTGCTCTTCATCGGCAGCGTCGGCCCGGCAGCCAATCAGGAGGCTCCTGTCAGCATGTCCGCCCCGGCCCTGCTCAGCCGGACCCCGCTGGTCCTGGTCCAGGTCCTGGTCCAGGTCCTGGTCCTGGTCCAGGTCCTGGTCCAGGTCCAGGTCCAGACCTGTGGCGCGTCCTCGCCCGCTCTGCCGCTCTCTCTGGACGTACGTCCGGACGCCTCCTCCGGCTCCCACTGCGCCTCCTGCGCCCTGGCCCGGATGAGGAGGAGCGAGGAGGAGGCGCAGCAGGAGGTGGTGGAGGCCGTGAAGAGGCACATCCTCACCGCGCTGCACCTCCTGCGGAGGCCCAACGTCACGCGGCCCGTGCCGCGCGCCGCGCTCCTCAACGCGCTGCGCAAGCTGCACGTGGGCCGCGTGGCCGAGGACGGCAGCGTGCACATCGAGGGGGGGGAGGAGGCGCGGGGAGGAGGAGGAGGAGGAGGAGGAAGAGGAGGAAGAGGAGGAAGAGGAGGAGGAAAAGGAGGAGCTGTGGCGGAGCGCATGGGAGATTCACAGGAGACCACCGAGATCATCACCTTTGCCGAGGCTGGTGAGTGTGTGTGTGTGTGTGTGTGTGTGTGTGTGTGTGTGTGTGTGTGTGTGTGTGTGTGTGTGTGTGTGTGTGTGTGTGTGTGTGTGTGTGTGTGTGTGTGTGTGTGTGTGTGTGTGTGTGTGTGTGTGTGTGTGTGTGTGTGTGTGTGTGTGTGTGTGTGTGTGGGGGTGTGTGTGGGTGTGTGTGTGTGTGTGTGTGTGTGTGTGTGTGTGTGTGTGTGTGGTGTGTGTGTGGTGTGTGTGTGTGCGTGTATGTGTGTGTGTGGTGTGTGTGTGGTGTGTGTGTGTGTGCGTGTATGTGTGTGTGTGGTGTGTGTGTGGTGTGTGTGTGTGTGTGTGTGGTGTGTCCAGAGGTCATCTTCTCCTGCCAGTCACAGCGTTGGCCTCAGCCCTCCTCTGGTTCTACTAGTGTGCTACATCAACATGAGAACCACCTCCATGTTGATAGAGCGTCTACAGACTACATAGAACATCTACAGACTACATAGAACTTCTACAGACTACATAGAACGTCTACAGACTACATAGAACGTCTACAGACTACATAGAACGTCTACAGACTACATAGAACGTCTACAGACTACATAGAACATCTACAGACTACATAGAACGTCTACAGACTACATAGAACGTCTACAGACTACATAGAACGTCTACAGACTACATAGAACGTCTACAGACTACGACAACAATACCATATTTGTGAGCCTGTGGAGATCTGAATATAAACATTAAACGTAAACATTAATCGCTAGAAGTCACTTAAAACCTCTTAGAACCCTGTTGTAACTCTTAGAACTTCTTAGAACCAACCCTTTTGGAACTCTCTTAGAACCTCTTAGAACCCTGTTGTCACTCTCTAAGAACAGATAACCCCGTAGATTGTAGAACCTCCTTTTTCTCCTTTAACCCGACCGCCGTGAGAATACTTTGCTTTGTTAGGAATAAGCGATGCATTCAGGGACCTCGGTAATTATGTTGGGCGACGGCGAGCGGAGGAGGAGGTGGGGAGGGGGGAGGGGGAGGGGGGAGTGGAGCGCCTCACACTGAGGACAATCGGGCTAATTGGTCTTAATTGATCTCCTCGTTAGCAACATTCCTCAATCCTTTGATCTGCCGCCTTCAAATAAACCAACAATGTCGGATCTATTCTGGTGGCCCGGGCCGTCTGGGGATTCGAACCGGCAACCCGTTTGACCAGGGGAGGAGGAGGAGGGGAGGGGGAGGAAGGGGAGGAAGAGAAGGAATATGAAATGAGGCATTCACTGTTCACGCTGCTGCTTTTGTCCTGCTTCTCTTTGGGCTCCGTGGTGCATTCAGGGTCAGCTGGTGACATCCTCCATGTTGCTCCTCAGTAGACCTCAGAGTTCAGACAGGAGGAGGAGGAGGAGGAGGAGGAGGAGCAGCAGCATCCTGATGGATCCATGCTCAGTCTCCTCCTCCTCCTCCTCCTCCTCCTCCTCCTCATGAGGAGTTCAGGCGTTTCCTCATCTGCTCTAAAACCTCTTCACCACTTTTGTTTACCGCCAGTTTGACAGCGTTGCACAGATTTAGTTTCATGTCTGGAGCAGTGAGTGTGTGAGTGTGTGTGTGTGAGCGAGTGTGTGTGAGACTGTGTGTGTGAGTGAGACTATGTGTGTGAGTGTGTGTGTGTGTGTGAGTGTGTGTTTACTAACACAGCCCCGCTGACTCACATGTGGTGCCAATAAGCCGAGCAGGGCGTCGACTTTCTGTCCCACGCAGGCTGAGCCTGACAGTCCAGACAGAGGGCAGCAAAGAGATGCGTGTGTGTGTGTGTGTGAAAGTGTGTGTCTGTATGTGAAAGTGTGTATGTCTGTATGTGAAAGTGTGTGTGTGTATGTATGTGAAAGTGTGTATGTCTGTATGTGAAAGTGTGTGTGTGTATGTGAAAGTGTGTGTGTATGTGAAAGTGTGTGTGCGTGTGTGAAAGTGTGTATGTCTGTATGTGAAAGTGTGTGTGTGTATGTATGTGAAAGTGTGTATGTCTGTATGTGAAAGTGTGTGTCTGTATGTGAAAGTGTGTGTGTATGTGAAAGTGTGTGTGCGTATGTGAAAGTGTGTGTCTGTATGTGAAAGTGTGTGTGTATGTGAAAGTGTGTGTGTGTGTGTATGTGAAAGTGTGTGTCTGTATGTGAAAGTGTGTGTGTATGTGAAAGTGTGTGTGTGTATGTGAAAGTGTGTGTGTGTATGTGAAAGTGTTTGTGTGTGTGTGTGTGTGTATGTGAAAGTGTGTGTGTGTGTGTGTATGTGAAAGTGTGTGTGTGTGTATGTGAAAGTGTGTGTGTGTGTATGTGAAAGTGTGTGTGTGTGTGTATGTGAAAGTGTGTGTGTGTATGTGAAAGTGTGTGTGTGTATGTGAAAGTGTTTGTGTGTGTGTGTGTATGTGAAAGTGTGTGTGTGTGTGTGTGTATGTCAAAGTGTGTGTGTGTGTATGTGAAAGTGTGTGTGTGTATGTCAAAGTGTGTGTGTGTGTATGTGAAAGTGTGTGTGTGTATGTCAAAGTGTGTGTGTCTATGTGAAAGTGTGTGTGTGTATGTCAAAGTGTGTGTGTATGTGTGGGTCTCGATTGAAAGAAGTGACCTCAGAGCTGAGTTGTGTGTGAGCCAATCAGAGAGCAGCCTCCTGAGCCTGTCCCTGTGCAGGTGCGTCCCCGGGCCTGGTGGACTTCGTGGTGTCTCGGGAGCGCGGCGCCGTGTCCGTGGTGGAGCAGGCCGCCGTGTGGCTGTTCCTCCGCCTGCCCAAGACCAACCGCAGCCGCGCCAAGGTCACCATCCGCCTGCTGCAGCAGCGCCGGCCGGCCGCCGGGCGCCCGTGCGCGACGCCGGACGGCGCGCTGCTGGCGGAGAAGGCCGTGGACACGCGGCGCAGCGGCTGGCACACCTTCCCCGTGTCGGCGGCGGTGCAGGCGCTGCTGGAGGACGGCGCAGCCGGCGCCGCGCTGAGCCTCCGGGCCTCCTGCCCGCTCTGCGCCGCCGCCGGCGCGTCTCTGGTGCTGGTCTCCGCCGGCGCCGGCCAGCGGGACCAGTCCCACCGGCCCTTCCTCATGGCCGTGGTGCGGCGGGGCGACGGCTCGCCGCGGCGCCGGAAGCGAGGCCTGGAGTGCGACGGCAAGGCGCGCGTCTGCTGCAAGCGCCAGTTCTACGTCAACTTCAAGGACATCGGCTGGAACGACTGGATCATCGCGCCGCCCGGCTACCACGCCAACTACTGCGAGGGCGACTGCCCCGCCCACGTGGCGAGCGTCACCGGCTCCTCGCTGTCCTTCCACTCCACCGTCATCGGCCACTACCGGCTGCGCGGCTACAGCCCCTTCCAGAGCCTCCGGTCCTGCTGCGTGCCCAGCAGCCTGCGGGCCATGTCCATGCTGTACTACGACGAGGAGCAGCAGATCATCAAGAAGGACATCGACGACATGGTGGTGGAGGAGTGCGGCTGCTCGTAGGGGGGGGGGGGGGGGGGGGGAGCACTTCCTGCTCCCTCAACTTGCAGAACTTGCAGATAAAAAACTAGAAATAGAAAAATAGAAAAAAAAATAATCTAATATATTTTTGTAGCTTATTTATGTGGACGAGACGTTCAGGCACCACTCCACCCCGTCGGACATCGGAGAGACGAGGTGCCTGAAAAAATACTAACAAGAAAATCTCAAAACTATGCAACTTGTGTCACGTATTAAGAACTTATTGTTGTTTACTTTGTTTACTCTTTTCTAAATGTACGAGGGAGAAAGGAGTTTATTGTATTATGGAAGTGTGTGTGTGTGTATATGTAGGTGTGTTTGTGTGTATGTATGTGTGTATATGTATGTTTGTGTGTTGAGATACTTGAAGGCCGGCTGCTGGAACCAAACATGTTTTTATGTTTCCATGGTTATCGTGTTGATATTATTGTCAGTAGGTATATTAATAATGTTATTGTTATTATTGTTGTTGTTGTTATTATTGTTGTTAATAATATTTGGTATTTGGCTGCATTTGTGTCATTATGTTGATTATAATTATTTTTCTTTTAAAGAAACGTTACAAACGTCTTTATATTTTTTGCACTATCGCGACTCAGATTAGCCTGAAAGAGGGCGGAGCTTCCAGCTCACAAGTTCCATTGGGTCAAATGTAGGGGGTGCAGTGTGATTGGCTGAGCCACCTGTCAATCAAAGACAGAATTCATGAAGTACTTTTAAAGTTTTTCATAAGAATCAGATTCGTAGGCTCCAAAGACACAGACACAAAGAGACGGATCACAGTGACCCTCAAACGACCTTCAAACGACCTTCAAACGACCTTCAAACAACCTTCAAACAACCTTCAAACGACCTTCAAACGACCTTCAAACAACCTTCAAACGACCTTCAAACGACCTTCAAACAACCTTCAAACAACCTTCAAACGACCTTCAAACAACCTTCAAACAACCTTCAAACAACCTTCAAACGACCTTCAAACAGTTCCCAGAGTCCCTCTGTGATGATGTCCCATGTGTTCTCAGTTTCCCTTGTTGTTGTCATGGTTTCCAGAAGGGGGCGGAGCCTCCTCTGTACTCTCTGGGACACAATCCGTCCGTCCCGTTTGGGCGAGGACGCGAAAGGTTGAACAAAAAGTGGATGAAGATGAAGATGAAGATGAAGAACTTCATTTTGTTCTTTTTATCAAGACAAAACAAAACCGACACCGACTGAAGAACAACAAATGAAATTACTGTTCCGTATAATCTAGATTCCACATGTTGCTTTGTTTACAAACAACTGTTGTTGTTGTTGTTTTTCTAATTTATTTTACGGTTTTGTTTCTGCTTCACAAATAAAGTTTAAGGATGTACACAAGCCTGACTGTCTTTAATAGAAGGAGTCCTCCTCCTCCTGAAATAGTCCTCCTCCTCCTCCTGAAGGAGTCCTACTCCACCTGAAGGAGTCCTCCTCCTCCTCCACCTGAAGGAGTCCTCCTCCTCCTCCTGAAGGAGTCCTCCTCCTCCTCCTGAAGGAGTCCTCCTCCTCCACCTGAAGGAGTCCTCCTCCTCCACCTGAAGTCCTCCTCCTCCACCTGAAGGAGTCCTCCTCCTCCTCCACCTGAAGGAGTCCTCCTCCTCCTCCTGAAGGAGTCCTCCTCCTCCACCTGAAGGAGTCCTCCTCCTCCACCTGAAGGAGTCCTCCTCCTCCTGAAATAGTCCTCCTCCTCCTCCTGAAGGAGTCCTCCTCCTCCTCCTGAAGGAGTCCTCCTCCTCCACCTGAAGGAGTCCTCCTCCTCCTGAAATAGTCCTCCTCCTCCTCCTGAAGGAGTCCTCCTCCTCCACCTGAAGGAGTCCTCCTCCTCTTGAAATAGTCCTCCTCCTCCTCCTGAAGGAGTCCTCCTCCTCCACCTGAAGGAGTCCTCCTCCTCCTGAAGGAGTCCTCCTCCTCCACCTAAAGGAGTCCTCCTCCTCCTGAAATAGTCCTCCTCCTCCACCTGAAGGAGTCCTCCTCCTCCACCTGGCTCATGTTGACGTTCATAACCTCATAAACTGGGCTTGTTAAACTCAGATTATAAAACATGAAGCCGTCGCTGAGCGGTTCCAGCTTCCAGGCGGCTGGAGCGGCTCCAGAAAGCAAGGAGGAGGCGCAGCAGGAGCAGTTCCAGCGAGCGAGGAGGAGGAGGCGCAGCAGGAACTAATTTCCTCACGGCGAGGAAAAAATGCAACCGCTATGAAAGCTGCGGCGTGCGAGCTGAAAGGGAAGAGGTGAGGAGGTGAAGAGGTGAGGAGGTGAAGAGGTGAAGAGGTGAAGGAGGTGAAGAGGTGAAGAGGTGAGGAGGTGAAGAGGTGAGGAGGTGAAGAGGTGAAGAGGTGAAGAGGTGAAGAGGTGAAGAGGTGAAGAGGTGAAGAGGTGAAGAGGTGAAGAGGTGAAGAGGTGAAGAGGTGAGGAGGTGAAGAGGTGAAGAGGTGAAGAGGTGAAGAGGTGAGGAGGTGAGGAGGTGAAGAGGTGAGGGAAGAGGTGAAGAGGTGAGGAGGTGAAGAGGTGAGGAGGTGAAGAGGTGAAGAGGTGAGAGGTGAAGAGGTGAGGAGGTGAAGAGGTGAAGAGGTGAAGAGGTGAAGAGGTGAGGAGGTGAGGAGGTGAAGAGGTGAGGAGGTGAAGAGGTGAAGAGGTGAGGAGGTGAAGAGGTGAGGAGGTGAAGAGGTGAAGGAGGTGAAGAGGTGAAGGAGGTGAGGGAGGTGAAGAGAGGTGAGGGAGAGGTGAAGGAGGTGAGGAGGTGAAGAGGTGGAGGTGAGGAGGTGAAGAGGTGAGGAGGTGAAGAGGTGAAGAGGTGAAGGGTGAGGGTGAGGAGGTGAGAGGTGAGAAGAGGTGAGGAGGGTGAAGAGGTGAAGAGGTGAGGAGGTGAGGGAGAGAGGTGAGAGGTGAAGAGGTGAAGGGTGGGGAGGTGAGGAGGTGAGGAGGTGAAGAGGTGAAGGAGGTGAAGAGGTGAAGAGGTGAGGGAGGTGAAGAGGGAGGGTGAAGGTGAGGAGAGGTGAGGAGGTGAAGGTGAGAGGTGAAGAGGTGAAGAGGAGGTGAGGGAGGTGAAGAGGTGAAGGAGGTGAGGAGAGGTGAAGAGGTGAGGAGGTGAAGGAGGTGAAGAGGTGAGAGGTGAGGAGGTGGAGGAGGTGAGGAGGTGAGGAGGTGAAGAGGTGAGGAGGTGAGGAGGTGAGGAGGTGAAGAGGTGAGGAGGTGAAGAGGTGAGGAGGTGAGGAGGTGAGGAGGTGAAGAGGTGAGGAGGTGAGGAGGTGAGGAGGTGAGGAGGTGAGGAGGGGAGAGGTGAGGAGGTGAGGAGGGGAAGAGGTGAGGAGGTGAGGAGGTGAAGAGGTGAGGAGGTGAGGAGGTGAAGAGGTGAGGAGGTGAGGAGGGGAAGAGGTGAGGAGGTGAGGAGGGGGGAGAGGTGAGGAGGTGAGGTGGGGAGGAAGAGGTGAGTGGGGAGAGGTGAGGAGGAGGTGAGGAGGTGAAGGAGGTGAGGAGGTGGGGTGAGAGGTGAGGAGGTGGGGGAGGTCAGGAGTGGGGAACAGGTGAGGAGGTGGGAAGGAGGTGAGTGGGGTGAACAGGGACTACAGGCCCCTAGTGGGGTAACAGGTCAGGCCCTCTAGTGGGGTAACATGGTAGTACAGGCCCTCTAGTGGGGTAACATGGTACTACAGGCCCTCTAGTGGGGTAACATGGTACTACAGGCCCTCTAGTGGGGTAACATGGTACTACAGGCCCTCTAGTGGGGGTACTACAGGCCCTCTAGTGGGTAACATGGTACAGGCCCTCTAGTGGGGTAACATGGTACTACAGGCCCTCTAGTGGGGTAACATGGTACTACACAGCCCTCTAGTGGGGTAACATGGTACTACAGGCCCTCTAGTGGGGGTAACATGGTACTACAAGCCCTCTAGTGGGGTAACATGGTACTACAGCCCTCTAGTGGGGTAACATGGTACTACAGCCCTCTAGTGGGGTAACATGGTACTACAGCCCTCTAGTGGGGTAACATGGTACTACAAGCCCTCTAGTGGGGTAACATGGTACTACAAGCCCTCTAGTGGGGTAACATGGTACTACAAGCCCTCTAGTGGGGTAACATGGTACTACAGCCCTCTAGTGGGGTAACATGGTACTACAAGCTCTCTAGTGGGGTAACATGGTACTACAAGCCCTCTAGTGGGGTAATATGGTACTACAGCCTCTAGTGGGGTAACATGGTACTACAAGCCTCTAGTGGGGTAACATGGTACTACAAGCTCTCTAGTGGGGTAACATGGTACTACAGCCCTCTAGTGGGGTAACATGGTACTACATCACTCTAGTGGGGTAACATGGTACTACAAGCCCTCTAGTGGGGTAACATGGTACTACAGGCCCTCTAGTGGGGTAACATGGTACTACAAGCCCTCTAGTGGGGTAACATGGTACTACAGCCCTCTAGTGGGGTAACATGGTACTACAAGCCCTCTAGTGGGGTAACATGGTACTACAGGCCCTCTAGTGGGGTAACATGGTACTACAGCCCTCTAGTGGGGTAACATGGTACTACAGGCCCTCTAGTGGGGTAACATGGTACTACAGCCCTCTAGTGGGGTAACATGGTACTACAGCCCTCTAGTGGGGTAACATGGTACTACAAGCCCTCTAGTGGGGTAACATGGTACTACAGCCCTCTAGTGGGGTAACATGGTACTACAGCCCTCTAGTGGGGTAACATGGTACTACAGCCCTCTAGTGGGGTAACATGGTACTACAAGCCTCTAGTGGGGTAACATGGTACTACAAGCTCTCTAGTGGGGTAACATGGTACTACAAGCCCTCTAGTGGGGTAACATGGTACTACAGCCCTCTAGTGGGGTAACATGGTACTACAAGCCCTCTAGTGGGGTAACATGGTACTACAGGCCCTCTAGTGGGGTAACATGGTACTACAGGCCCTCTAGTGGGGTAACATGGTACTACAAGCCCTCTAGTGGGGTAACATGATACTACAGGCCCTCTAGTGGGGTAACATGATACTACAGGCCCTCTAGTGGGGTAAGATGATCCTCTTGTTTCTTTCTTCTGTTTCCTTGTCCTCTTGTTTCCTATTGTTTCCTCTTGTTTCTTCTTGTTTCCTCTTGTTTCTTCTTGTTTCTTCTTGTTTCCTCTTGTTTCCTCTTGTTTCCTCTTGTTTCCTCTTGTTTCTTCTTGTTTCCTCTTGTTTCCTCTTGTTTCCTCTTGTTTCCTCTTGTTTCCTCTTGTTTCCTCTTGTTTCCTCTTGTTTCCTCTTGTTTCCTCTTGTTTCCTCTTGTTTCTTCTTGTTTCCTCTTGTTTCCTCTTGTTTCTTCTTGTTTCCTCTTGTTTCTTCTTGTTTCCTCTTGTTTCCTCTTGTTTCTTCTTGTTTCCTATTGTTTCCTCTTGTTTCTTCTTGTTTCCTCTTGTTTCTTCTTGTTTCTTCTTGTTTCCTCTTGTTTCCTCTTGTTTCCTCTTGTTTCCTCTTGTTTCCTCTTGTTTCCTCTTGTTTCCTCTTGTTTCCTCTTGTTTCCTCTTGTTTCCTCTTGTTTCCTCTTGTTTCTTCTTGTTTCTTCTTGTTTCCTCTTGTTTCCTCTTGTTTCCTCTTGTTTCTTCTTGTTTCTTCGTGTTTCCTCTTGTTTCTTCTTGTTTCTTCTTGTTTCTTCTTGTTTCCTCTTGCAGTCCAGAAGGATTCCTGCTGTCATGTCTGTATTTATTGCTTCTCCTCCCTGCGCTACTTAAATCATCTCTCCATCGGAACCCTCCCAGTGAAGCGTCCACTACAAGTAATGCTGGGGGGGGGGGGGGGGGGATTACATCTGATCATGAAGACACAAAAATATAACTTTAAAGAATGAACGGAGAGAGACACACTCACACACACA
>CM070096.1:20916099-20921099 GCA_036178185.1 Liparis tanakae
TAACAATAGAGGGATAACAATAGTAGTTATAACAATAGAGGGATAACAATAGTAGTTATAACAATAGAGGGATAACAATAGTAGTTATAACAATAGAGGGATAACAATAGTAGTTATAGTAATAGTGATAATGATGATGCATTATCATTGGTTCTGCCTCTCTCCCTCTCAGCCAATCAGGACACTTTATTCTGTGTCACCGCCTTGGACTCCAGGAGCGTTTTGATGACGTCATCACTGTAGGACAAGGTGTGTCGCAACACCTGCACCGTGTGCTGGCCAATCAGAGGAGGGGGCGTCGGCTCCCCAGAGAGGAAGCTGCTGAACCGAACTGCTGGACCTGGAGACGACAAACAAACACAAACAAACAAACACAAATAAACAACAAAAAACAAACACAAATAAATAAACAAGCAAACACAAACAAATAAACAAGCAAACACAAACAAATAAACAAACACAAACAAACAAATAAACCAACATAAACAAAGAGATAAACAGACAATCAAAGTGGAGAATAATAATATAATAATAATAATAGTAATGTACATATCGTGTTTATCTGAAAAGAGAACACATTTAAAATAACAACAATTAGTTATTTTAAGTTCAGCACTAATGAGATGAACTCACAGCGTGTGTGTGTGTCTGTGTGTGTCTGTGTGTGTTTGTCTGTGTGTGTGTCTGTGTGTGGTGTGTGTGTGTGTGAGTGTGTGTGTGTGAGTGTGTGTGTTTGTATCTGTGTGTGTGTGTGTGTGTGTGTGTGAGAGCTGACCTGGGACCCTGATGAGTCCCGCTGTTGGATGGTTCATCTCCTGGATGAGGCCGTTGTGTTTCACCTGCAAACAAACATTAAGTTATTAAACCACCTTCATCATCACCTTCATCACCATCATCACACATACTAATTTAGCCTAGCTTAGCACCAGTGTTGCCACAGTTACTTTTAAAAGTAACTAAGTTAGATTACTAGTTACTTTATTAGTTACATTCAGCAGCTGCCCCAAAAAAAACGCTGCCTCGACATATGACAACAAATGACAACCGGTTTTCCACCACTGACTTCATTAGAAGTGCATTTTTATCAGTAATGTGCAATATAACAATGTACTCACATTTTAAGTTGAACTATTTGAACTATATTCAAACTATTTCCAGAAAAAATACAGGTTTTTATATTCAATAAAAAAAAATTAACAAATTAATCGCACATTTTGGACTTCATTAATCGAGATTAATCGTTTCTTTTTCTTCTAAAGACTAGATCTTGTAGATGAAGCAGTAATCCTTCAGACAGCGTGTGTTTTAGACTCTTGTTTGATAGTATTTGTTAAAGACACCTTCACACAGCTGTGTCTCAGAGAGGCTCCTCCCCTTAAAGGGCCAGCCAGGGATTTAATATCCTGATGATGAATAGTTTCTTCAGTGAAACATCAGATTAGTAAACAAGGTGCATTAGAGACCCATTGGTCCTGACATCTTTACCACTGAACAGCAGGACCAGGACCAGAACCAGAACCAGGACCAGAACCAGGACCAGAACCAGAACCAGAACCAGAACCAGAACCAGAACCAGAACCAGAACCCTTGGAAACTGACTCACATTTAAATGTGTCACTCTGGAGGCTGGGGGCATTTTATACATTTTACAACAAATGGTAATTCACCTTTTAAAGTCTTTTGCATATGACACACAACCCCACGTGTTCTACCTCAAACCTTCCAGAACAATCTCATCTCTACATGAGGCTCCTCCTCCTCCTCCTCGTGTTCTGTCTCTGGCTCACAGGCTGCTAATGAAGCCTCGTTTCTGCTTCTCCGTCGCGTCCTACGCCGTCGACGCAACGGAGAAGCAGAAACGAGGCTCAACAACTGGTCCGATCAGACCCCCCTCAGCTGGGCCTCGATCAGCTGTTATGCGGCAGGTGAACTCTCTCTAGTCGCTAGGTTAAACAGAGAGAGAGAACATCCCCCTTATGAGGAAGTGGTGTCATGGTGACGTCATGCCATATGAGGCGCAACAGCGCCCCCTCCTGGACAAACATGACATGCATCCATACATTTATCAACACTCAACATGGCAATAAGCTTTAGTTCTGTTTGTTTTGATACCATTGTTTAAGTTGATTTACACAAAGCATTTATTTTATTTAATTGCTATACAAATGCTGATGTTAAGTGTTTGACAGGTTTTATGGCCCTTTAGTTCATCTAGCACAACATTTAAAAAAGGGTGACCAGAAGTACGGTTTTTGAGACCAAAAGAAAGTGTCCGGCAGGGATTCCACAAACGTCCGGGATTTTTGCGTTTCTCTGGGTCTTTCACAAACTAGTTTTCACCCCTTACAAGTTGTGTAGATGGTATCTCCCGTACGGTCCACCTGAACAGTCTTTGGTCGACTGATCTCAGGGTTGCCAGATAAACGAAATCCCCCTTTTAGGCTTTATATCACAAAACAGGCAGAATAAGAGATGTTAATCGCTCAGCATCTGATTACTGGTTTGGAAATAGTAACGCGTTAGATTACTCATTACTTTTAAAAGTAGTCAGATTACAGTAACGCGTTACTGACATCACTGCTTAGCACAAAGCCTGCTGACGTAGCTCGTCCACATGAGGTGAAACGTGTTCTCTGAAGGGTAAAGTCGCTGCACGATGCTCCACCTGGAGGACAGGTGAGACACGACAAGAGGAGACCATGACACCCACTGGACATGTCTTAAAGGGCCGGGACGCCACAAGACGACTAACTGGAAGCACAGAAGAAGAAGTGTCCCGGTCGTGCTGACCTGGGATCAGGTCTCGGTGACTGAGTGCTCTGATTGGTTTGCCAGGAACACCTGAAGATGGAGGGGACAGGTCGTCCTCTGGGACGCAGTGGAGAGCAGAGTCTCCACTGCTCAAAAAACACACACACACACGCACACAAGCACGCACACGCACACTCACATACACGCGCACGCGCGCTCACACACACACACACACACACACACACACACACACACACACACACACACACACACACACACACACACACACACACACACACACACATACATACATACACACAAGTTATGTTGTTCAGTTTGAATCCTCCACAACATGAACCAGGTCCTCCCTCAATATTCTGATATACAGTGTGTGTGTGCGCGTGTATGTGAGTGTGTGTATGTGAGTGTGTGAGTGTGTGTGAGTGTGTGTGTGTGTGTGTATGTGAGTGTGTGTGTGTGTGTGTGCACGTGTATGTGAGTGTGTGTATGTGAGTGTGTGTGTGTGTGTATGTGAGTGTGTGTGTGTGAGTGTGTGTGAGTGTGTGTGTGTGTGTGTATGTGAGTGTGTGTGTGTATGTGTGTGTAGAGCAGTATTTTTGCTAACAGTATGATTGTCTACATGTGTGTAAACCTATCTGCTTGTTATGCAGAGTATCATTACATCCATATGTCACACACACTGACACACACACACACACACACACACACACACACACACACACACGGTTCTATCCAAACCACTTGGTTCTAAAGAGAACCCCTTGGATTATAAAGGGTTCTAGAGAACCTCTTGGGTTCTAAAGGGTTCGAGAGAACCTCTTGGGTTATAAATAAAGTACTAACAAGAACCCAAGGCAGAAGGTGGAAAGGGATGGAACCCTGCCAAGTGGAACTCTTCACACATGGTTCTAGTTATAACCCTTTGGTTCTTCCTGGAAACCGAGCTGGGAGAACCATTTGCTAAAGTCTATACTTCTATACGTCCATGCTTCTATACAACCATGCTTCTATACGACCATGCTTCTATATGTGTATGCTTCTATACGTCCATGCTTCTATACGTGCATGCTTCTATACATCCATGCTTCTATACAACCATGCTTCTATCCGTCCATGCTTCTATACGACCATGCTTCTATACGTCCATGCTTCTATACGTGTATGCTTCTATATGTCCATGCTTCTATACGACCATGCTTCTATATGACCATGCTTCTATACATGTATGCTTCTATACGACCATGCTTCTATCCGTCCATGCTTTTATACGTCCATGCTTCTATACGTCCATGCTTCAATACGTCCATGCTTCTATACGAACATGCTTCTATACGTCCATGCTTCAATACGTCCATGCTTCTATACGACCATGCTTCTATACGTCCATGCTTCTATACGACCATGCTTCTATACGTCCATGCTTCTATACGTCCATGCTTCTATACGTCCATGCTTCTATACGCGGTGGCTCAGGTCTGGTCCTCACTCTAGCCGGAGGTCTCTGCGTCTCCATGGAAACTCCTCCGGACATCCGCACTAATGAAGCTCTGGAGCGCCACCATCATGAGCCAGGAGGCGCAGGAGGCGCAGGAGGCGCAGGAGGCGCAGGAGGCGCAGGAGGTCCTCTGTGACCCTCCTCAAGAGTCTTCACCGACACAGATGTGCTCAGAGGAAGTGATGAGGTCCCAGACCACGTGGCGGTCGGCGGCCATGTTTGTTTGGGTCATGACCACGTGGCGTCAACATAACTTCTGAACCGTGACTCAGCCGAGACCTGCGAGGACATGACTTATGAGGCGGCTGGAGGACGCTCCTCCTCCTGAGCTCCTCCTCCTGAGCTGAATCAATACGACCACTTCCTGTCCACACTAATCAATATGTCCACTTCCTGTCCACACTAATCAATACAATTAGTTACTGTGTAGTTACTGTGTAGTTACTGTGTAGTTAATGTGTAGTTAATTAGTTAATGTGTAGTTAATTAGTTAATGTGTAGTTAATGTGTAGTTCATTAGTTAATGTGTAGTTAATTAGTTAATGTGTAGTTAATTAGTTACTGTGTAGTTACTGTGTAGTTAATTAGTTACTGTGTAGTTAATTAGTTACTGTGTAGTTACTGTGTGGCTGACCTGAGGATCAGAGAACACTTCCTGGATTGTGTTGATTGGTCCAACAGGAACACCGGAGCCCTCAAACCTCCTCAGCCAATCAGCTGTCGTCTCCTGGAG
>CM070096.1:20928599-20933599 GCA_036178185.1 Liparis tanakae
ATGACCTCTGCTCCCAGGTCCCCCAGTATCATGGTGGCGAAGGGCCCGGCCAGAACCCTGAGGAAACCCCGTGACACGGAGGTGAGGCCACTGGGAGCGCTGAACAATACGGCAGTCCTCGAACGCACCACTTACCTGGTCAAGTCCAATACTCTGACGCCCTCTAGTGGCCGGAGCTGTCCCCCTGGAGGCACATAGGGTAAATACACACACACACACACACACACACACACACACACACACACACACACACACACACACACACACACACACACACACACACACACACACACACACACACACACACACACACACACACACACACACACACACACACACACACACACACACACACACACACACACACACACACACACACACACACACATATATATATACTTACTGTACTACCTCTCAGGGGTACATGTGGTACTTCTTACTGTACTACCTCTCAGAGGTACATGTGGTACTTCTTACTGTACTACCTCTCAGAGGTACATGTGGTACTTCTTCTCTTAGAATATGAAGTGGAGCTTCAGGGAGATCCGACTAATATTATTTTATTCATTTAAAAAACACGAGAACAATTTAAATTAATTCTGTACTTTCATTGTAACTACATTAAAGTACTGTGACGTCAGTCCGGAGGGGGTATTGTTAGTGTATTTTTACTGCAGTAGAGGAACGACGACTTCACCACTTCCGCCATGGCACTTCCGGTCGCTTGACTAACCGGACGTAGTTGGACTTTGACCGGAAGCGAATAACAGTTGATGAGTACCTGCTTGCGTGCCTGCCCGCCGCCGTGCTGCCCCCGGACTCACCGGGAGCTTCCCCCGGGGCTTCCCCCGGGGCTCCCCCCGGAGCGGCGCCGCCACAGCGGCCGACAAACAGCGTCTCCACGGCGGGAACGAGGCCGCCATCTTCCCGGCTGCTGGCATCACGCTGGCCCCGCCCACTACTCTTCTTCTTCTTCTTCTTCTTCTTCTTCTTCTTCTTCTTCTTCTTCTTCTTCTTCTTCTTCTTCTTCATGGCGGACGCGTCCACCAAACGGCGCATTACCGCCGCCTGCTGCCTGGGGTGTGACCAGTGGTCTCGCCCGGGGTTCCTCCATGTGGACCAGTGGGTCCAACACATTTACATGAGTTTTTTTCATGACTTTTCCAGGCCTGGAAATAACCATTTTAAAATTCCATGACTTTTCCAGGTTTTCCATGACCTGTAAAATATACAATAACCTTTGTCCTGCTGCAGTACCGTTGCTGGCCACCGGGGTGAAGCGTCCCGATGGCCAGTGACCGTGAAGGAGCTCCAGCAGAGCCTCTGGGCTCAGGAGAACACGTGGTGCAGCAGCTCCCCCTGCTCCCGGACCACGCCGAGTATGTGTGTGTGTATATATATATAAATTTAAAATAAATATTTATATATATCAGGGCTCTCATGCCGAGTATGTGTGTGTGTATATATATATAAATTTAAAATAAATATTTATATATATCAGGGCTCTCATGCTTCAGGCATTGAGCGTGAGACTCACGCATTTCGGTCTCAACTCCCGCCACACATCGTATTTCTCACGCTTAAAACAACTCTTGGCTCTTTCATGTTTTAACGTGCCGCAGCGCCAACGAGCCGCCTCACCGTGGAGGAATCAAGCGCTCGTTCAGCCAATCAGAAAAAGATCACTCAATATATATAATACAGTCTCTCACGAGCAGAATGAACCACACCCGAGTATATATATATATATATATATATATATATATATATATATTTATATTAAATATATATATAATACAGTCTCTCACGAGCAGAATGAACCTGCTGTCTGCAGGCCAAGCACATTCTATTGAGAGCACACACACACAGACAAACACACACACACAGACACACACACACACACACACACACACACACACACACACACACACGAGGGAAAGCGTCGAGGCAGCAGGTCCTTTGTGCGCTGCGTATATATATTTGGGGCTCCGGCCCCGAGCAGAACAACAAGATGTCGCAATACTCTGGAAAGGTGAGTCTGACCCGGGCCGGCCGGGTCGTGGATCCAGCCGGCCCGGGTTCATGTGTCTGTTGGCGGTCCGTGACTGTCGGTTGTCCCTCAGATCACCTTCTACGAGGGGAAGTGCTTCACGGGCAGGAAGCTGGAGGTCCGGGGAGACTGCGATAACTTCCAGGACCGCGGCTTCATGAACAGGTGAGGAGCTCTGGCCCCGCCCCCGGGTCTCTGGCCCCGCCCCCGGGTCTCTGGCCCCGCCAGCCACGGAGACCCTGACGGCGCCGCGTGTTTCCAGGGTGAATTCCATCCGCGTGGAGAGCGGCGCCTGGACCTGCTACGACCACCCGGACTTCAAGGGCCAGCAGTACCTGCTGGAGCACGGGGAGTACCCCCAGGTGCAGCGCTGGAACGCCCACAGCGACCACATGGGCTCCTGCAGGCCCATCCGTATGGTACACACACACACACACACACACACACACACACACACAGAGAGACACACACAGACACAGAGACACACACACACACACACAGAGAGACACACACAGACACAGAGACACACACACACACACACACAGAGAGACACACACACACACACACACACACACACAGAGAGACACACACAGACACAGAGACACACACACACACACAGAGACACACACACACACACAGAGACACACACACACACACACTTCTATACCGCATGTCATCATCATCTAGGGCCATAGAGCGGGGAGGCTTTAGGGGCGGGGCTACAGGTGATTGGCAGGCCGTTACCACGGCGATGTCTCTCCTCAGCACGGGGAGCACTACCGCATGGAGCTGTTCGAGGCCGGGAGCTTCTCCGGGCCGAGCGTGGAGGTCAGGGACGACGTGGCCTTCCTGCAGGGCCGCGGCCTCAAGGCCGGCATCAACTCTGTGAGGGTCTACGGAGACGGAGCGTGAGTACAGCCCCGTGACCTCTAGCCCTGTGACCTCTAGCCCCGTGACCTCTAGCCCCGTGACCTCTAGCCCCGTGACCTCTAGCCCCGTGACCTCGTGGCCGCCACCCGGTTAGAATGGTAGGGGAAACACTGGGTGACCTCGCCTGGTGACCTCTACTCTGGTGACCTCTACTCTGGTGACCTCTACCCTGGTGACCTCTACTCTGGTGACCTCTACCCTGGTGACCTCTACTCTGGTGACCTCTACTCTGGTGACCTCTACCCTGGTGACCTCTACTCTGGTGACCTCTACCCTGGTGACCTCTACTCTGGTGACCTCTACCCTGGTGACCTCTACCCTGGTGACCTCTACCTGTCCCCCCCTGCAGCTGGGTGATGTACGAGGAGCCGAACTTCCGCGGCCGCATGTTCGTGGTGCAGCGCGGCGACTACTGCAGCCCCGCAGCGTGGCAGGCGGCCAGCGCCTCGGTCCAGTCGCTGCGCCGCGTCGCCAACTACTTCTGACCTGGAACAATAAAGACCTCAGACCTCAAGCAGAGTCTGTGTGTGTGTGTAGACCAGGACCGGCTCCAGGTCCAGGATAAGGACCAGGTCCAGGATCGGGACCAGGACTAGGTCCAGGTCCAGGATAAGGACCTGGTCCAGGTTAAGGACCTGGTCCAGGACTAGGACCAGGTCCAGGATAAGGACCTGGTCCAGGATAAGGACAAGGTCCAGGACTAGGACCAGGTCCAGGACTAGGACCAGGTCCAGGATAAGGACCTGGTCCAGGATAAGGACAAGGTCCAGGACTAGGACCAGGTCCAGGATAAGGACCAGGTCCAGGATAAGGACCTGGTCCAGGATAAGGACCTGGTCCAATGGACCCGATGAGATGTGAAGTCTCAAAGACTAAAACAATATGTGATGGAGAGATGTAAATTCATTCAAGGAGAGAGGAGAGGAGAGAGGAGCTCAGTGTCTCCTAGAGGAGCTCAATGTCTCCTAGAGGAGCTCAGTGTCTCCTAGAGGAGCTCAATGTCTCCTAGAGAGGAGCTCAATGTCTCCTAGAGAGGAGCTCAGTGTCTCCTAGAGGAGCTCAGTGTCTCCTAGATAGAGGAGCTCAGTGTCTCCTAGAGGAGCTCAGTGTCTCCTAGATAGAGGAGCTCAGTGTCTCCTAGAGGAGCTCAGTGTCTCCTAGAGAAGCTCAGTGTCTCCTAGAGAGGAGCTCAATGTCTCCTAGAGGAGCTCAGTGTCTCCTAGAGGAGCTCAGTGTCTCCTAGAGAGGAGCTCAGTGTCTCCTAGAGGAGCTCAATGTCTCCTAGAGAGGAGCTCAGTGTCTCCTAGAGGAGCTCAGTGTCTCCTAGATAGAGGAGCTCAGTGTCTCCTAGAGGAGCTCAGTGTCTCCTAGAGGAGCTCAGTGTCTCCTAGAGGAGCTCAGTGTCTCCTAGAGAGGAGCTCAGTGTCTCCTAGAGGAGCTCAGTGTCTCCTAGAGAGGAGCTCAGTGTCTCCTAGAGGAGCTCAGTGTCTCCTAGAGGAGCTCAGTGTCTCCTAGAGAGGAGCTCAGTGTCTCCTAGAGAGGAGCTCAGTGTCTCCTAGAGGAGCTCAGTGTCTCCTAGAGGGAGCTCAGTGTCTCCTAGAGGAGCTCAGTGTCTCCTAGAGAGGAGCTCAGTGTCTCCTAGAGAGGAGCTCAGTGTCTCCTAGAGGAGCTCAGTGTCTCCTAGAGGAGCTCAGTGTCTCCTAGAGGAGCTCAGTGTCTCCTAGAGAGGAGCTCAGTGTCTCCTAGAGGAGCTCAGTGTCTCCTAGAGGAGCTCAGTGTCTCCTAGAGGAGCTCAGTGTCTCCTAGAGGAGCTCAGTGTCTCCTAGAGGAGCTCAGTGTCTCCTAGAGGAGCTCAGTGTCTCCTAGAGGAGCTCAATGTCTCCTAGAGGAGCTCAGTGTCTCCTAGAGGAGCTCAGTGTCTCCTAGAGGAGCTCAGTGTCTCCTAGAGGAGCTCAGTGTCTCCTAGAGGAGCTCAGTGTCTCCTAGAGGAGCTCAGTGTCTCCTAGAGGAGCTCAGTGTC
>CM070096.1:20938599-20966099 GCA_036178185.1 Liparis tanakae
AGCTTGATGCACGTCAGGCCCAACTCGTCTCCGATCCTGAGGACAACACACTGGGCTCACCGTGTGTGTGGGGGGGTATGTGAGTGTGTGTGTGTGTGTGTATGTGTGTGTGTGTGTGTGCACCTGTCCACGACCTCCTGGACCAACACGTCCAGCCTGGTCTCCAGGTGGCTCTTTGTTTTTGCCTGAAACCAGAACTCAAGTCATTTAAACACATCTAGCTTCATGTGTGTGTGTGTGTGTGTGTGTGTGTCTCTGTGTGTCTCTGTGTGTCTGTGTGTGTGTGTGTGTCTCTCTCTCTCTCTGTGTGTGTCTCTGTGTGTGTGTCTCTGTGTGTGTCTCTCTCTCTCTCTCTGTGTGTGTCTCTGTGTGTGTCTCTGTGTGTGTGTCTCTGTGTGTGTCTCTGTGTGTGTGTCTCTGTGTGTGTCTCTGTGTGTGTCTCTGTGTGTGTGTCTCTGTGTGTACCTTCCTGCCCCCTCGGGGCAGCAGCAGCTCCAGCGTGGCGACGCCTCTCTCCCTGAAGATCTTCTTCTGTCGCCCCCGGCTCAGCGCCTGCAGCCTCACGGCCTCCAGAGCTCCTCCCACCTCCGGCACCGGCAGACTCAGCCGGGGGGCCAGGCGCTCCGCCAGCTCCTGAGACACAGCAGCGTCACCGTCACCTTCACCGTCACCTTCACCTTCACCTTCACCTTCACCTTCACCGTCACCTTCACCTTCACCTTCACCTTCACCTTCACCTTCACCGTCACCTTCACCTTCACCTTCACCTTCACCGTCACCTTCACCTTCACCTTCACCGTCACCTTCACCTTCACCGTCACCTTCACCTTCATCGTCACCTTCACCTTCACCGTCACCTTCACCTTCACCTTCACCGTCACCTTCACCTTCACCTTCACCGTCACCTTCACCTTCACCTTCACCGTCACCTTCACCTTCACCTTCACCTTCACCGTCACCTTCACCGTCACCTTCACCGTCACCTTCACCTTCACCTTCACCTTCACCTTCACCTTCACCTTCACCTTCACCGTCACCTTCACCGTCACCTTCACCGTCACCTTCACCGTCACCTTCACCTTCACCGTCACCTTCACCGTCACCTTCACCGTCACCTTCACCTTCACCTTCACCGTCACCTTCACCGTCACCGTCACCGTCACCTTCATCGTCACCTTCACCTTCACCTTCACCTTCACCTTCACCTTCACCGTCACCTTCACCTTCATCAACCAGGTCACCGCTCACCTGCATGTGGGGCCGACTCGACTCTCCGCCGCTCTCACTGAACGGAGGATTCCACAGCTGGATCCTCTCCTCCTTCAACAGCTGCTTCAGCTTCACCTCCGTGTTCTGCTCCATCATCTGGAGGAGGAGGAGGAGGAGGAGGAGGAGGGAGGGGAGGGGGAGGAGGAGGAGGAGGGGAGGAGGGGGGGGAGGGGAGGAGGAGGAGGGGGAGTTTAAACTAACTTTTATATAATATACACGCTGAGTATTTAATCTATTTAAACTAACTTGTATATTAATATACACGCTGAGTATTTAATCTATTTAAACTAACTCGTATATTAATATACACGCTGAGTATTCAGTTACGTAGTTAGAACCGACATTTAGCAAAGCTAACGTTAGATCCGCGTGACGTCACTGGTCCTCGTAACGAAGCTGGTTTTCTGTTCGTGTTTCTGTTGAATACGTCGACAGTTACCGTGACGTCAGAGGACACGGTGACACAGTCCGGTAAGCTCCGTTAAACCTCCGGTAACCGTCCACTTCCTCGGTGCGACGCTGTTGTTTTGGTCGTTGTTCGTAAAGAGGTTAAGCGAGAGGAGGAGGGCTCACTCTGAGCACGTTTCAGGAGGCGGTTAACGTAACGTAAACTGACGTAATGTCGAAAACGATAACAGCCGAGAGAACCACTTCCTTAAGCAGAGACGATCTTTGGTATACTACGGCACCTCGCAAGGGTCGACTTTCAGAAACGTTTAGGAAATTACCAAAAGTAAAAGAAAGTTTATATATATATATATATATATATATATATATATATATATATATATATATAATATATATTATATATATATTTTTATATATATATATATATAAAATAAAAAATACATATAAAAGACAATTAGATTAAATTGAATTAAAATATGATTAAATTAAAAGTTAAGTAAAAACTATTTAGAAAATACAATTAAGTAAAACTAGGCATTGTGAATTAAGTAAAACATTTAAGATTAAAATAAAAGCCAAAAACCAAAGAATACTTTTTAATTAAATTAAATTATTATTTAAAATATTGCACAACTCCATGGTTTTGTCGTGTTTCTGTTTATACCAGATTATTAGTTTTATGGCGTATATTTATGCATTGTTATAAACTTCAATAAACTGGTGAAATGAGACAAAGAAAACTAAATCTCATTTGTTTTTATTATAATTTTAATATCTATAACTACCATCCACAACTTAATGAATGGAGCTGGATAAAAGGTCTTGGCTCTCCTTCCGTTGTCATGACGATCCCCGTGCGGTCACGTGACCTCAGAAGGACGAGTACATGCCCAGCCGCCTGGCGGCCTCCGAGATCCTCGGGGTCTTCCTGTTGGGGAACGGGTGGGGGTTCTGGTTCTGGTGGACCCCCGTGGAGGAGCCCACCCCCTCCACGCTCAGCTGCCTGGTGAACCTTATGAGGGCCGGGGCCGAGAACTTCCTGGAGGCCCTCCACGCGGAGGGGGGGTCGGTCCGCGGGACCACGGTACTGGTCTGGTCCTCTTGCAGGTCTCCCTGCAGGCTGGTGGGGGGGCGGTCCTCTCTAGACCCGCTGCTCGGATTCTGCTCAGGGGCGCCGCATGAACCGGAGACCTGGACTGGATCAGTCTTCTCCCCTCTGGACCCGTCAGAGACCCCCACACCCGGGTCCCCTCTGGACCCGTCATAGACCCCCACACCCGGGTCCCCACTGGACCCGTCAGAGACCCCCACACCCGGGTCCCCTCTGGACCCGTCAGAGACCCCCACACCCGGGTCCCCACTGGACCCGTCAGAGACCCCCACACCCGGGTCCCCTCTGGACCCGTCAGAGACCCCCACACCCGGGTCCCCACTGGACCCGTCAGAGACCCCCACACCCGGGTCCCCACTGGACCCGTCAGCGTGGACCTCTTCTGTGGAGCTGCCGGAGGAAGACGAGGAAGACGAGGAGTGTCTGTATAAGATCAAAGAGAAGAGGAGTGATGGATCTCCTTGTGACAGCCGGTCAACACGAGCACAGCGCCACCTACAGCCACGGTGAAGACTACAGTTAAGGAGTGAAAATTTAAGCTAGATTAAAATTAAAGTTAAAATTAAAGTTAAAATTAAAGTTAAAACTAAAATTAAAATTAAAGTTTAAATTAAAATTAGTATTTTTTTGTCTTCTTAACTTATACACAATGTTGTTTTTTACCTTTTAATTTAATTAATTTGTGTCGGGATGTAATCTGACTGACCGGAAGGAACTGTTGCCGCTGGTCGTGGGTTCCGGGGACGGAGTTGCGCGCCGCGCAGCGCCGGGCCGGCCGCGCCGGTGCCGGTCCAGGTGGAGGTCCCGGTGGAGGTCCCGGTGCAGGTCCAGGTGGTGGTCCCGGTGGAGGTCCCGGTGCAGGTCCAGGTGGAGCCGCCAGGTGTCCCCGCAGGTCGCCAGGTCGGGCTCAACGGTCACTTCGTTTGGTTCCCATGGCGACGTCAAACCCTGAGTGACGGGAACAACGCTGACGGCCTCCGACAGCTGCTCCGACACTGGAGACAACAACAACAACAACAACAATAACAACAAAGAGTCTTTACCATGAAGACAATGATACGTTTGTAGTTTTACTCAAGTTAGGTATTAAACCTGTAACAAAGTATTTTATGTAGTATTCATGATACTCTGCAGCCAGAGCTTCCTGTCTACTGAGCTTTTATTTTGAAACATCCGGTACTTTCCCTCACTGATAAATATATATTTAAATATATGTATATGTATATATATATTTATGTATACATATCAAAGTATTGACATATACATGTGGATATGGATTGGTATGATGAGCGTCCCTCACCTGTCCTCAGCAGCACCTGTGTGTGTCTCTGCGTCTCCCTGCTGCACCTGTACTGCTCCTGCAGCAGAGACACGTCCATGCTCCTCCTGCTCTCCTCCTCCTCCTCCTCCTGCTCCTCCTCTTCCTCCTTCTCCTGCCTGACCAGCCGCTCCTTCTTCCTGATCCCTACATGGACAGGTAACCAGTGACCTCTGACCATTGACCTTTGACCTTTGACCTGCGTCTCCCTGGCATTTAGAAAAAACGCTGCCTGATTTATGATCCGTTTAATAAGCGGATCATAAGAATAATCATGATAATAACAATAATAATAATAATACAAATAATAATCATATTAAAAATAAAATACTGGACTACCTTTTCAAGTAGTTTTTAACTAAATGTAATAAAAATAATAATAATGTGTGTGTGCGTGTGTGTGTGTGTGTGTATGTGTGTGTATACGTGTGTATGTGTTTGTGTGTATATGTGTGTGTGTCTGTATATGTGTGTGTGTATATGTGTGTATGTGTATATGTGTGTGTGTGTGTGTATGTGTGTGTGTGTACATGTGTGTGTATGTGTGTGTGTGTGTGTGTGTTGTACCCTCTCCACTGGGACAGCAGCAGGACATCCTGTTGGCTGCAGCACTCACACACCTGCTGCAGGTGTTTGGTTCTCAGCCCGTGAGGAGACTCGTGGTGCGTTCAAGACCTCGTCAGGAAGCTCCGCCAGATCAACACCTGCTCCTTAAAGCCACAAACGTTCAGCAGGTAAAACCATCAAGACAGAAGTAGAGGGTGAAGGAGAAATGAGGAGAATGAAGTAGCCGACAAGTTACCTGGTCAGGTGGGAGGCTGGACTGGTAAAGCACACACACACACACACACACACGCACAGGGCTCTGACTTTGATTGGTGTGTAAACAATGTGTTGACCTTTCTGTTCACACAATGAGTGTTTGAGAACAAGCGGATGTTAAACCGGCTTCATAACATTTACAGGAGGAGGATGTCTGAATCACCAACTGTCCCTGAACACAACATAAAAGAACATACCTGTAAATACCAGTGTATACCAGTGCATACCATTTTATACCAGTACATACCAGTACATACCTGTACATACCAGTTTATACCAGTACATTCCAGTTTATACCAGTAAATACAAGTAAATACCACGTTATACTAGTTTATACCAGTACATACCAGTACATATCAGTTTATACCAGATTATACCAGTACATACCAGTTTAATAATAATAATAATAATAATGTATACTTTATTGATCCCACAATGGGGAAATTCGTGTCTGCATGTTATGAAGGAGCAGTGGGCTGCAGTGGAGCACCTAATGGGGAGAGCGGGGATCGAGCCTACTACCTTGCGGTCACGGGACGACCACACTCCCCACTGAGCTAAACCACCCCCTCTCTTTATACCAGTACATACCAGTTTATACCAGTACATACCAGTACATATCTGTTTATACCAGTACATACCAGTTTATACCAGTACATACCAGTACATACCAGTATATACCAGTTTATACCAGTACATATCAGTTTATACCAGTATATATCAGTTTATACCAGTACATAGCAGTTTATACCAGTACTAGTATACATTAGGACTAATAAGTAAGTACTTGTACAGCAGTTCAGGAGCTGAATACTCTGAATACTTCGGCATGTAATCCTTTACTTTTGTATTAACGTCAACTCGAAAGATGTAGTACTGTCTCTTTAAATAATTAACCCTGCTGCTCACTGTGTGTGCGCATGCGCACGTGGTTCCCGATGGCCGCCGCGCAGGACTCGCCTCTGTACCTGGGCTTTGACTTCAGCACGCAGCAGGTAAACGCACCTGGAGTCGAACCCCCTCTGACGCGGGGCGCGCGCGCGGGCCTCGCGCACGGGCCTCGCGCACGCAAAGCCGTCATTGCGCAGAAGCGGAAGCGCCGGTGGCGGATTGTGCGTGTGATGCTGCACGTGAAGAAGTACTTTGGACCCGCGTACATGTACTTCAACATGGAGCAAAGTACACGAGAGTACACACAGTGGTTCGTCATTAGTATGTGAGAGTATTCCTCTGTACTCGGTACAGGGTGAAGTACTTCACTGAGTACACAAGTGCTACTTATGTTCACTACTACTACTACTACAAATACTGCAGAATCCTACAACACCTGAATGCATCAGTAGTTTTATAGTCTATTATGCTGTAAACACTTTGTGTATAATGCGTGTACTTGTATCTCTGATCCCACCTGACTCAGATACTACTTGTGTACTTGTACCTCCGATGCTCCCTGTGTACTTGTACCTGCAGCTGATGCTCCCTGTGTACTTGTACCTGAAGCTCCCTGTGTACTTGTACCTGCAGCTGATGCTCCCTGTGTACTTGTACCTGAAGCTCCCTGTGTACTTGTACCTGCAGCTGAAGGTGGTGGTGGTAGACGGGGACCTGAACGTGGTCCACCAGAACAATGTGCAGTTCGACACCGAGCTTCCTGAGTTCAGGTAACACCTGTGGACTAGGACTAGGACTAAGAGTAGGACTAGGACTAAGACTAGGACTGAGAGTAGAACTAGGACTAGGACTAGGACTAAGAGTAGGACTAGGACTAAGACTAGGACTGAGAGTAGAACTAGGACTAGGACTAAGACTAGGACTAAGAGTAGGACTAAGACTAGGACTATGACTAGGACTAAGACTAGGACTAGGACTAAGACTAGGACTATAACTAAGACTAAGACTAGGACTAAGACTAGGATTAGGACTAGGACTAAGAGTTGGACTAAGAATAGGACTAGGACTATAACTAAGACTAGGACTAGGACTAAGAATATGACTAGGACTAAGACTAGGATTAGGACTAGGACTAAGAATAGGACTAGGACTATAACTAAGACTAAGACTAGGACCTGGAGTATACATTTCCTTACAGCCTCGTTGTCCCCAGGACTCGGGGAGGAGTCCAGGTCCACGCTGACGGCCTCACCGTCACCTCACCTGTCCTCATGTGGGTGAAGGTGAGGCCTGTTGTTCCTCGCCGTGACCTTTGACCTCTGGCTTGTTTGTGCCTGTGATTGGCTGACGTGCGTTTGTTGTCAGGCTCTGGACCTGCTATTGGACAAGATGAAGAGGGCGGGGCTCGTCTTCTCTCGGGTCAGGGCGCTGTCCGGCAGCGGCCAGGTGAGTGCCGGCTGCCTGAAAGCGCAGAGTGGCGCCTGTGTGACGTTGCCGTGACAACAGGCCCCTCCTCTCCCCAGCAACACGGCAGCGTGTTTTGGAGACGAGGAGCGGAGGAGACCCTGAAGCACCTGGACCCGGACCGGGCCCTGCACCAGCTGCTGCAGGTGAGTGAGTGTGTGTGTGTGTGTGTGTGTCTCTGTGTGTCTCTGTGTGTCTCTGTGTGTGTGTGTGTGTGTGTGTGTGTGCATTATGGGATGTCCCTGTCCCCCAGGACTCCTTCTCTGTGAGCAGCGCCCCCGTGTGGATGGACAGCAGCAGCAGCCGTCAGTGTGATGAGCTGCAGGCGGCAGCAGGGGGCGCTGTGAGGCTGGCCCAGCTCACGGGGTCCAGAGCCTACGAGGTACGCCTGTCTGTCTGACAACCTGTCTGTATACCTGTCTGTCTGTACACATGTCTGTCTGACCGCCTGTCTGTCTGACCACCTGGTTTCCTGTGTCTGCAGCGCTTCACAGGAAGTCAGATCTCCAAACTGAGACAAACTCGACCAGAAGAGTTCCAGAACACCGAGGTGACTTCATCCTGGACACACACACACACACACACACACACACACACACACACACACACACACACACACACACACACACACACACGCGTACAGACACACACACACACACACGTACAGACACACACACACACAGACACACACAGAGACACACACACACACACACAGAGACACACACACACACACACACATATATACATATACATATATATATATATACTTATACTGTGTGTGTGCGTGTGCTCTCAGAGGATCTCATTGGTCAGCAGCTTTGCCGCCTCCCTCTTCCTCGGTGGTTTCGCCCCCATCGACTACAGTGACGGTGACGCTGCTTCCTCATTGGTTGTTACTGTTGAACTAAAGATGATGTCACAGTAGTTGGCCAATGAAGGCGGGGCTTCCACCCTGGGGCCCGCGCCCTTCAGAGGGGCCCTTCTGAGAGGCCCTTCAGAGGGGCCTTTCAGAGAGGCCCTTCTGAGAGGCCCTTCAGGGGGGCCCTTCAGAGGGGCCCTTCAGGGGGGCCCTTCAGTCCTCGGGGTCCTAACGGCGATGTGTTTGCTGACTGCAGGTTCGGGGATGAACCTGTTGGACATCAGCACCAGGACCTGGTCTGGGGTCTGCATGGAGGCCACCGCTCCTCATCTGGACCGCTTGCTGGGAGCTCCAGTGCCCTCCACGTCTGTACTGGTGAGACTGGTCTCTGCTGGTCTCTGCTGGGTCTACTGGTCTCTGCTGGTCTCTGCTGGTCTGTGTGGGCCCAGCAGCGCCCTAACCCCGTGCTCCGCCCACAGGGCCCGGTCTCCGCCTACTTTGTGCAGCGCTATGGATTCTGTGAGGACTGCAGGGTGGTGGTCTTCACCGGAGACAACCCGGGTCAGTCTGCGCTGCTCAGGACCAAGACCACCAAGACCACCAAGACCACCAAGAGAAACAAGAGACACAAGACCACCACCAAGACCACCACCAAGACCAAGACCACGACCACTACCACCGAGACACGAGACTACCACCAAAAGACAATATTTATATTAATATATTATTATATTTTAAGTTATTTATATGTATGTATATATATATATTATTTCCGTCAACATTTACTTTTCTGCTGCTGTGTTCACGCCTCCCGCTTCGCTGTCAAAGCTCTCGTGTCCGTGGGACCTGAACGCCTCCCTGAGCTGACACCTGTGTTCTGTCTCCTCAGCGTCTCTGGCAGGAATGAGGCTGCAGCCGGGAGACATCGCGGTAAGTCTGCTCGAGCCCCGCCCACTTCCTGCCCACTTCCTGCCCCGCCCACTCCCTGCCCCCCTCTGAGTGTGTGTGTGTGTGTGTGTGTCCGTCTCCAGGTCAGCCTGGGGACCAGTGACACAGTGTTCCTGTGGCTCCAGCAGCCCCGCCCGGCCCTGGAGGGCCACGTCTTCTGCAACCCGCTGGACTGGAGCGCCTTCATGGCTCTGCTATGGTACCTGGAGCCTCACCTGGAGCCTCACCTGGAGCCTCACCTGGAGCCTCACCTCTAGCCTCACCTCTAGCCTCACCTCTAGCCTTACCTCTAGCCTCACCTCTAGCCTCACCTGGAGCCTCACCTCTAGCCTCACCTGTAGTTTCACCTGTAGCCTCACCTCTAGCCTCACCTGTAGCCTCACCTCTAGCCTCACCTCTAGCCTCACCTCTAGCCTCACCTCTAGCCTCACCTGGAGCCTCACCTCTAGCCTCACCTGGAGCCTCACCTCTAGCCTCACCTGTAGCCTCACCTCTAGCCTCACCTGTAGTCTCACCTCTAGCCTCACCTCTAGCCTCACCTGTAGCCTCACCTCTAGCCTGACCTGTAGCCTGACCTCTAGCCTCACCTGTAGTCTCACCTGTAGTCTCACCTGTAGCCTCACCTCTAGCCTCACCTGTAGCCTCACCTGTAGCCTCACCTGTAGCCTCACCTGTAGTCTCACCTGTAGCCTCACCTGTAGCCTGTGTCTCTGTGTGTGTGTGTGTGTGTGTGTGTGTGTGTGTAGCTTTAAGAACGGGTCTCTGACGAGGGAACGAATCAGGAACGAGAGCACTGGAGGATCATGGGAACTTTTTTCCGCCGCCCTGAGAGAGACGCCGCTGGGCAACAACGGACACATGGGTCTCACCTCCTACCCCCTAACTTCACTTCCTTCCTCTCTAACTCCTTCCTCCCTTCATTCTACTTGCACTAGTTCTCATTCCATTTTGTGCAATTATTCTCTTGACCTTCATTCTTTCTTGTCTCCTTTCCTTGCTTCCTTCCTTCTTTCCCCTGTTCCTTGCTTCCTTCCTTCTTTCCCCTGTTCCTTGCTTCCTTCCTTCTTTCTTTCCCCTGTTCCTTGCTTCCTTCCTTCCCCTGTTCCTTGCTTCCTTCCTTCCTTCCCCTGTTCCTTGCTTCCTTCCTTCTTTCCCCTGTTCATTGCTTCCTTCCTTCTTTCTTTCCCCTGTTCCTTGCTTCCTTCCTTCCCCTGTTCCTTGCTTCCTTCCTTCTTTCTTTCCCCTGTTCCTTGCTTCCTTCCTTCCCCTGTTCCTTGCTTCCTTCCTTCCCCTGTTCCTTGCTTCCTTCCTTCTTTCCCCTGTTCCTTGCTTCCTTCCTTCTTTCTTTCCCCTGTTCCTTGCTTCCTTCCTTCCCCTGTTCCTTGCTTCCTTCCTTCCTTCCTTCCCCTGTTCCTTGCTTCCTTCCTTCCTTCCCCTGTTCCTTGCTTCCTTCCTTCTTTCCCCTGTTCCTTGCTTCCTTCCTTCTTTCTTTCCCCTGTTCCTTGCTTCCTTCCTTCCCCTGTTCCTTGCTTCCTTCCTTCTTTCCCCTGTTCCTTGCTTCCTTCCTTCCCCTGTTCCTTGCTTCCTTCCTCCTTTCCCCTGTTCCTTGCTTCCTTCCTTCCCCTGTTCCTTGCTTCCTTCCTTCTTTCCCCTGTTCCTTGCTTCCTTCTTTCTTTCCCCTGTTCCTTGCTTCCTTCCTTCCCCTGTTCCTTGCTTCCTTCCTTCTTTCCCCTGTTCCTTGCTTCCTTCCTTCCTTCTTTCCCCTGTTCCTTGCTTCCTTCCTTCTTTCCCCTGTTCCTTGCTTCCTTCCTTCCTTCCCCTGTTCCTTGCTTCCTTCCTTCCCCTGTTCCTTGCTTCCTTCCTTCTTTCCCCTGTTCCTTGCTTCCTTCCTTCCTTCTTTCCCCTGTTCCTTGCTTCCTTCCTTCTTTCCCCTGTTCCTTGCTTCCTTCCTTCCTTCCCCTGTTCCTTGCTTCCTACCCTGACGCTTGCTTTGTGTGTTCCAGGCTTTTATTTTGACAGCATGGAGATCACGCCTCCTGCTGTGGGAGTTCACCTGTTTGGCCCCGCAGACAACGAGGTGAGTGAGACCTCCTGGGGCTGTGGCCTGTCTCCTGTCTCCTGTCTCCTATCTCCTATCTCCTATCTCCTGTCTCCTGTCTCCTGTCCTGCAGATGTCCTCCCTGAGTCCTCAGGTGGAGGTCCGTGCTCTGGTGGAGGGTCAGTTCCTGTCCAGGAGGCTCCACGCTGAGCGGCTGGGCTACTCCATCAGTGAGACCTCCTCTTCCTCAGAGATCTTCTCCTCAGAGACGTTGACCAGCAGAGTAGAAACTACATCAGAGATCTTCTCCTCAGAGACGTTGACCAGTCGTTCGTGTTTTCAGTTCCAGGAACCAGAGTGTTGGCAACGGGAGGAGCTTCATCCAATAAAGACATTCTGCAGGTCATCATCAATCATTATAATTAATGACGTTATCATGATGTTACTATGAGAGTCCAATCACATCGCTCCGTTCTTCTTCTTCTGTCTCCCAGGTTCTGTCTGACGTGTTCAACGCTCCGGTGTTCAGCCTCGACCTGAGCAGCTCGGCCTGCCTGGGGGCCGCGTACCGCGCGCTGCACGGTACGCTAGCACTGCTGCTAGCACTGCTGCTAGCACTGCTGCTAGTTTACCGATGCAGAATTCTCTTCTCTGATTGGTCGATGTGTGTTTTCAGGCCTGGTGTCAGAGTCCGTGTCGTTCTTTGATCTGACGAAGAACGCTCCGGAAGCACAACTAGTCACGACTCCCCATGCTGCAGCCCAGCAGGTACACACACGCACACACACTCACACACACACAGTCACACTCACACAGTCACACTCACACAGTCACACACAGACACACTCAGTCACACACACAGACGCACACACTCACACACACACACACACATCTACACACTGTGTGTTTGTTTAAGGTGTACGACCAGATGTTGAAGCGCTACGCCCGATTGGAGGAGAGAGTCCTGCAGAAGACCCGCCCCTGAGCCACAGCAGCCAATCAGCTGTGTGACGCTTAAAGGACGAGAACATTGAGAGAAACTGAAGCTATGAATTAGATTTAAACAAAAGATTAATAAAAGACATGACATCTATTGTTCATGTGGTCACATGACATCTATTGTTCATCTGGTCACATGTTATCTATTGTTCATCTGGTCACATGACATCTATTGTTCATCAGGTCACATGACATCTATTGTTCATCTGGTCACATGACATCTATTGTTCATGTGGTCACATGACATCTATTGTTCATCTGGTCACATGACATCTATTGTTCATCTGGTCACATGACATCTATTGTTCATCTGGTCACATGACATCTATTGTTCATCTGGTCACATGACATCTATTGTTCATCTGGTCACATGACACCTATTGTTCACAGTGTTGGGGAGTAACGGAATACGTATGTACCGCCGTTACATATTTAGAATACAAATTATGAGTAACTGTATTCCGTTACAGTTACAATTTAAATAGATGGTATTTAGAATACAGTTACATTGTTAAAATCAATGGATTACATGACGGTACTTCTCTGTTTCACGAGTTTATTCACTCTCTAAATCAGGGGTGCTCAACACTACGCCGCGATCGACCGGTCCATTGCGGCGTAGTGTTGGTAGATCACATGACATTAAAATACATGTTGTCCCGCCCCCTGTAACTTTCTCTATAGCGCCAGATAACAGCAGAAGTCATTTCTGTCTCTGTGTTGCGTTCACAGTCCTCTGTGTCGCGCCGCAGAGCGCGGACGCTGGCTCGCGCAGCGGGGCGGAGCAAAGAAAAAGTCATTAGCACCCTCCCCCACACACACACACACACACACACACACACACACACACACACACACACCGCAATTGGAGGTGATCCAGAAGATGAAGACTTGTGTACTCTTGAGACAGCACAGATGACGAGTTGATCGTCAGAGGAAGAGCTGCAGAGGCACCTCCACGCTCCAGACTAGTCGTTGGTCCTCTGACCAGAGCCCTCTTCATGAAGTACTGCTCTGCTGGGGCATTCTGCCTGTGAACCTAGAGTAGAACTTTAGGTTCACATATACTGTGTATATATACATATACATATATACTGTGTATATACTAAAGTAGAACTTTAGGTTCACAGGCATTCACAGGCAATGCATGGACATTGACAGCCTCATTTCTGTGTAAAGTCATTTATCTTTTTTCATTTGACATTTGTATAAACACCTTTTGTCACCTTTTTGACCTTTATTCTATAACTTTGACATTTTGGATTGTTTTTTGCTGCTAGCCTTTGTTACATTACCAAGAAGCAATGTTGGTTTTTGAGTTAAACATTGTTTCATGTGGAAAAAATTATATTTGATGGCATAGTTTAAAAATATATATATTTTGCCATCATCACATTCAGTTTGAGCTCATGTTTTGTTTTGATGGACAGTTGTTAGTGCGTCATTTTTCACAGCTGAGAACATAAAGAAACTGAAAAGGGAACATTTGTTAATTCTTTCTTTTTTTACCAAGTAAAACATCTTTTGCGTTAACATACTCTTATAGTCTTTGTTCCTCTACAAAAAGTTATAATACAATAAAATGACACTTTCAGGGAGACTTCCCTAACACATTCAGCCCGTTGGAACAGAAGAACACACCAGAATATAAGAATACAGAACAGGCCTTCTTAGTAAGCAGGATTTTAAGGCCACATTCCTACATTATAAAATGCAATTCAATGTGGAAGTAATCCAAGTATTTGGAATACCGTATTCAGAATAGTTCATGTATCGGAATACGTTACAGATTACATTTTTGGGCATGTATTCTGTATTCTGTAACGGAATACATTTAGAAAGTATCCTTCCCAACACTGCTTGTCCATCTGGTCACATGACCTCTATGACACCTGTCCACCTGGAGAGGATCCATCTCATAATAACGAGATGGTAACGAGATGTCAGTTAACGAAATATGAAAATAATTAAATTTGAAAATACAAAACATGAAAATAATATAACTTGAAAATTATTATTTTTTATAATGAAACTCGAAAATAATATAACTTAAAAATTATTATTTTTTATAATGAAACTCAAAAATAATGAAATATGAAAATAATGGAATACGAAACATGAAAATAATGAAACTTGAAAATATGAAGAAGAAATATACAACATGAAAATATAAAGAATGAAAATATGAAACATGAACATAATAAAACATGAAAATATAGAAAGAGAAAATAAATAATAATAAATTAGAAACATGAAAATAATGAAACATGAAAATATGAAAATAAAAAATTAGAAACATGAAAATAATGAAACTTGAAAATATGAAGAAAAAATATATAAAACATGAACATATATAAAAATTAAAATAATGAAACATGATAATATAGAAACATGACTTTAAAAAAAATGTAAATATGAAACTTAGAAATGCAATATGAAAATCACCCAAAGAAATAATGAGATATAAAAATTTTAATAATGAAACATGAACATATAGAAACATGAAAATAAAAAAAATTACAAATAATTTAATTTGAAACAAAAATATTAACATGAAAATATGAAAATGAAAACAATTCTGAAACAAATATTAAACATACAAATAATGAATTATGAAAGTATGACAATTAAATTAATGAAATATGAAAATATAGAAACATGAAAATATGAACATTTTAAATATAGAAACATGAAACATGACAGTAAAGAAACATGAAGGAAACTGGATAAATTCTGTTAATATCCTAATCTCAGAGCAGCTTGTAAACAACAGGTCCAAAGGAGGAGGACTCCCCCCTCACCACATGGAATGGTGCGGTCCAACCCCCCCCCCCCCCCACACTCACACACCTCCTCCCCCTCTCATTGAGCTGAATGAATGAGAGAGTCACTGTGGCATGCCAGAGACTCAGCAACACATTCCTCTTCACTGGGTTTGTTCTGCAGCTCGCACCACAAGACCCTCTGAGACCCTCTGAGACCCTCTGAGACCCTCTGAGACCCGCTAGAGACCCACTAGAGACCCACTAGAAACCAGTTAGGAACCAGTCTGAGACCAGTTAGAAAACCACTAGGAACCAGTGAGCAACCAGTCCAATCTACTGCTGCAGAGATGAAGCTGCTGCTGCTGCTGCTGCTGATGGAGCGAGTTGCAGCTCAACAGAGAGGTGAGTTCTGCTGAGTTCTGCTGAGTTCTGCTGAGTTCTGCTCACTTCACGGTCTGAGTTCTCCTGAGTTCTCCTGAGTTCTCCTGAGTTCTGCTCAGTTCTCCACATGAAGAGACGGAGTGGAATCGGCCTTGAGTAGATCTGTTGAGTCTGTGTTTCTGCTGACGTCATGTTTCAGCCTTCAGGACTTATTATGGGTCATCAGCTTGGTTTCTACTGCAGTAGAAACATACTCTACTGCAGTAGAGTATGTTTCTACTGCAGTAGAGTAAAGTTCTGATCATCATATTAATGAGTGTGTGTGTGAGTGTGTATATGTATGAGTGTGTGTGAGTGTATGTGAATGTGAGTGTGTGAGTGTGTGTGTGTGTATGTATACGTATGTGTGTGTGTGAGTGTGTGTGAGTGTATGTAAATGTGAGTGTGTGAGTGTGTGTGTGTGAGCGTGTATATGTATGTGTGTGAGTGTATGTGAATGTGAGTGTGTGTGTGTGTAATTACTGTTAACAATGCCTCTCCCCCTCTTCCTCTCTACCCCCTAAATTACCCCCGGATACAAAACCCTAAAACCCCCACAGGGCCTCATCACATTGTGTGTGTGAGTGTGTGAGGGGGTGGGGGTGGGGGTGTCAGAGGTCAGAGGTCAATCTGAACATCAACAGACTGACTTAACACATTCCAGCACACACATGTTAATTTCTGTTGTGTGATCAGCTGTGGAGACACCAACCACCAACAGGGTGGTCACACACACACACACACACACACACAGACACACGCACACACACACACACACCTCATACATGCACACACACACACACACAGACACACACACACACACACACAGACACACACACACACCTCATACATGCACACACACAGACACACACAGACACACACACAGACACACACACCTCATACATGCACACACACAGACACACACACACACACACAGACACACACACACACCTCATACATGCACACACACAGACACACACAGACACACACACACACACACAGACACACACACACACACACACACCTCATACATGCACACACACACACACACACAAAACACCTCATACATGCACACGCACACACACACACACACACCTCATACATGCACACACACAGACACACACAGACACACACACCTCATACATGCACACTCACACACACACACACCTCATACATGCACACATACACACACACACACAAAAACACACCTCAACGGTTAGCTGTGTGCTCCAGGTCTGTTATGATGCTAACGGTTAGCTGTGTGCTCCAGGTCTGTTATGATGCTAACGGTTAGCTGTGTGCTCCAGGTCTGTTATGATGCTAACGGTTAGCTGTGTGCTCCAGGTCTGTTCCCGGCCATCTTGAACCTGGCCAGTCAGGCGGTGATCAGCAGCAACGCTACCTGTGGGGACTCGGGCCCGGAGGTCTACTGTAAGCTGGTGGAACACGTCCCGGGACGACAGATCAAGAACCCTCACTGCCTGAGATGTGACGCCAACTCCGTCCTGACCAAAGGTACCGGGCCAGAACCAGAACCACAGCAGTCTGGTGTGTTTATTCTTTACACGAGAAACAGGTTTAAAAAAAACACATTCCAAACACAACAACACAGACCTGAAGCCTCCAGATACCGCCTGACCTCCTGCTGCGGTCACCGTCACCACGAGGAGACGCACGGCCCACACCTTCAGGGCTAGGGGCTAGGGACTAGGGAGCTAGGGATATCGGGAGCTAGGGAGCTAAGGTACTAGGGTACTAGGGAGCTAAGGAACTAGGGAGCTCTATGAGATCACAGCCGGTCAAAGAAAACCAGATAGAAACATTCACTGTGTAAACTTTTAATTCATAAACCCACATTCTAAGCCAGGAGGAAACTAACACCCACAATGCAACGGTGCAAAGCCGGTTGAACGACAGTCGTCTTTAACAACTCACGGTTGGAACAATGGTGATGTTCTCTCTGAGCAGTCAGCGGTACCCAGGTGGGAGCGAACAGTCCAACTACAGGTGCTGAGCTCTGTGTTTGTGTTCAGAACGTCACCCGATCACCAACGCCATCGACGGGACCAACCACTGGTGGCAGAGTCCGAGCATCAAGAACGGACGTCAGTTCCACTGGGTCACGATAACACTGGACCTCAAACAGGTGACACACACACCTCTGTCCTCTGACTGTAGCCTCTGTTCTCTGACTGTAGTGTCTGTTCTGAAAGTAGCCTCTGTTCTCTGACTGTAGTGTCTGTTCTGAAAGTAGCCTCTGTTCTCTGACTGTAGTCTCTGTTCTCTGACTGTAGCCTCTGTTCTCTGGCTGTAGTCTCAGTTCTCTACTGTAGCATATGTTCTCTGACTGTAGCCTCTGTTCTCTGACTGTAGCCTCTGTTCTCTGACTGTAGTGTCTGTTCTCTGTCTGTAGTCTCTGTTCTATGACTGTAGTCTCTGTTCTCTGACTGTAGCCTCTGTTCTCTGACTGTAGTGTCTGTTCTGAAAGTAGCCTCTGTTCTCTGACTGTAGCCTCTGTTCTCTGACTGTAGCCTCTGTTCTCTGGCTGTAGTCTCAGTTCTCTACTGTAGCATATGTTCTCTGACTGTAGCCTCTGTTCTCTGACTGTAGCCTCTGTTCTCTGACTGTAGTGTCTGTTCTCTGTCTGTAGTCTCTGTTCTATGACTGTAGTCTCTGTTCTCTGACTGTAGCCTCTGTTCTCTGACTGTAGTGTCTGTTCTGAAAGTAGCCTCTGTTCTCTGACTGTAGCCTCTGTTCTCTGACTGTAGCCTCTGTTCTATGACTGTAGTCTTTGTTCTCTGACTGTAGCCTCTGTTCTCTGACTGTAGTGTCTGTTCTGAAAGTAGCCTCTGTTCTCTGACTGTAGTCTCTGGCTGTAGTCTCAGTTCTCAACTGTAGCATATGTTCTCTGACTGTAGCCTCTGTTCTCTGACTGTAGCCTATGTTCTGACTGTAGCCTATGTTCTCTGACTGTAGTCTCTGTTCTCTGACTGTAGCCTCTGTTCTTTGACTGTAGCCTCTGTTCTATGACTGTAGCCTATGTTCTCTGGCTGTAGTCTCAGTTCTCGACTGTAGCCTCTGTTCTCTGACTGTAGCCTATGTTCTCTGACTGTAGCCTCTGTTCTATGACTGTAGTCTATGTTCTCTGACTGTAGCCTCTGTTCTCTGACTGTAGCCTCTGTTCTCTGACTGTAGTGTCTGTTCTGAAAGTAGCCTCTGTTCTCTGACTGTAGCCTCTGTTCTATGACTGTAGCCTATGTTCTCTGGCTGTAGTCTCAGTTCTCAACTGTAGCATATGTTCTCTGACTCTAGCCTCTGTTCTCTGACTGTAGCCTATGTTCTGACTGTAGCCTCTGTTATCTGACTGTAGCCTCTGTTCTCTGACTGTAGCCTCTGTTCTCTGACTGTAGCCTCTGTTCTATGACTGCAGCCTATGTTCTCTGTCTGTAGTCTCAGTTCCCAACTGTAGCCTCTGTTCTCTGACTGTAGTCTCTGTTCTCTGACTGTAGCCTCTGTTCTATGACTGTAGCCTATGTTCTCTGGCTGTAGTCTCAGTTCTCAACTGTAGCATATGTTCTCTGACTCTAGCCTCTGTTCTCTGACTGTAGCCTATGTTCTGACTGTAGCCTCTGTTCTCTGACTGTAGCCTCTGTTCTCTGACTGTAGCCTCTGTTCTCTGACTGTAGTCTCTGTTCTCTGACTGTAGCCTCTGTTCTTTGACTGTAGCCTCTGTTCTGACTGTAGCCTCTGTTCTCTGACTGTAGCCTCTGTTCTCTGACTGTAGCCTCTGTTCTCTGACTGTAGCCTCTGTTCTCTGACTGTAGTCTCTGTTCTCTGACTGTAGTCTCTGTTCTCTGACTGTAGCCTCTGTTCTTTGACTGTAGCCTCTGTTCTATGACTGTAGCCTCTGTTCTGACTGTAGCCTCTGTTCTCTGACTGTAGCCTCTGTTCTCTGACTGTAGCCTCTGTTCTCTGACTGTAGCCTATGTTCTCTGACTGTAGTCTCTGTTCTCTGACTGTAGCCTCTGTTCTTTGACTGTAGCCTCTGTTCTTTGACTGTAGCCTCTGTTCTCTGACTGTAGCCTATGTTCTCTGGCTGTAGTCTCAGTTCTCGACTGTAGCCTCTGTTCTCTGACTGTAGTCTATGTGTTTCTCTTCAGATCTTTCAGGTCGCCTACATCATCATCAAGGCAGCTAATTCTCCTCGACCAGGTGAGTTGGTCTGTCTCTCTGACCTGTCTGTCTGTCTCACTGTACCTCCGCCTGTCTGTATCTCTAACCTGTCCGTCTCTTTTACCTGTCTGTCTCTCTGTCAGGTAACTGGATCCTGGAGCGCTCTCTGGACGGCGTGACCTTTGACCCCTGGCAGTTCTATGCCATCAGTGACTCTGAGTGCGTGTCCCGGTACAACATGACCCCGCGGCTCGGCCCCCCGACCTACAAGACGGACACAGAGGTCATCTGCACGTCCTACTACTCCAGGCTCAACCCCCTGGAGCACGGAGAGGTGAGACAGGCTGTCTGTCTGACCTGTCTGTCCTGTCTACAACTGACATGTCTACAACTGACCTGTCAACAACTGACCTGTCAACAACTGACCTGTCTGTCTGAACTGTCTACAACTGACCTGTCAACAACTGACATGTCTACAACTGACCTGTCAACAACTGACATGTCTACAACTGACCTGTCAACAACTGACATGTCTACAACTGACCTGTCTACAACTGACCTGTCTGTGTGTCCTGTCTACAACTGACCTGTCTACAACTGACATGTCTGTCTGTCCTGTCTACAATTGACATGTCTACAACTGACCTGTCTACAAATGAGCTGTCAACAACTGACCTGTCTGTCTGAACTGTCTCTCTCTCTCTCTGTACCTGTCTCTCTCTCTGTACCTGTCTCTCTGTCACAGATTCACACCTCGCTGATTAACAGCCGACCCGGAGCCGATGACTTGACCTCTGACCTCCTGGACTTCACGTCAGCCCGGTACATCCGCCTGAGGCTCCAGCGAATCAGAACGCTCAACGCCGACCTGATGACGCTGAGCGCCCGCGACCCCCGAGAGATCGACCCCATCGTCACGCGGAGGGTGAGACGGGCTGCGGTCCCACGCTCACACCGTGAATACCTGCATGGCTAACCCCTCCCCCGTCTCACCCCTCAGTATTATTACTCCATCAAAGACGTCTCTGTGGGCGGCATGTGCATCTGCTTTGGCCACGCCCAGAGCTGCCCGCTGGACCCCGTTACCAAGGTAACCACTCACCTAACACCTGTCTGCACGTCCTCACCTGTTCACCTGTTCACCTGTTCACGTGTGTGTGTGTGTGTTCACAGAAGCTCCAGTGTGTGTGTGAACACAACACCTGTGGAGAGAGCTGTGACCACTGTTGCCCCGGTTACCACCAGCAGCCATGGCAACCAGGAACCGTCTCCGAGGGAAACACCTGTGAGAGTAAGAACACAACGTGGACAGAAAAATAGAAACACTTTGAAACACCCAATTGGCCGGCCGGCGTTTATGAGATTGGAGCGGGACACGGAGAACATGTGGAGTGGTGCTCTTCACAATAGAACATCTTTGATGGGCGTGTCGCGTCTCGGCCAATCAGCATCAAGATGTCTTCAGCTTAGGTTAGCTTGAATGTTAGCCGCTACATCTGCTGCTGTCACGCTGCACAGTGTAGCGATGCTAACTAAGTACCGCATTAAGAGCCAAGGGAACAGACTCAGGGAACAGACTCAGGAACAGACTCAGGGACAGACTCAGGGACAGACTCAGGGACAGACTCAGGGACAGACTCAGGAACAGACTCAGGGACAGACTCAGGGACAGACTCAGGAACAGACTCAGGGACAGACTCAGGGACAGACTCAGGGACAGACTCAGGAACAGACTCAGGGACAGACTCAGGAACAGACTCAGGAACAGACTCAGGAACAGACTCAGGAACAGACTCAGGGACAGACTCAGGGACAGACTCAGGAACAGACTCAGGAACAGACTCAGGGACAGACTCAGGAACAGACTCAGGAACAGACTCGTGGCTCAGCAGAGCTCAAGACTTCAAGACTTGTTCACGGCAACAAAAAGGCAGACCGTATTATACACAATATTATATTACCGTAATACTATATTACCATATTACTAGATTACCATATTACTAGATTACTAAAGGCCTGCACTACAGGTCCCCCCCATCCTTCTCACCTTTTTCACCCCTGACCCGTCTTCATGCCTGTCTCACCCTGTCTGTCCGCCTGTCTGTCTGTCCACCTGTCTGTCTGTCCCTGTCTATCTGTCCCTGTCTGTCTGTCCTCCTGTCTGTCTGTCCCTGTCTGTCTGTCCACCTGTCTGTCTGTCCTCCTGTCTGTCTGTCCCTGTCTGTCTCTCAGAGTGTAACTGTCACAACAAAGCCGTGGACTGCGTCTTCAACCAGACCGTCTCCGACCTCTTCCTGAGTCTCAACACTGGAGGCCTCCGAAAAGGGGGCGGAGTCTGTGAGCGCTGCCAGCAGGACACGGACGGACGCAACTGTGAGCGCTGCAGGGCCGGCTACTACAGACCCGCTGAGGTACTGACACCACGGCCCGCTGAGCTACTGACACCCAAACCACTGAGCTACTGACACCACAAACCACTGAGCTACTGACACCACGACCCGCTGAGCTACTGACACCCAAACCACTGAGCTACTGACACCCAAACCACTGAGCTACTGACACCACGGTCCGCTGAGCTACTGACACCACAAACCACTGAGCTACTGACACCACAAACCACTGAGCTACTGACACCACAACCCGCTGAGCTACTGACACCACAAACCACTGAGCTACTGACACCACAAACCACTGAGCTACTGACACCACGGCCCGCTGAGCTACTGACACCCAAACCACTGAGCTACTGACACCCAAACCACTGAGCTACTGACACCCAAACCACTGAGCTACTGACACCACGGTCCGCTGAGCTACTGACACCACAAACCACTGAGTTACTGACACCACGGCCCGCTGAGCTACTGACACCCAAACCACTGAGCTACTGACACCACAAACCACTGAGCTACTGACACCACAGCCCGCTGAGCTACTGACACCACAAACCACTGAGCTACTGACACCACGGCCTGCTGAGGTACTGACACCACGGCCCACTGAGCTACTGACACCCAAACCACTGAGCTACTGACACCCAAACCACTGAGCTACTGACACCACAGCCCACTGAGCTACTGACACCACGGCCCGCTGAGCTACTGACACCCAAACCACTGAGCTACTGACACCACAAACCACTGAGCTACTGACACCACAGCCCGCTGAGCTACTGACACCACAAACCACTGAGCTACTGACACCACGGCCCACTGAGCTACTGACACCCAAACCACTGAGCTACTGACACCACAGCCCACTGAGCTACTGACACCACGGCCCACTGAGCTACTGACACCATGGCCCACTGAGCTACTGACACCCAAACCACTGAGCTACTGACACCCAAACCACTGAGCTACTGACACCACAAACCACTGAGCTACTGACACCCAAACCACTGAGCTACTGACCCCACAAACCACTGAGCTACTGACACCATGGCCCACTGAGCTACTGACACCCAAACCACTGAGCTACTGACACCACAAACCACTGAGCTACTGACACCACAAACCACTGAGCTACTGACACCACGGCCCGCTGAGCTACTGACACCACGGCCCGCTGAGCTACTGACACCACCGACCCGCTGAGGTACTGACATGTCTGTGTGTCTGTGTGTGTGTCTCTCTCTCTGTGTGTGTGTGTGTGTGCAGGTGTCCCCCTACTCCGAGGCCCCCTGTCTCCCGTGTTCTTGTGACCTGAGGGGATCACAGTCTTCTGTGTGCAGCGGAGACGACACGCAGCCAGGTTGTTGTTGTTGTTGTTGTTGTTGTTGTTGTTGTTGTTGTTATGATGCTGATGTACTTGTTGTGGATGTTGTGTAACGCTGTGTGTGTGCAGGTGTGTCTGCGGGCCAGTGTGTGTGTCTCCAGGGCTTCTCAGGTGTGCGGTGCGACCGCTGTGCGTTCGGACACAGAGACTTCCCCCTCTGCGCCCGCTGTGCGTGTCACCGGGGGGGCAGCACCAACCCGGACCCCTGCAGCGCCTGCACCTGCAAGGTAGCCTCCCCTGACCCCTGACCCCTGACCCCTCTGTCCCCTGTCCCCTGACCCCTGACCTCTGACCTCTGCCCCCCCCCAGGTGAACGTGATGGGGGCTCACTGTGACCTGTGTAAACCAGGTTTCTACAACCTGCAGGCCTCCGACCCGCTGGGCTGCACCGACTGCTTCTGCTTCGGGGTGTCGGACGTCTGTGAGAGCTCCAGCTGGTCCAGAGCCCAGGTACACACACACACACACAGACACACACACAGACACACACACACACACTCAGAGACACACACACAGACACACACACACACTCAGAGACACACACACAGACACACACACACACACACACACACTCAGAGACACACAGACACACATACACACACACACACACAGACACACACACAGACACACACACACACACTCAGAGACACACACACACACACAGACACACAGAGATACACACACACACACACACTGTCGACATCTTGACGCTGATTGGCCGAGACTCGACGTGTGTTGTTCTCCTCTGGTGTCCAGGGGGCGGGGCTAGATGTGGGGGCGGGCCTTAGTTTGGGGACCTCTGTTATAACTGGTTGTACTATGTTCTCAGGTGTTTCATACAGGTGCTCTGCTCCGACCCCCTCCGTCTCTCCATCCCCCCCATGTTTTCCACGGCAACGACCTCCCCCCCCCCAGCAACTCTTCTGGCCACGCCCACCAGGTGCTGTCGTGGGCGGCCCCCGACGGTTTCCTCGGCAACAAGGTGACCCAACGCTTCCCAATGTGGTCATTAAACATCAGTCAACCGCAACCTGATCACCTGTCTGCCTGTCTGTCTGTCTGCCTGTCTCTCTCTCTCTCTCTTTCTGTCTGTCTGCCTGTCTCTCTGCAGCTGCTGTCCTATGGAGGTTCCCTGTCCTTGTCTCTGGTGGCTGACGTGTTGGACGGAGACGCCGTCCCCCTCCAGTGTGACGTCCTCCTGGAGGTGAGACAGGTGTTTCCTGTAGTCTGAGTCGGCGCTCGGCGCTCGGTTGGCGTCCGTCTTTACTCCGTGATCTGACCTCTGACCTCGGTGACATCCTCCAGCAGCGGAGATACTACTAACATTAGAAACTACAAACATGGTGTCTGAGGACTGTTTTGTCCCTCCAGGGAGACGGCCGAGCTCTTCGTCTCTCGCCCCCAGTCCTCGTCTTCCTCTCCCCGGTTACCGTGACGATGCACCCGGAGACATTTGTGGACGTCCACTCGGACGTCCCCGTCACCCGGGACGACCTGCTGTCCGTCCTGGCCCACGTGACGGCGCTGAGGGTCCATCTCCACGGCAACGGCACCGAGGGGCCGCGCCGGTGAGGGGGACGGGACGTGTCTCGCTGTTAGAGGGGGGGGGACGTGTCTCGCTGTTAGAGGGGGGGGGACGTGTCTCACTGTTAGATGGGGGGCGTGTCTCACTGTTAGAGGGGGGGACGTGTCTCACTGTTAGAGGGGCGGCGTGTCTCACTGTTAGAGGGACGCGTGTCTCACTGTTAGAGGGGGACGGCGTGTCTCAGTGTTAGAGGGGACGACGTGTCTCACTGTTAGAGGGGGCGACGTGTCTCAGTGTTAGAGGGGGCGTGTCTCACTGTTAGAGGGGCGACGTGTCTCACTGTTAGAGGGGGCGTGTCTCACTGTTACAGAGGGGGCGTGTCTCACTGTTAGAGGGGGGGACGTGTCTCACTGTTAGAGGGGGGACGTGTCTCGCTGTTAGAGGGGGGGACATGTCTCACTGTTAGAGGGGGGGGACATGTCTCGCTGTTAGAGGGGGGGCGTGTCTCACTGTTAGAGGGGGGGACGTGTCTCGCTGTTAGAGGGGGGGGCGTGTCTCACAGTTAGAGGGGGGGACGTGTCTCGCTGTTAGAGGGGGGGACGTGTCTCACAGTTAGAGGGGGCGTGTCTCGCTGTTAGAGGGGGGGACGTGTCTCGCTGTTAGAGGGGGGGCGTGTCTCACAGTTAGAGGGGGGGACGTGTCTCGCTGTTAGAGGGGGGGCGTGTCTCACTGTTAGAGGGGACGACGTGTCTCACTGTTAGAGGGGGGACGTGTCTCACAGTTAGAGGGGGGGACGTGTCTCGCTGTTAGAGGGGGCGTGTCTCACTGTTAGAGGGGGGGGACGTGTCTCACTGTTAGAGGGGAGGGACGTGTCTCACTGTTAGAGGGGAGGGACCGTGTACAACCTTGTAACGTCTCTCTCCCTCCCCCTCTCTCTCTCCCCCTCCCCCCTCCCCCTCTCCCTCTGTCTACCTCTCCCCCTCCCCCTCCACCAGTCTCTCTTCAGTGTCTCTGGACGTGGCTGACTCTGGATCAGTTTCTGGTGACCAGGCGGTTGAAGTGGAGATGTGTGAATGTCCCTGGGGTTACAGCGGCACGTCCTGTGAGGTAAGAGATGTAGAGATGAGATGTAGAGATGTAGAGCTGTAGAGATGATATGTAGAGCTGTAGAGATTAGATGTAGAGCTGTAGAGCTGTAGAGATGAGATGTAGAGATGTAGAGATGTAGAGATTTAGAGATGTAGAGCTGTAGATATGAGATGTAGAGATGTAGAGCTGTAGAGATGTAGAGATGAGATGTAGAGATGAGATGTAGAGATTTAGAGATTTAGAGATGTAGAGATGAGCTGTAGAGATGTAGAGATGTAGAGATGAGCTGTAGAGATGTAGAGATGAAGAGCTGTAGAGATGTAGAGATGTAGAGATGAGATGTAGATATGTAGAGATGTAGAGATGAGATGTAGAGATGAGATGTAGAGATGTAGAGATGAAGAGCTGTAGAGATGTAGAGATGTAGAGATGAGATGTAGATATGTAGAGATGTAGAGATGAGATGTAGAGATGAGATGTAGAGATGTAGAGATGAGATTTAGAGATGTAGAGATGTAGAGATGAGATGTAGAGATGAGATGTAGAGCTGTAGAGATGCAGAGATGAGATGTAGAGATGTAGAGCTGTAGAGTTAAGATGTAGAGGTGTAGAGATGGAGAGATGTAGAAATGTAGAGCTGTAGAGATGAGATGTAGAGATGAGATGTAGAGATGTAGAGATGTAGAGATGAGATGTAGAGATGTAGAGATGAGATGTAGAGATGAGATGTAGAGATGTAGAGGTGTAGAGATGTAGAGATGAGATCTAGAGAGCTAGAGATGTAGAAATGAGATGTAGAGATGTAGAGGTGTAGAGATGAGATGTAGATGTGTAGAGATGTAGAGATGAGATGTAGAGATGTAGAGATGAGATGTAGAAATGTAGAGATGAGATGTAGAGATGAGATGTTGAGATGTAGAGATGAGATGTAGAGGTGTAGATATGTAGAGATGAGATGATGAGATGTAGAGGTGTAGAGATGTAGAGATGAGATGTAGAGATGTACAGATGAGATGTAGACCTGTAGAGATGTAGAGATGAGATGTAGAGATGAGATGAAATGTAGAGATGTAGAGATGAGATGTAGAGATGTAGAGGTGTAGATATGTAGAGATGAGATTTAGAGATGTAGAGATGAGATGTAGAGATGTAAAGGTGTAGAGATGTAGTACTGTAGAGATGTAGAGATGTAGTACTGTAGAGATGTAGAGATGTAGTAGTGTGTGTGTACTGTGTGTGCACTGTGTGTGTACTGTGTGTGTACTGTGTGTGTACTGTGTGTGTACTGAGTGTGTACTATGTGTACTGAGTGTGTACTAAGTGTGTAATGTGTGTACTGTGTAGACGTGTCTCTCAGGGTTCTACCGGGTGGGAGGAGTCCTGTTCGGAGGGAACTGTATGCAGTGTGAGTGTAACGACCACTCCTCCAACTGTGACCCCCAAGGGGTCTGTCTGGTAAGTCTGGAGACCACGAGGAGACTCTAGACCACGAGGAGACTCTAGACCACGATGAGACTAGACCACGAGGAGACTGTAGACCACGAGGAGACTCTAGACCACCACGAGAAGACTGTAGACCACGAGGAGACTCTAGACCACAAGGCAACTCTAGACCACGAGGAGA
>CM070096.1:20971099-20986099 GCA_036178185.1 Liparis tanakae
ATTATGTATATTAACTTTACGGTGTACTTTACGGTGTGTTTGACGGTTTCCTTTATCATCATGTTGTACTTTACGGTATCCTTCACAGTTTACTTTACCATCATGTTGTACTTTACGGTGTACTTCCCGGTGTACTTCCCGGTGTACCTCACCGTTTACTTTACCATTATAGTGTACTTCCCGGTGTACTTCACAGTTTACTTTATCATTATAGTGTACTTCCCGGTGTACTTCACGGTGTACTTCACAGTTTACTTTACCATTACGGTGTACTTCACAGTTTACTTTACCATCATGTTGTACTTTACAGTGTACTTCACAGTTTCCTTTACCATCATGTTGTACTTTACTTTACCATTATGGTGTACTTCCCGGTGTACTTCACGGTGTACTTCACGGTGTACTTCCCGGTGTACTTCACGGTGTACTTCCCGGTGTACTTGTTAGCTGCTGTCATACGGCGGTCTGCTGTCTTACATCGTCACCTTCTATGCGGAGGACGGCTCGGGGCTGTCCAATCAGGAGCCTCAGGTGCTGATGAGGGGCGGGGCCTTGAGGAAGCATGTGATCTACACGGACATGGTCGCCCCGAGCAACGGCATCGCGGAACGGCACGACATCAGAATGACAGAGGTACGGCTGCAGTGCATCATGGGAAACCAGGGAAGATATACACCTGCCGTGTATTAATGTGTGTATTCATATTTGTGTGTGTGCGTGTCTGTGTGTCTGTGTGTGTGTGTGTGTGTGTGCGTGTGTGTGTGTGTGTGTGTGTTACAGCACAAGTGGAAGTACTTTAACTCCGTGTCGGAGCAGCCAGTGAGTCGCGGTGACTTCATGTCCGTTCTCAGTGACGTGGAATACATCATCATCAAAGCTTCATACGGGACCCACCTGCAGCAGAGCGGGTGCACACACACACACACACACACACACACACACACACACACACACACACACACACACACACACACACACACACACACACACACACACACACACACACACACATACACACACACACACACATACACACACACACACACACACATACACACATACACACACATACACACACATACACACACACACATACACACACATACACACACATACACACACACACACACATACACACACATACACACACACACATACACACACATACACACACATACACACACATACACACACACACACACACACACATACACACACATACACACACACACACACACACACACACACACACACATACACACACATACACACACACACATACACACACATACACACACATACACACACATACACACACACACACACACACACACACACACACACATACACACATACACACACATACACACACACACACACACATACACACACATACACACACACACACACATACACACACATACACACACATACACACACATACACACATACACACACACATACACACACATACACACACACATATACACACATACACACACACACACACATACACACACACACACACATACACACACATACACACACACACACACATACACACACATACACACACACACATACACACACATACACACACACACATACACACACACACACATACACACACATACACACATACACACACATACACACACACACACATACACACACACACGTCAGCTGATGATGTCATTTCCTTTCCAAGGATCTCTAACATCACCATGGAGACGGCGGTGGAGGCGGAGTCAGATGAGGGGCAGGTGGCCAGACTGATCGAGGCCTGCACCTGTCCACCTGGGTACACCGGGCTGTCCTGTCAGGTACTGACCACCAGAGGGCCACCACACAGTCTCTCTCCCCCTGTCTCTCTCTCTCTCACCTGTCTCTCTCTCCCCTCCTGTCTCTCTCTCTCACCTGTCTGTCCGCAGGAGTGTGCTGCCGGTTCTTTCCGTCAGCCTCTGTCTGAGTTGTCCTCTCAGAGTCGGCGCTCCCTGTTGTTTCTCCCGTGTGTTCCGTGTCGCTGCAACAACCACAGTGAGAGCTGTGAGGCGGCGACTGGAGCCTGCCAGGTACGCCGCTAACGCACGCTAACGCACGCTAACGCACGCTAACGCACGCTAACGCACGCTAATACGTGCTAACATACGCTAACACACTCTAACGCACGCTAACGCACGCTAATACGTGCTAACATACGCTAACACACTCTAACACACGCTAACACACGCTAACACATGCTAACGCACTCTAACACACGCTAACACACTAACGCATGCTAACACACTCTAACACACAATAATGCACTCTAACGTATGCTAAAGCATGCTAACACATTCTAACAGACGCTGACACACACTAATACACACTAACACACGCTGGTACATGCTAACACATGCTAATACATGCTACCACATGATAATACAAGCTAACACATGATAATACACGCTAACACATGATAATACAAGCTAACACATGATAACACACGCTAACACATGATAATACAAGCTAACACATGATAATACACGTTAACACATGATAATACAAGCTAACACATGATAATACAAGCTAACACATGATAACACACGCTAACACATGATAATACACGTTAACACATGATAACACACACTAACACATGATAATACACGCTAACACATGATAATACAAGCTAACACATGATAATACAAGCTAACACATGATAATACAAGCTAACACATGCTAATACACGCTAACACTTGCTAATTCTTTTAACACTTTCTATTTTTCTGTCCAGGACTGTCAGCACCACACCAGTGGGCGGAGCTGTGAGCTGTGTGCCCCGGGGCATTATGGGAACGTCAGTGGCTCCATGGGCGACTGCTCGCCATGCGCCTGCCCCCTGGTGGACAACAGGTACGCTGTCACGCACACCACAGGACATAACATGTCTGGAGCAGACGCTTTTATCCAAAGACAATAAGTGCATTTCAGCCTAGAGGACAAACTAAGAACAACAAGAATACACAAAGTAACATTTCCTCAACATAGTCAAACTACAAAAGTACCACAATAAGATATTTAAGAGCCACTGAAGTGATAATCTGTGTTTTAATCCAGATGTAGTCTAAAGGTGCGTTTACAGTGGAGGAGCGGAGTGGGTGGAGGAGCGGTGTGGGTGGAGGAGCGGAGTGGGTGGAGAAGCGGAGCGGGTGGCGGAACAGTGTGGGTGGAGGAGCGGTGTGGGTGGAGGAGCAGAGTGGGTGGAGGAGAGGAGCGGGTGGAGGAGCGGTGTAGGTGGAGGAGTGGAGGCTGAAGACCAGCCGCTGCATTGTGGCCTCAGCAGGAGACGACCAGAGCCTTCATTCACAATGTAGGTATTACATTGATTTCACCTGTGTGTGTGTGTGTGTGTGTGCGTGTGTGTGTTTGTGTGTGTGCGCGTGTGTGTGTGTGTGCGTGTGTGCGTGTGTGTGTGTGTGTGTAGTTTGAGCCCCACCTGTGCGTCAGATGGTGGTGTCGGTGGGTTCCGCTGCACCGCCTGTCAGAAGGGAAGCGAGGGCCGGCGCTGTGAGAGGTGAGAGGTCAGGTGACCTGGGCTCAGCCAATCGGCCGAGAGTCCCGCTTGACCCGCGCTGTCGTCCTGCAGGTGTTCTGCTGGTTACTATGGCAACCCATCGCTGCTTGGCGGGGCCTGCTCGCCGTGCGGCTGCAGGTGGGGGGCGCTGAGCCCGCGGTGCCACGCGCTGAGCGGCCAGTGCGAGTGTAAGGCCGGGGTCAAAGGTCAGGCCTGTGACCAGTGTGACGAGAGGCACGTCCTGCAGGGAGAAGAGTGTGTGTGTAAGTAACATCGCACACACACACACACACACACAGACACACACACAGACACACACACAGACACACACAGACACACACACAGAGACACACACACAGACACACACGCACACACACAGAGCCACACACACACACAGACACACACACACACACACACACACACATAGACACACACACGCACAGAGACACACACACACACACACAGACACACACACACACACACACAGACACACACACAGAGACACACACACAGACACACACGCACACACACAGAGCCACACACACACACACACACACACACATAGACACACACACGCACAGAGACACACACACACACACACAGACACACACACACACACACACAGACACTCGTGCAGCGTGTTGCGTGTCACAGAGGTCACGTGTGTTGCAGCGTGTGCTGACGAGTGTTCCGGGGTTCTGTTGGACGACCTGGAAAAATTACACAACCACTTCCTGTCTGTCAACCTGAGCGCCGTTGCCATGGCGCCGTACCGTCAACTGGTGCTGCTGGAGAACCTGACCAGAGAAATCCAGGTAAACATCCAGGTAGACGTCAGGTAGACGTCAGGTAAACATCCAGGTAAACATCCAGGTAAACATCCAGGTAGACGTCAGGTAGACGTCAGGTAAACATCCAGGTAAACATCCAGGTAGACGTCAGGTAGACGTCAGGTAAACATCCAGGTAAACATCCAGGTAAACATCCAGGTAGACGTCAGGTAGACGTCAGGTAAACATCCAGGTAAACATCCAGGTAAACATCCAGGTAGACGTCAGGTAAACATCCAGGTAAACATCCAGGTAGACGTCAGGTAGACGTCAGGTAAACATCCAGGTAAACCTCCAGGTAAACATCCAGGTAGACGTCAGGTAAACATCCAGGTAGACGTCAGGTAGACGTCAGGTAAACATCCAGGTAAACATCCAGGTAAACATCCAGGTAAACATCCAGGTAAACATCCAGGTAGACGTCAGGTAAACATCCAGGTAGACGTCAGGTAGACATCAGGTAAACATCCAGGTAGACGTCAGGTAAACATCCAGGTAGATGTCAGGTAAACATCTAGGTAAACATCCAGGTAAACATCCAGGTAAACATCCAGGTAGATGTCAGGTAAACATCCAGGTAAACATCCAGGTAAACATCCAGGTAGACGTCAGGTAAACATCCAGATAAACATCCAGGTAGACGTCAGGTAAACATCCAGGTAGACGTCAGGTAAACATCCAGGTAGACGTCAGGTAAACATCCAGGTAAACATCCGGGTAGACGTGAGGTAAACATCCAGGTAAACATCCAGGTAGACGTGAGGTAAACATCCAGGTAAACATCCAGGTAGACGTGAGGTAAACATCCAGGTAGACGTCAGGTAAACAATCAGGTAGACATCCAGGTAGACGTCAGGTAAACATCCAAGTAGACGTCAGGTAAACATCCAGGTAAACATCCAGGTAGACGTCAGGTAAACATCCAGGTAAACATCCAGGTAAACATCCAGGTAGACGTCAGGTAAACATCTAGGTAGACGTCAGGTAAACATCCAGGTAGACGTCAGGTAAACATCTAGGTAGACGTCAGGTAAACATCCAGATAAACATCCAGGTAGACGCCAGGTAAACATCCAGGTAGACGTCAGGTAAACATCCAGGTAAACATCCAGGTAGACGTCAGGTAGACGTCAGGTAAACATCCAGGTAAACATCCAGGTAGACGTCAGGTAAACATCCAGGTAAACATCCAGGTAGACGTCCAGGTAGACGTCAGGTAAACATCCAGGTAAACATCCAGGTAGACGTCCAGGTAGACGTCAGGTAAACATCCAGGTAAACATCCAGGTAAACATCCAGGTAAACATCCAGGTAGACGTCAGGTAAACATCCAGGTAAACATCCAGGTAGACGTCCAGGTAGACGTCAGGTAAACATCCAGGTAAACATCCAGGTAGACGTCAGGTAAACATCCAGGTAAACATCCAGGTAGACGCAGTAACTTGCTACCTGCTTGTCGTCCAGGTGTTCTCGGGGAGCCGCTCTGAGGCTCTGGAGGACGAGCTGCGTCACGTGACCTCTGACCTCGGTGCTCTGCTGCAGCAGGTAACTCGTCTTCGTCTTGATTCAACGTCACATGATGCAGCGTTGACTTATGTTGTCCCTGTCCCCTGATTGGCTAGATCCCACGTCTGTCCAATGACCTGGAGAAAGTGGGCGTGTCCATAAACAACAGCCTTTCCCAGGGTGCACTGCTGCTGGAGAGCATCAGCAGCCTGCAGGACGACGTCCAGGGTAAACGGCACGCGGCGTAACCATGACGTCATCGCACAATGAAGGTGATACAATACAATGACATCTGATTGGTCCAGCGCTGCAGAAGGAGGCGGGGCTTCTGAACCAGACCGAAGTGCAGGTGTTTGATCCGGCCAATCAGACACATCTGCTAGAGGAGGTGGAGTCCATGTTGAGAACCATCAAAGCCGCCGGCCTGACGGCCGCCAACGCCTCAGCCATTCAGGAGCTCAGGTGTGTTTCTGTCGGATCAAAGAAGACAAACATAGATGCACTTAGTAGAATAACAACGATAACAACAACAATAACAACAACGATAACAACAACAATGAGCCGATGTGTGTCTGCAGTCTAGCCGAGTCGCTCGTCCAGTCGCTGCAGGTGGACTTCCTGTCCACCAGCGCGGAGGTAGAAGACAGGCTCCGCCTCCTTGCCCCCCCCCTCACAGTTGCCATGGAAACGCTGCAACACGCTCACACACACCTGAGCAGCGCTGAACAAGGAAACGCACAAACACACACTCTGCTGGACGCCGCACACACTCTACTACGCCACTACCAGGTACACACACACACACACACACTCTACTACGCCACTACCAGGTACACACACACACACACACACTCTACTACGCCACTACCAGGTACACACACACACTCTACTACGCCACTACCAGGCACACACACACACACACTCAACTACACCACTACCAGGTACACACTCACACACACACACACTCTACTACTCAACTACCAGGTACACACACTCACACACACACTCTACTATACCACTACCAGGTACACACACACACTCTACTACGCCACTACAAGGTACACACACACACTCTACTACGCCACTACCAGGTACACACACACTACTACGCCACTACCAGATACACACACACTCTACTACGCCACTACCAGGTACACGCACACACTCTACTACTCAACTACCAGGTACACACACTCACACACACACTCTACTACACCACTACCAGGTACACACACACACTCTACTACGCCACTACAAGGTACACACACACTACTACGCCACTACCAGGTACACACACACACACTCTACTACGCCACTACAAGGTACACACACTCTACTACGCCACTACCAGGTACACACACACACTACTACGCCACTACCAGGTACACACACACACACTCTCCTACACCACTACAAGGTACACACACTCACACACACTCTACTACTCCACTACCAGGTACACACACTCACACACACACACACTCTACTCCGCCACTACCAGGTACACACACACACACTCTACTATGCCACTACCAGGTACACACACTCACACACACACTCTACTACTCCACTACCAGGTACACACACACTAACACTCTACTACTCCACTACCAGGTACACACACTCACACACACACTCTACTCCGCCACTACCAGGTACACACACACACACTCTACTCCGCCACTACCAGGTACACACACACACTCTACTACGCCACTACCAGGTACACACACACACACTCTACTCCGCCACTACCAGGTACACACACACACACACTCTACTACGCCACTACCAGGTACACACACACACACACTCTACTCCGCCACTACCAGGTACACACACACACTCTACTACCAGGTACACACACACTCTACTACGCCACTACCAGGTACACACTCTACCAGGTACATACACACTCTCCAGGTACTCTCCAGGTGTAGTACTCGTGTCCCTTGCTGTCCTCAGTCTGTCCACAGCTCTGTGCTGCTGGAGGACAGACGGCTGCTGCTGGAGGACGTTGTCACCCTGAGGGAGGAGATCACCAACAGCACCACGGTGAGACACACACACTTATATATATATATATATATATATGTTTATACACACACAGACACAAATACAGACACACAGACCCCCACACACACATACACACACACACACACACACAAATACAAACGCACCCACACACACATCTATACACACACACACACACACTCACAGGTACTGGTGTAGGGTTAGCCTCAGGACCGAGGAGGTAACCCGTGGTGGCGTGTGCAGCAGGGGGAGGAGCTTAGCGGGCAGCTGGTGCGGTGGCGCCCCCTGCTGATGAGGCAGGTGGCGGCGCTGGTGACGGGCCTGAAGAGCAGCGCCGCCCTGGAGAGGGTCTACGAGGCCGAGGGCCACGCCCACCTGCTGCAGGGCCACGCCCACGCCGGGCACAGGTGAGTGGGCGTGGTGTGTGGGTCTGCATATGTGCGTGTGGGCGTCTGTGGTTGTGTGCGTGTGTATATGTGGTTGTGTGTGTGTGTGTAGTTGTGTGTATGTAGTTGTGTGTGTGTGTGTAGTTTGTGTGTGTGGGTGTGGTCGTGTAGTTGTGTGGTTGTGTGTGTGTGTGTGTATATGTGGTTGTGTGTGTGCGTGTAGTTGTGTGTGTATATGTGTGTGTGTAGTTGTGTGTGTGTGTGTGTGGTTGTGTAGTTGTGTGTGTGTGTGTGTGTGTAGTTGTGTAGTTGTGTGTGTGTGTGTGTGGTTGTGTAGTTGTGTGTGTGTGTGGTTGTGTAGTTGTGTGTGTGTGTGTGTGTGGTTGTGTAGTTGTGTGTGTGTGTGTGTGTTGTGTGTGTGTGTGTGTGTGGTTGTGTAGTTGTGTGTGTGTGTGGTTGTGTAGTTGTGTGTGTGTGTGGTTGTGTAGTTGTGTGTGTGTGTGGTTGTGTAGTTGTGTGTGTGTGGTTGTGTAGTTGTGTGTGTGTGTGGTTGTGTAGTTGTGTGTGTGTGGTTGTGTAGTTGTGTGTGTGTGTGGTTGTGTGTGTATATGTGTGTGTGTTCATCAGACTGCTCTGGGCCCTCAGCTCTCTGGCGTCGGTGTGTAACGGGTCTCAGAGTGGCGGCCGATTGGCTCTGCTGGACTTTGACATCGCAGGACGAGTTGACTCCGCCCAGCAGGTTGCTGTCATGGCCCGTAGCTCCGCCTCCCTCGCACTCAACACGGTGAGTGTGTGTACGCGTAAACTGCGGAAAGAGAGTCGCCGGCGTCCGATTGGTCGTCGGTGTCGCTCGGCGGCTCAGTCTAATGAATCTATTGGTTTCAGACTGTCCAATCAGAGCGGCCGCTGCGACAGGAGGGCGGAGCCAAACTGAGAGTCAGCTCTGCTCTTCTAGAAGGAAGTCGGCGGCTCAGCGAGACGACAGCAGGTTGTTCTCCTCACGACACGGCGAGGAGGAGGTGACGTCATCACTCTGTGATGTCATCACCTCCTCACGACACGGCGAGGAGGAGGTGACGTCATCACTGTGACGTCACTCTGTAAGAGTTCAGTTTGACGTTTCTGTCCCTCAGCGCTGCAGCAGAGCGTCTCCACGGCAACCAGCAGGCTGCGATTGGTCAGAGACGGCTCCAATAACTGCAGCCTCCTCCTCCAGCAGCCAATCAGAGAGCTGCAGAGCCTCCCTAACGGTGAGGCATTTAAGGCTCCACCCCCCACGGGGAAGTGGATGTACCGATACATCGATCGATGTATCGATGGTTGTATTGATCGTTGTATCGATCGTTGTATCGTTCGATGTATTGATCGTTGCCTGCCATCAGCTTCGTCCACAGTGCTGCAGCAGACTCGCCTCCAAGCTGCAGCTGCGCGCTCCGGCCTGCAGGAGGCGCTGCAGCGGCTGCACAGACTCAGCCTGCAGCTGCAGGACTCTTCTTCTGTGGTGGAGGACACCAGCAGCGCCGTGAGGGAGACCAACCGGCTGCTGACTCACACACACACTGCAGGTCAGTCCAGCCTCCGGAGACTCGGACAGAGACACTCGCAGGCCGTAACACTTCCTGTGTCTTCAGCCAATGAGGCGCAGCGTAAGCTGGAGGAGGCGGAGCATCGTACGGTGCGTCTGATGGAGCGGATAAAGCCGCTGAGCATGCTGGGAGAAACTCTGAGCAGGAACCTGTCTGACATCAGAGAACTGATCGACCAGGCCAGGAGCCAGGCAGCCTCGGTACGTATGAGGAAGATGAGGGAGATAATGGTGATGAAGATGATGGTGGTGATGAAGATGATGGTGATGTGGTCTCCTCAGATCAAGGTGGCGGTCCAGGTCAACAGGGACTGCGTGCGGTCCTACAGGCCTCCGACCGAGTCCAGCAACTTCAACACTCTGAGTCTGACCCTGAAGACCTCCAGTCCAGACAACCTGCTCTTCTACCTGGGCAGCAACACCACGGTAACCACGGCAACAGGGCCGTGCACACGCCTCCCGTCGGGCTCCTCCTCTAAGGCTGACGTGTGTTCAGGTGGACGTCCTGGCGCTAGAGATGCATGCTGGGAAGGTTTCTCTGGTGTGGGACCTGGGCTCTGGGAGCCGCCGGCTGGAGTTCCCCGGGCTGGACATCAGCAACAGCAGGTGGACCCGGATCAACGTGACCCGGTAACACCTCGCCCGGGGGGGGGGCACACCTCACAGGACGTCACGGGGTCATGTCACGTGATGACGTCATGTGACGATGTCATGTGACGATGTCATCAGGGTCGGGGCCCGCGCCTCGCTGTCGGTCCACCAATTGGAGTCTGAGTCGGCTCCGTTGCCCGCGGTGACGGCGACATCACCGGGACCGTCCCGAGTTCTGGACATCGACGAGACCACCGTGATCCAGATCGGAGGACTGGGGTCCATCCAGGTAACACACACACACACACACACAGACACCCTCACACACACACACACACACACACACACACACACACACACACACACACACACAGAGACACCCTCACACACACACAGACACACACACACACACCACACACAACAGGATACACCTGGTCAACAGGTGATGACCTTGAGTGTGTGTGTGTGTATCTCTGTGTGTGTGTGTCTCTGTGTGTGTCTCTGTGTGTGTGTGTGTCTGTGTGTGTGTGTGTGTCTCTGTGTGTGTGTGTCTCTGTGTGTGTGAGTGTCTCTGTGTGTGTCTCTGTGTGTGTGTGTCTCTGTGTGTGTCTCTGTGTGTGTGTGTGTGTCTTTGTGTGTGTGTGTGTGTCTCTGTGTGTGTGTGTCTCTGTGTGTGTCTCTGTGTGTGTGTGTCTCTGTGTGTGTGTGTGTCTTTGTGTGTGTGTGTGTCTCTGTGTGTGTGTGTGTGTCTGTGTGTGTGTGTGTGTAGAGCCGTGTGGAGCTCCTCCCCTCCCTCCAGGGTTGTGTAGGTGACGTGTCGCTCAACGAGAGGAACGTCGGCCTGTGGAGCTACGACAGCAGAGAGGGGCAGTGTGGAGGCTGCTTCAGCAGGTACCTGTCTGTCTCTACTATGATATCACCCGTCTGTCTCTACCTGTCTGTCTCTACTCTGATATCACCTGTCTGTCTCTACTATGATATCACCTGTCTGTCTCTACTATGATATCACCCGTCTGTCTCTACCTGTCTGTCTCTACTCTCTGATATCACCTGTCTGTCTCCACCTGTCTGTCTTTTCTTTCTAAATTCACCTGTCTGTCTCTCAGTCCCCAGGCAGAGGAGACCTCCTTCCACTTTGATGGATCTGGATTCTCATTGGTCCAGAAGTCCCTGCGAGCGACGTCCACCTCCATCGTCCTCCTGTTCAAAACGCTGTCGCCGGGCGGATTACTGCTCTACCTGGCCTCCAACAACACTGTACGACACACACTCTCACACACACCCCCCCCAGTGGAAGCAGACGTGACCTCACTTCCTGCCCCTGCAGAGGGACTTCCTGTCCATGGAGCTGGTGGAGGGGCGTGTCCGGCTGACCTTTGACCTCGGCTCAGGCGCTCTGATCCTGACCTCCCAGAGGAAGTACAACAACGGAGTCTGGTACAAGATCACCCTGCAGAGGAGCAAGAGAAAAGGTACTGAACTAGTACTACTAAACGGAGTACTAGTACTACTGTGAGAGAGGTACTATAATACTGTGTGTCCAGGTTACCTGTCCATCATGGCAGCCGACCAATCATCAAACAAGGAGGTGTTGGAGGCGGAGTCTCCTGGAACGGCCTCCGACCTGAACCGCTCCGACCTGGACCCCATTTACATTGGAGGACTTCCTGCCTCTCGACCAATCAGGTGAGTCCGTCACCCAACGCAGCCGATGATGTCACAGGAGATGACCTTGTGCGCTGATCGCTCTGTCCTCTGTTGCTAGGCGACAGGTGGTCTCCAGGTCCTACGTGGGCTGCTTGAGGAACGTGGAGATCGCTCGGTCCAACTTCGACCTGCTGAGGGACGCCTTCGGGGTCCGGAAGGGCTGCGTGCTCGAGGTACTGCCCAGCAGCCAATCAGGTGCCGGCCCCACCAGGCCCCTCCACCAGGCCCCTCCCACCAGGCCCCTCCCACCGGACTTATTATTATTATACTGCATTGATCGTCCCATAATTCAATTCAATTCAATTCAGTTTATTTGTATATTCCAGTTTCACAAATTACAAATGTGTCTCAGAGTGCTTTACAGTCTGTACACATAGACATCCTGACCTTTGACCTTTGACCTCACATCGGACCAGGTACAACTCCCAAATAACCTTCAGGGGGAAAAAAGTGAAGAACCCTTGAGGAGAGAACAGAGGAGGATCCTCTCCAGGATGGACAGAACAATAGATGTCATGTGACCAGAAGAGATTTAGAGTTAAAATACATTCAAGGAATCTGACAGAGTTTATCAATAGTTCATATTTAGGCATATTCCACCATGGAGAGTTTGGAGACCTCCCGAGTGGAGGAGTGGGCGGAGTCCCAGCAGGGCAGTGACCAACCATGGATGGTCCATCAGCAGATGGATCTATGCCGTCTCAGAGGGTCACATGACCCCATGAGACGTGAAGTCAGAAGGACTCCGGGGAGAAGCAGAGTTAGTCATGTGTGATGGAGAGATGAAGATTCATCCATAGGAGAAAGAGAAGAGGAGAGAGGTGCTCAGTGCATCCTAAAGGTCCCCAGCAGCTATCAGCCTCTAGCAGCATCTCCAGGTGTGGACCAGGTGAACCTGACTCAGCCCTGACTATAAGCTCTGTCAAAGAGGAAAGTCTTCAGTCTACTCTTGAAGGTGGTGACTGTGTCTGCCTCCAGGACTGAAGGTGGAAGCTGGTTCCATAAAAGAGGAGCTTGATAACTAAAGGCTCTGGCTCCCATTTTACATTTTAAGACTCTAGGAACTACAAGTAGCCCCGCATTTAGTGAGCAGCTCTCTGGTGGGGCGATACGGTACTACAAGCTCCTTAAGATATGATGGTGCATCACCAATTAAGGCTTTGTAGGTTAAGAGAATAACTTTAAAAGTGATTCTTGATGTTACAGGGAGCCAGTGCAGAGCAGCTAGTGCAGGAGTCATGTGATCTCTGTTCTTAGTTTAGTGAGAATACGAGCTGCAGCATTCTGGATCAACTGGAGGGACCTAAGAGACTTATAGAGCAGCCTGATAATAAGGAGTTGACCTAAGAGACTTATAGAGCAGCCTGATAATAAGGAGTTGACCTAAGAGACTTATAGAGCAGCCTGATAATAAGGAGTTGACCTAAGAGACTTATAGAGCAGCCTGATAATAAGGAGTTGACCTAAGAGACTTATAGAGCAGCCTGATAATAAGGAGTTGACCTAAGAGACTTATAGAGCAGCCTGATAATAAGGAGTTGACCTAAGAGACTTTTAGAGCAGCCTGATCATAAGGAGTTGACCTGAGAGACTTATAGAGCAGCCTGATAATAAGGAGTTGACCTAAGAGACTTATAGAGCAGCCTGATAATAAGGAGTTGACCTAAGAGACTTATAGAGCAGCCTGATAATAAGGAGTTGACCTAAGAGACTTATAGAGCAGCCTGATAATGAGGAGTTGCAGTAATCCAGTCTCGAAGTAACGAACACGTGAACCAATTTTTCTGCATCTTTTTTGAGACAAGATGTGCCTGATTGTTTAAATATGACGTAGATGAAGAATGCAGTCCTTGAGATGTTCTTCAGGTGGAGTTAAAAGACAAGTCCCGATCAAAGAGAACAGAGATTCTTTACAGTGGTGTTGGATGCTAGAGTAATGCCATCTACAGAAATCACATCACCAGATAATTGATCTCTGAGGTGCTCAGGGCCGAGTAGAATTACTTTGGTTTTGTCTGAGTTTAGCATCAAGAAGTTGCCGGTCATCCATGTTTTTATGTCACTAAGACATGCTTGAATTTTAGTGAGTTGGTTGGTCTCCTCTGGTTTTATCGATAGATATAGTTGAGTATCATCTGCCTAACAATGAAAGTTTATGGAGTGTTTCCTGATAATATTGCCCAAAGGAAGCATGTATAAGGTAAATAGAATTGGTCCAAGCACAGAACCTTGTGGAACTCCGTGACTAACGTTGGTGGTCATTGAGGCTTCATCGTTTACAAATACAAACTGAGATCGATCTGATAAATAGGATTTAAACCAACTTAGGGCGGTGCCTGAAATACCAATCGACTGCTCCAGTCTCTGTAATAGGATGTTATGGTCAATGGTGTCGAATGCAGCACTAAGGTCTAACAAGACCAGTACAGAGAGGAGTCCTCTATCAGCACTAAGGTCTAACAAGACCGGTACAGAGAGGAGTCCTCTATCAGCACTAAGGTCTAACAAGACCAGTACAGAGAGGAGTCCTCTATCAGCACTAAGGTCTAACAAGACCAGTACAGAGAGGAGTCCTCTATCAGCACTAAGGTCTAACAAGACCAGTACATAGAGGAGTCCTCTATCAGCACTAAGGTCTAACAAGACCAGTACAGAGAGGAGTCCTCTATCAGCACTAAGGTCTAACAAGACCAGTACAGAGAGGAGTCCTCTATCAGCACTAAGGTCTAACAAGACCAGTACAGAGAGGAGTCCTCTATCAGGACTAAGGTCTAACAAGACCAGTACAGAGAGGAGTCCTCTATCAGG
>CM070096.1:20993599-21006099 GCA_036178185.1 Liparis tanakae
CCGTCTCCCGCCTCTAATCTCTAACCTCTACCGCCTCTCTAACCGTCTCCACCGCTAATCTCTCCCTCTACCGTCTCCTCTCTCTACCGTCTCCCTCTCTAACCGTCTCTACCTCTCTAACCGCCTCTCTCACCGTCTCCTCTCTCGCCTCTCTCACCGCCTCTCCTCTCTACCGTCTCTCTCTCGCCTCTCTCTACCGTCTCCCGCTCTACCGTCTCTCTCTACCGTCTCTCTCTCTACCGTCTCCCCTAACCGTCTCCCTCTCTACCGCCTCTCCCCCTACGTCCCTCTCTACCGTCTCCTCTCCTCTCCTCTCTCTACCGTCTCCCTCTCTACCGTCTCTCTCCCTAACGTCTCCCTCTCTACCGTCTCCCTCTCTAATGTCTCCCTCTCTACCGTCTCTCTCCCTAACGTCTCCCTCTCTACCGTCTCCCTCTCTACTCGTCTCTCTCTCTAACCGTCTCCCTCTCTACCCTCCCCCCCTCCCCCCTGTCTGTCTCTCTGATAGTGGGGGTGAAGCAGAACTGCCTGTCTATCAGCTCCAGGTTCAGAGGTTGCCTGAGGAACCTGCAGCTCGTTAAGTCTCACCTGAGTGACACCCTGGACCTGAGCTCCGCCCACTTCCTGATAGGCGTCACTCCTAACTCGTGTCCTGTTGCCCAGCAACGGCCAGCCGCGCTCTGATTGGTCCTCGTGCAACAGGGCAGAAGGTTATTCATGTTGTGATGTAATGAATCAATAAAGATCTTCTAAATACTACAAGAGTCTCCACAAGATTCATAGAAACTGTTCACCACATGCTTTATATTATATATAGATATTATATTATATAGATATATTATAGATATATTATATATATAGAATATATATCTATATATTATATATTTACTCTATAAATAATATTTATATAATATATCTATAATATCTATATAATATAATATCTATATAATATATCTATATAATATAATATCTGTTTTGGCAGAAAGAACTTGAAACAGTTTGTTAATTCATTATTTTATTGAGTTAAGTTAAAGACACCTGGGGGTGTGGCCAGGTGTGCAGTCACATCTGGGGGCGTGGCCAGGTGTACAGTGGTACCTGGGGGCGTGGCCAGGTGTGTAATGATACCTGGGGGCGTGGCCAGGTGAGCAGTCACTCCTGGGGGCGTGGCCAGGTGACTACTCACTGGGCCAGTCTGGGGTTACAGATCAATTGGACAGGTGAATAAATAATTCATAACACGGTTTCCATGGTGAGATGAAAGAATGGCACATTACTATTGCATTATGGGTAAATAGAGAGCAGCTGTTTGCTGCTATACAGGTTACAGGGCTGAGATCATGCGTTACATTAGGTCATTGAGTCAGGAGTCAACCAATCAGAGGTCTGCTGTGTGTGGGGGTGGGGCTTGGTGGCTGGGTTTATAGTGGTGGAAGTTCATCTGAAGTTGACTGCTTTGGTTGCCATGGGAACACGTTGATTGGCATCACCGCCGCTCCACCTGTCTGTCTCTCTGTGTGTCTCACCTGTCTGTAGTATACATGTCTTACATATCTTAAATGTGACTGAAAAGCTTTCTACTAGATCTAAACTATTGAACTAAGGCTAAACTCTCTGGCCCCGCCCACTGTGCGACAGACAGGTGCTGTGTGTGTGTGTGTGTGTGTGTGTGTGTGTGTGTGTATCCTCAGTTCCATTAACGTCCACTGGGTGTCTCTCCCGTCTGGACTACAGCTCCCAGAATGCAGCAGGGCTCCTCAGTCCTGAAAGCAGAAGCAGCTGACGTCAGTAAACGTCTCCGTCCTTCAGTTAGCATCATGCTAACTAGCATAGCGCAGCAGGCTGTTAGCATAGCATAGCATGAGCATGTCACGTGTGGTGAGCACAGGTGTGTCCAGGTGGGCGGGGCCTCAGCAGTGACCGATGATCAATAATCTCTCTGATTGACTCTGATCACCCGTCTCCTCACAGGAGGCTCGACATGCTGCAGCAATGCATGCTGGGTAGATTTGTGTCCGACTTGCTCTGACGTCTGAGGCCCAGTGCATGATGGGAAACGCCTGCTGTCGCCACGTCAACAGCTGATTGGCTGTTTGATTTGACAACAAACACCACAAATGATGATGATGATGATGATGGTGATGATGATGATGATGGTGATGATGATGATGGTGATGATGATGGTGATGATGATGGTGATGATGATGATGGTGATGATGATGATGGTGATGATGATGATGATGGTGATGATGATGATGATGATGATGATGATGATGATGATGGTGATGATGATGGTGATGATGATGATGATGATGATGATGATGATGATGATGATGATGATGATGATGATGATGGTGATGATGATGATGATGATGATGGTGATGATGATGATGGTGATGATGATGATGATGATGGTGATGATGATGATGATGATGATGATGATGATGATGATGGTGATGATGATGATGATGGTGATGATGATGATGATGATGATGATGATGGTGATGATGATGATGATGATGATGGTGATGATGATGATGATGATGATGATGATGATGATGATGATGATGATGGTGATGATGATGATGATGGTGATGATGATGATGATGATGATGATGATGATGATGATGATGATGATGATGATGGTGATGATGATGGATGATGATGGATGATGTTGATGATGGTGTTGATGATGATGATGTTGATGATGATGATGATGATGATGGTGATGATGATGATGATGATGATGATGATGATGGTGATGATGATGATGGTGATGATGATGATGATGATGGTGATGATGATGATGGTGATGATGATGATGGTGATGATGGTGATGATGGTGATGATGATGATGATGATGGTGATGATGATGATGATGATGATGATGATGATGATGGTGATGATGATGATGGTGATGGTGATGATGATGATGGTGATGATGATGATGATGGTGATGAAGATGATGGTGATGATGATGATGATGGTGATGATGATGGTGATGATGATGGTGATGATGATGATGATGGTGATGAAGATGATGATGATGAAGATGATGATGAAGGTGATGATGATGATGGTGATGATGGTGATGATGGTGGTGATGATGGTGATGATGGTGATGATGGTGGTGATGGTGATGATGGTGATGAAGAAGATGGTGATGATGGTGATGATGATGGTGATGATGATGATGATGATGATGATGGTGATGAAGATGATGATGATGATGATGATGGTGATGAAGAAGATGGTAAGGCTTTTGAAGATGATGGTGATGAAGATCATCGAACCAATCCCCATAAATCTTTCCTGTCTTCCAATCAGGAGCTTCCCTTCTCTTCCAGTGTTCTCTGGACCAATCAGGAGCTTGTATCTCTCCTCTTTCTGAACACCAACATCTATGTGAAGCATGCAAACACAGAGTTGCCATGCACCCGCCAGCCAATCAGCATCCAGCACGGCCACAGCTGTTACCTGAGTCACTCCCCGGTCACATGACCAGGACACACCTCCGTCTCCTTGTGGACCACGACGCGCGTGACGGACAGTTCAGGGTGCTGCCGCCGCGCCTCGCCCAGCGCCGCCGCCAGCGCCTTGGAGAGGGCCGGTCAGACCTGGACCTGGACCTGGACCTGGACCTGGACCTGGACCAGGACCTGGACCAGGACCTGGACCAGGACCAGGATCAGGACCTGGACCAGGACCTTGACCAGGTCTGACCCAGAACCAACACGTCTGTCCAGATCTGTCCTGGGTTAGTCCAGGTGTAGAAGCCAGAATGTGATTTGTTTACCTGTCTGTCTGTTTTGTGTCACGTTTTGATGACGTCATGTCGGGGGGCGTAACTTTATAAATAGACGGCACCTGAGTGCCGGCAGGTGTGTTTTGTTTGAGAGAGGAAGGGAAATTATTTTCAACCGCATGCCAGCACCGCATGTCAGCACGGCCACGGAACCGCAAAGAACCGCACGGAACCAGGAATTTGACGGTTTATTTTCTGTTAAAGAGTTTTCATTTATTTTCTGTAAATACAATAAAAGCTGAAAGTGACATTAAGAAAACAATGCGCGTTAATCTACCGACCGCCTCTACAAAGAAGTTAAAAATAACCCAACGGAACGCCACAAAGACGCCAGCAGCGTGGATCTGAGTGAAGGACGAGGCGCCGTCCTCTGGATCCATCTGGACTGCAGCCAGAATCTGAGCTCACCGGTACCGGGAGGAACCAGCGGCGCCGTGTTCTGAGCCCGGTTACGATCAAACGTTAAAACGGACAAAGGAAATGAAAGAAATGTTTGATGAGCAGACCAATGAATCCATAAACTGCCTAAACATTATGGAAGCAATCAAAAGATAGGATCAATATCGCTGCACGGAAACAAAGCGCGAACATGCGCATCAACGAATATAAATAAATAAAGAAGTAACTAAATACTAACGAATATTCTTACTTGTAAAAAACCTGCGCAAACGAAAGTTAAAGGCTGAGAACGAAAAGTGAAAGAATGGCGGAGGGATCTGCAGCGGGCCTCACGGAGGCCGATCATATTGAGATGGACGCGGCGCAACAAAAGAAAGCATTTAAATCACTCAGCGCAACCCGGAGAGGGAAACTCTCACACTGCACACGGACATGAATGAAATAAAAGCAATGATGACGGAGTGCTGATGTTGATGATGTGAATAAAGCTGCAAATGAATTTCTAAAAAGGCTGGATGAATTTAAAGAGTCTCATCATGGTTCAGTTATTGCTGCCTGAGGATGTGAGAGCAAATGAAAACCTGGACTGGTTAGAGCCCCAAATGAAGGATTATGAGGCTTTTATGTCTGAGGTGAGCCAATGGATAACACCTCAGCCTGACCCACAGAATCTTGTTGCTGCCGGGGACAGTGTCTCACAGACCGGCTCAAGGAGTTCTAAAGGTTCTAAAAGTTCTAAAAGTTCCAAAGGTTCCAGATCTTCTTCCGTGGTTTCAGCACGCATGAAGGCAACTGCAGACAAAGCTGCTCTGCAGGCCAGAGCTGAAGCTCTTAAAAGAAACATGAGCTGGAAACACGAGAGAATGGAAGCAGTGAAACATCAGCTGGGTTTAAGAATGGAAGCAGAGAAACATCAGCTGGGTTTAAGAATGGAATCTCTGGACCTGGAAGCAGATCTTGCAGCAGATGATGCAAGGCTAAAGGCTCTAGAGGAATTTGAAATTGAAGAATCTGAATCTGGAAAAGAAACTGAAGAACGGAGATTTGCATCTGCCAAAATGGAAGAAAGTCTAACAAAACTGGAGTTTGCACGGATAGGAATCATACCTACAACACCCTTACAGAAGATGATGGACACTCGGCACCGACCAATAACGGAGCAACCACCGAGGGCTCCAACAAACCCTCCCACACGTAGAGCTGTGGTTTCTGACGGACCACCCAGACGAGGAGAATCCACTCCCAGACATGAAATGGCTCAGAACATCGACCTCACAAACATCATACAAAGACAAACGAACTTGACGGATCTGCTCGTGATACAGCAGAAAGAATCTAAACTGCCAAGAAGGGAAGTGTTGGTGTTTGACGGCGATCCTCTAACTTTCAGGCCATTTATGAAATCCTTTAAGCACAACATCGAAGACAAAACCAAGAGCGATGAGGATCGCCTGTACTTCCTGGAACAGTACACGGTTGGACAGCCAAAGGAACTCGTCCAGAGCTGCTTTAACATGAACGCCACCACTGGTTACCAAGAAGCAAAGCGCCTACTCAAATCTCACTTTGGCGATGAATTCAAAATCACATCAGCATACCTTGAGAAGGCCTTGAACTGGAACCAAAGACGCACAGATGATGGGAAAGCACTTCATAGCTACGCCCTCTATCTGAGAGGCTGTGGTAATGCAGTTCAGGACCTACCATACATGTCAGAGCTGGACTCACCATCTAACATGAAGAGGCTTGTTTTCAAACTTCCATTTAAGCTTCGAGAGAAATGGCGATCTGCTGTATGTGACATCACGGAAAGGACACAGCAGAGACCCAAGTTCCATGATCTGGTTCTGTTTATGGAACGGCAGGTCAGAATCATTCAAGATCCCGTCTTTGGGGATATACAGGACCCAGCCGGAAGCACGACTGGGAGAATACCCAAATGAGACGTACAGTATACGAGACCTAGCAGCAAGAAAAGCTTTGCTACGACTGTTGTACCCAAGACGGAAACCTACCGGAACACTGAGGCACAGGACAGGGCAGACAGGCCAGAGGGCATCCGTACAGCCATGGACGCTTTCAACAAGCCTTGTGCTTTCTGCAAAGGAGATCATGTGATGGAAACATGTGAAAGAATAACAAAGATTCCCCATGGGGAGAAAGTCGAGTTGCTAAAGAAAAATGGACTCTGCTTTTGCTGCTTGATCAAAGGTCATACGAGTAAAGAATGCAAGAAACGTCTCACGTGTCGTTCCTGTGAGAAAAAACACCCCACTGTCTTGCATATAGAGAACTTTATTCCAGGAAACACCAAGCCAGCAGCTAAGCAGGTTTCAGACACCAGGAGCATGGCTAAAGTTTCATCGGCAGCACAAATCGCTATGGTGTCATCAGCAGCCACAGGGGACAGAACCACAGACTACAAGCTAGCTGTGGTACCTGTAAAGATAAAGAGCCATAAAGGCAGCTGTTTGATAGAAACATGCATTTCTAGACCCTGGAAGCACGGCAACCTTTATTACCGAAAAACTGATGGAGCAGTTGTCTGTCAGAGGAAAGAAAACAGAGATCTTACTCCGAACAATGGGTCATGAAAAGCCTGTGAAAACCCATGTGATAAGAGGACTGGAAGTATGCAGCCTGGATGGCAACAGCTTCATAGGACTTCCAGAAGTCTTCACACAAAATGCCATTCCTGTCAGTCAAGAGAACATCCCTACGGAAATGGACATAAAAGGATGGTCTTACCTAAAGGAGGTCCACTTAAGGCCCATCAGGGCAGAAGTAGGCCTATTGATTGGTGCAAATGTCCCAAAGGCCATGGAACCACGGAGAGTGATCAGTAGCCAAGGTGAGGGGCCCTACGCAGTCCTAACAAGCCTAGGCTGGACTATAAACGGACATCTCTGCAGTACTGCACCTATGGATGAGCATGGTCGACCACAGATAACATCCAATAGGATATCAGTGGCCAAGCTGGAAGAGCTCCTTATACAACAAGACAACCAGGACTTCTCAATGAAAAACAAGAGCACTCATTTGAAGACAAGAGATTCCTGCATGTGATGAACAGTTCAGTCAAAAGGAAAGAAGGCCACTGTGAACTGCGACTTCCGTTCCGTCAGGATGACATCAGCCTGCCAAACAACGGGAAGGTGGCGGAACAAAGAGTATTAGGCCTTGCCTGCAGATTCCAGAAAGATGAAGCCTTTCGGAAAGACTATAACAGCTTCATGAGTGATGTCTTGAGGAAAGGGCACGCAGAAAGAGTGCCAAAAGACCAACTCCCCCGGAAAGACGGAAGACTGTGGTACATTCCTCACCATGGTGTCTACCACAAAAGAAAAGAGACAATCCGGATTCTGCTCCTCTGACACCGAACCACCGACTGGGAATGAAGCGAGTGCCGACTCTTCCACCCGGACTCTTTGAAAAAGGTGATATCTATTCCAGAAGAAGATGGAAACAAACCCAATATATAGCGGATCTCTTCTGGAAACGCTGGACACGAGAGTACCTTCCATTGCTACAAGAGAGGCAGAAATGGAATCGGATTAAGAAGAATCTAAAGCATGGAGACATCGTGCTGATCATCGATGAAAGCTCTCCACGCAACTCCTGGCCCATGGGCCGCATCACAGAAATCTTTCCGGACAAACGAGGACACGTACGTCGGGTCAAGATCAGGACACAAAATGGCACCTTGGAAAGGCCCATCACGAAGCTGTGCCTCCTACAGGACACGACCTGAGGACACAACCCATCACGAAGCTGTGCCTCCTACAGGACACGACCTGAGGACACAACCCATCACGAAGCTGTGCCTCCTACAGGACACGACCTGAGGACACAACCCATCACGAAGCTGTGCCTCCTACAGGACACGACCTGAGGAGACAACCCATCACGAAGCTGTGCCTCCTACAGGACACGACCTGAGGACACAACCCATCACGAAGCTGTGCCTCCTACAGGACACGACCTGAGGAGACAACCCATCACGAAGCTGTGCCTCCTAAAGGACACGACCTGAGGACACAACCCATCACGAAGCTGTGCCTCCTACAGGACACGACCTGAGGAGACAACCCATCACGAAGCTGTGCCTCCTAAAGGACACGACCTGAGGAGACAACCCATCACGAAGCTGTGCCTCCTACAGGACACGACCTGAGGACACAACCCATCACGAAGCTGTGCCTCCTAAAGGACACGACCTGAGGACACAACCCATCACGAAGCTGTGCCTCCTACAGGACACGACCTGAGGACACAACCCATCACGAAGCTGTGCCTCCTAAAGGACACGACCTGAGGACACAACCCATCACGAAGCTGTGCCTCCTACAGGACACGACCTGAGGACACAACCCATCACGAAGCTGTGCCTCCTACAGGACACGACCTGAGGACACAACCCATCACGAAGCTGTGCCTCCTACAGGACACGACCTGAGGACACAACCCATCACGAAGCTGTGCCTCCTACAGGACACGACCTGAGGACACAACCCATCACGAAGCTGTGCCTCCTACAGGACACGACCTGAGGACACAACCCATCACGAAGCTGTGCCTCCTAAAGGACACGACCTGAGGAGACAACCCTTTGACCTTTTCTTATTCTGACCCCTGAAACGACTTTAGTTAGACCTTTTCTCTCTTCTCTCTTCTTTCTTCTCCCCCCCCCCCCCCCCCAAGAACTTTTCGTCAAACCTTTTTGCTGAAATTCTATGAACTTTTTTCCCAAGATGGACTATTGGAACCAAATGGATTACTTTTTTTGACTTTTTGAAATTCTATGGACACGTGACACTCTTGAATATTGTCAAAGGAACTCTTGATAATAGGCTTCCTATGTATAAATGTATTAATTGCCCTCTACTGGTCAATTAGGGGCCGGAGTGTAGAAGCCAGGATGTGATTTGTTTACCTGTCTGTTTGTTTGTGTCACGTTTTGATGACGTCATGTCGGGGGGGCGTAACTTTATAAATAGACGGCACCTGAGTGCCGGCAGGTGTGTTTTGTTTGAGAGAGCGGAAGGGAAATTATTTTTAACCGCATGCCAGCACGGCCACGGAACCGCAAAGAACCGCACGGAACCAGGAATTTGACAGATTATTTTCTGTTAAAGAGTTTTCATTTATTTCCTGTAAATACAATAAAGCTGAAAGTAACATTAAGAAATCATGCGCGTTAATTTACCGACCGCCTCTACAGCAGGTGTGTCCTGGGTTAGTCCAGGTGTGTCCTGGGTTAGTCCAGGTCTGTCCTGGGTTAGTCCAGGTGTGTCCTGGGTTAGTCCAGGTCTGTCCTGGGTTAGTCTAGGTCTGTCCTGGGTTAGTCCAGGTGTGTCCTGGGTTAGTCTAGGTCTGTCCTGGGTTAGTCCAGGTCTGTCTTGGGTTAGTCTAGGTCTGTCCTGGGTTAGTCCAGGTCTGTCCTGGGTTAGTCTAGGTCTGTCCTGGGTTAGTCCAGGTCTGTCCTGGGTTAGTCTAGGTCTGTCCTGGGTTAGTCTAGTTCTGTCCTGGGTTAGTCCAGGTATGTCCTGGGTTAGTCCAGGTCTGTCCTGGGTTAGTCTAGGTCTGTCCTGGGTTAGTCCAGGTCTGTCCTGGGTTAGTCTAGGTATGTCCTGGGTTAGTCTAGGTCTGTCCTGGGTTAGTCCAGGTCTGTCCTGGGTTAGTCTAGGTCTGTCCTGGGTTAGTCCAGGTCTGTCCTGGGTTAGTCTAGGTCTGTCCTGGGTTAGTCCAGGTCTGTCCTGGGTTAGTCTAGGTCTGTCCTGGGTTAGCCTAGGTCTGTCCTGGGTTAGTCCAGGTCTGTCCTGGGTTAGTCTAGGTCTGTCCTGGGTTAGTCTAGGTATGTCCTGGGTTAGTCTAGGTCTGTCCTGGGTTAGTCCAGGTCTGTCCTGGGTTAGTCTAGGTCTGTCCTGGGTTAGTCCAGGTCTGTCCTGGGTTAGTCTAGGTCTGTCCTGGGTTAGTCCAGGTCTGTCCTGGGTTAGTCTAGGTCTGTCCTGGGTTAGTCCAGGTCTGTCCTGGGTTAGTCTAGGTCTGTCCTGGGTTAGTCTAGGTCTGTCCTGGGTTAGTCCAGGTCTGTCCTGGGTTAGTCTAGGTCTGTCCTGGGTTAGTCTAGGTATGTCCTGGGTTAGTCTAGGTCTGTCCTGGGTTAGTCCAGGTCTGTCCTGGGTTAGTCTAGGTCTGTCCTGGGTTAGTCCAGGTCTGTCCTGGATTAGTCTAGGTCTGTCCTGGGTTAGTCCAGGTCTGTCCTGGGTTAGTCTAGGTCTGTCCTGGGTTAGTCCAGGTCTGTCCTGGGTTAGTCCAGGTGTTCTTTGGGCATTTACCTGGTCGTGGTCGATTTCTGCGTCTCCAGAAATCACGATTCTCTTCTCGATTCTGGTTTCCGACATTCCTCCTTTAACGGTCTGAAGACACAGAGAGCGGTTACTATGGTGATGACGAGTTACCATGGTGATCATTGTGTACTACCATGGTGATGAGTTACCATGGTTATGAGTGTGTGCTACCATGGTGATGAGTGTGTGTTACCTTGGTGATGTGTTACCATGGTGATGTGTGTGTTACCATGGTGATGTGTTACCATGGTGATGTGTTACCATGGTGATGTGTGTGTTACCTTGGTGATGTGTGTGTTACCTTGGTGATGTGTGTGGTGGTTCTGGTGGTGGAGGTCTCGGCTTTGAAGGTCTGGGAGCTCAGCAGAAAACCTGCAGACGGACCTGAGTCCATGCGGCTCTGAAACACACACACACACACACACACACACACACACACACACATAGTAATTATTAATACATGATGAATTGTTGATCATGTGATCAGTGCGTTGCAGCTCTGAGCCAATCACACGCCTCCTCACCCCGGGAGCCTCGTAGGTCAGAGTCTTCCTGAGCACCGGAACCTCCTGACAGACACAGAGAAGGGCAAAGGTCACCTGGGGCAGGGTCACTTGGGGCAGGGTCACTTGGGGCAGGGTCACTTGGGGCAGGGGTCACTTGGGGCAGGGTCACTTGGGGCAGGTTTCTACCTCAGTAGTTGCCTCCAACAAAGGTTTGGACTCGTCTTCCCGGTGGTCAGATGGCTGCGTGTGATTGGCTGAGTGGAGGGGGTAGCGCTCTGTGGTTGGCCGGGGTGAAGAGGGAGGAGGGCAGTCTTCTCTGAAGCCCCGCCCCTCCCTCCGGCTCGGAAAAAGAGCAAGGTCTGCCGTCCCCCCGTCCCCCACGCCGTCCCCCACGCCGTCCCCCACGCCGACCCCCACGCCGTCCCCACGCCGTCCCCCATCCCCGCCGTCCCCACGCCGTCCCCCACGCCGACCCCCACGCCGTCCCCCACGCCGACCCCCACGCCGTCCCCCACGCCGTCCCCCACGCCGTCCCCCACGCCGTCCCCCACGCCGACCCCCACGCCGTCCCCCACGCCGACCCCCACGCCGTCCCCCACGCCGTCCCCCACGCCGACCCCCACGCCGTCCCCCACCACTACGCTGACGGCGTCTTCACTGGCGTCGCTGTCGCTCGCCGAGCCACTCAGCTTGTCGGCGCTGACCTCGTCAAAACTAGCCCCTCCCCCTGTGACATCATCAGCATGCGTCATGCAGGCCGCAGGGGGAGGGGCCGGGGGGCGAGCGAGTGTCTACCTGAGGCTGCTCCCCCATTGGTCGGTCCTGGTCACCTGACTCCGTCATCATGAAGACCGTCTCCACCTTCTCTGACGTCTGAAACACAGAGAAGGCACTGAGACGGGGGGACAGACAGGAAGACAGACAGGGGGACAGACAGGTAGACAGACAGGTAGACACACAGGAAGACAGACAGGGGGACAGACAGGAAGACAGACAGGTGGACAGACAGGAAGACAGACAGGTAGACACACAGGTGGACAGACAGGTAGACACACAGGTAGACACACAGGTGGACAGACAGGTAGACACACAGGAAGACAGACAGGGGGACAGACAGGTAGACACACAGGTGGACAGACAGGTAGACACAAGGGTGGACAGACAGGTAGACACACAGGTGGACAGACAGGTAGACACACAGGAAGACAGACAGGTGGACAGACAGGAAGACAGACAGGTAGACACACAGGTGGACAGACAGGTAGACACAAGGGTGGACAGACAGGTAGACACACAGGTGGACAGACAGGTAGACACGCAGGTGGACAGACAGGTAGACATGCAGGTGGACAGACAGGTAGACACACAGGTGGACAGACAGGTAGACACACAGGTGGACAGACAGGTAGACACACAGGTGGACAGACAGGTAGACACACAGGT
>CM070096.1:21011099-21016099 GCA_036178185.1 Liparis tanakae
TATATATAAGTGCTAATGATGCTAATGATGCTAACTAAGAGAGTCAGACCTACTTCCTGTCAAGCCTCCAACAACAATGAGATCCTCTGGTTGTATAGAAGTCTATGCTTCATGTGTTAGAGCTGCATTCTCTCTCCTGACCACCAGGGGGCTACTCTGGTTGTATATAAGTCTATGCTTCATGTGTTAGAGCTGCATTCTCTCTCCTGACCACCAGGGGGCTACTCTGGTTGTATATAAGTCTATGCTTCATGTGTTAGAGCTGCATTCTCTCTCCTGACCAACAGGGGGCTCCTCTGGTTGTATAGAAGTCTTTGTGAGCTTCATGTGTTAAAGACCATCAAGCAGGGGACACTTAGGGGCGGGGCTAAGAGGTGATGTCACTTCAAAGTGAAGTGTGTCTGATGGTGTTCCTGACAGGATGGAGGTCTGACTACATGTGATGACATCACCAGAAACAGAAGAGCTGATTGGACAGGAATAGACACAGCTAATCACAGTTGTGTCTGAATGAAGCAGAGCTCATCCAGCCAATCAGGAAGCAGCATTCGCTCACGCACTGAAAGAATTGAAGCATTCAGAGCTGTGGCCAATCACAGAGCAGTACTACTACAGTACTACCACAGTACTACCACAGTAATACTACAGTGATGAGCTCTACCTGTGTGTGTACCAACGTTTGCTTTAGGGGACGTTGTAATGTCTGGAGAGCCAATCAGAGAGGAAGTGGGCGTGGTCCTCGGAGCTGAGGACCAATCAGAGCTCTGGTCACCAGCTAGTACAAGAAAGAACCGACTGAACACACGTGGACTCCTGACCCCCCGACCCTGACCCAGTGTGACCGGTACTGACCGGGACCAGGACGACTGGGACCAGGACGACTGGGACCAGGACTACAGTGACGGACCAGGACTACGATGACTGGGACAATAAGTCCTACAGGGACCGGGACCAGGACTACCTCAGTACTCGCGCGGTGCGTACCTCCGTCCAGGCTGCGGCTCAGGAGCGTCCTCCTGCTGATGCATCGTGGGAAGTCGGGCGGCGGTCTGGCGATCTGAGCACTGGCCCTGCGGCTCTGGATCTGAGTCCGGCCGCTGTAGCGGAACTTTGAGCCCAGAGAGAGGAACTTCTTTGGGGTCTCCTCCGGAGACATCAGCCTGGAGCCCGGGACACGGTACCCACCCGCTTCAGTCGTGTTACACTAAGTCGTGTTACGATAAGTGGTGCTACGATAAGTGGTGCTACGATAAGTGGTGCTACGATAAGTGGTGTTACACTAAGTCGTGTTACGATAAGTGGTGCTACGATAAGTGGTGCTACGATAAGTGGTGCTACGATAAGTGGTGTTACGATAAGTGGTGCTACGATAAGTGGTGCTACGATAAGTGGTGTTACGATAAGTGATGCTACGTTAAGTGGTGTTACGATAAGTGGTGTTACGATAAGTGGTGCTACGATAAGTGGTGTTACGATAAGTGGTGTTACGATAAGTGGTGCTACGATAAGTGGTGTTACGATAAGTGGTGCTACGATAAGTGGTGCTACGATAAGTGGTGTTACGATAAGTGGTGCTACGATAAGTGGTGTTACGATAAGTGGTGCTACGATAAGTGGTGTTACGATAAGTGGTGTTACGATAAGTGGTGCTACGATAAGTGGTGTTACGATAAGTGGTGCTACGATAAGTGGTGCTACGATAAGTGTTGTAGCGGGGTGTTTCTTTAAGTGAAGGCGTCGCTCACCTGAAGAACGAGTGGTGCTCCACGCAGACTTTCCACAGGCGCTTGGCTGATCGGTGGTTCAGAAGCTTGAAGCCAATAGTGGACTGAAACTGGTCAAACTGGAGAGAGACAGGCTCAAGCTGGTCAGACAGACAGACTGGAGACAGACAGACAGACTGGAGACAGACAGACTGGTCAGACAGAGACAGACAGGTCTTCAGTGACCCGTCTCACCTCTCCAGGGCGGATCTTAATGTAGAAGTTGTTCCTCTTGTACGAGATCTTCAGGATCTTGGGCCACGAGAATCTGTTGATCCTCAGTCGGTCTCTGTAGACCAGGAGACCAGTGCTGCACACGCCCAGCACGATGGCCACGCCCTCGGAGTCCTGCAGGCACACACACACACACACATACACACACACACACACACACGCACACACACACACACACACGCACACACACACATACACATACACACATACACACACCCATACACACGCACACACACACACACACACACACGCACACACACACACACGCACACACACACGCACGCACGCATGCACACACACGCACACACACACACACACGCACGCACGCACGCACGCATGCACACACACGCACCCACACACACACACACATACACACTCACACACACACACACACATACACACGCACGCACACACGCACGCACACACACACGCACACATGCATGCACACACACACACACACTCACACACGCACACACACACACGCACATACACACACACACGCACACACATACACGCACACATACACACATGCATGCACACACACACACACACGCATACACACACACACACACGCACACTCACACACACGCATACACACACACACACGCACACACACATACACGCACACATACACACATGCATGCACACACACACACACACACACACGCACACACACACGCACACGCGCACACACACACACAGCATGATGATCCTCTGCTTGCCGGCTGAATGTTCTACTTTTACTGGTTCTGGTAGTTTGACTATTAAAATGAGACGTAGCATAGCTACATGCTAACAGTGAGCCTGTCTCACCCCGCCCTCCTTCAGGGGTCAGAGGTCAGCAGAGAGACCACAGGCATCACTTCCTGTCTGCTGTGATTGCACAAGCATAACAATGTGACCTGGTCTATGAATGTGGGTCGTCAGTCTGTACATGGTTCATGTTTAATGGTTTCTGGCCGTACGGCGGATGAGTTAGATGGCTGCAGTGGATTGTGGGTAATCTTGGAGAATAAAGGACACACACACACATGCTCTTACCTCTGACTGCGCTGAAGGCAGACAGTCAAAGCGACTTCCTACCATCTGGCAGCGGAGAGAAGAAGAAGAAGAACAGCCGCTGCGTTCAAGGTGCCTCCAGAGCATCGGACATTCAAACACCGCAATGTGAACCATGCAGAGAACATCTTCCTCCCGCTCGTCTTCAGCTCTTCAGACCGGCTCAGGGTGGAGCTGGTGCCTCGGTCGGACCAATCGGGTTGGAGCTTTCTCTCCCCATTGGTTCAAACTCAGCTTGTAATCTGATGACTTCCCGTGCGTGGCGTACCCGTGTGGGGCGTACCCGTGTGGGGCGTACCCGTGTGGGGCGTACCCGTGTGGGGGGTACCCGTGTGGGGGGTACCCGTGTGGGGCGTACCCGTGTGGGGGGTACCCGTGTGGGGCGTACCCGTGTGGGGGGTACCCGTGCGGGGCGTCCCCTTGCGGGGCGTACCTGTGCGTGGTGGAGGTCTACGCCGTACATGGAGAGCTGCTTGGCGTTGTCCAGGAAGTTCATCTCGGCCTCCGCCGGTGTCAGGCCTCTAAACACACAGGAGGTTAGCAGCTGCTGCTTTCTGGAGGACATGGAGGTTCTGAAGGAGGTTCTGACGGAGGTTCTGACGGAGGACCTGTGGCTCTTGTGCAGCTCAACGATCTGCTGCTCCATCTCTTTGCTTTGATGCGGAGACAAACACAGGTCACTGACGTAGCCTGAACCACACTCCTCTGAAAGATACAGAGAGACAGACAGGCAGTCAGAGACAGCCAGGGTAGAAGGGGACAGCGGGGTGATGGGGTAGAGGTGATGGGGTAGAGCCTGATGGGGTAGAGGTGATGGGGTAGAGGTGATGGGGTAGAGCCTGATGGGGTAGAGGTGATGGGGTAGAGGTGATGGGGAGGTGATGGAGTAGAGCCTGATGGGGTAGAGGTGATGGGGAGGTGATGGAGTAGAGGTGATGGGGTAGAGGTGATGGAGTAGAGGTGATGGGGTAGAGGTGATGGGGTAGAGGGTGATGGAGTAGAGGTGATGGGGTAGAGCCTGATGGAGTAGAGCCTGATGGGGTAGAGGTGATGGGATAGAGGTGGGGTCAGAGGTGATGGGGTAGAGGTGATGGAGTAGAGGTGATGGGGTAGAGGTGATGGAGTAGAGGTGATGGAGTAGAGGTGATGGGGTAGAGGTGATGGGGTAGAGGTGATGGTGGGGTAGAGGTGATGGGGTAGAGGTGATGGGATAGAGTTGGGGTCAGAGGTGATGGGGTAGAGGTGATGGAGTAGAGGTGATGGGGTAGAGGGTGATGGGGTAGAGGTGATGGAGTAGAGGTGATGGGGTAGAGGGTGATGGGGTAGAGGTGATGGGGTAGAGGTGATGGGGTAGAGGTGATGGAGTAGAGGTGATGGGGTAGAGATGATGGGGTAGAGGTGATGGGGTAGAGGTGATGGAGTAGAGGTGATGGGGTATAGGTGATGGGGTAGAGGTGATGGGGTATAGGTGATGGGGTAGAGGTGATGGGGTAGAGGTGATGGGGTAGAGTCTGATGGGGTAGAGGTGATGGGGTAGAGGTGATGGGGTAGAGGTGATGGGGTCAGAGGTGATGGGGTAGAGGTGATGGGGTAGAGGTGATGGGGTAGAGGTGATGGAGTAGAGGTGATGGGGTAGAGGTGATGGGGTAGAGGTGATGGGGTAGAGGTGATGGGGTAGAGGTGATGGAGAAGAGGTGATGGGGTAGAGTCTGATGGGGTAGAGGTGATGGGGTAGAGGTGATGGGGTCAGAGGTGATGGGGTCAGAGGTGATGAGGTAGAGGTGATGGGGTAGAGGGTGATGGGGTAGAGGTGATGGGGTAGAGGTGATGGGTCAGAGCTGATGGGGTAGAGGTGATGGGGTAGAGGTGATGGGATAGAGATGGGGTCAGAGGTGATGGGGTAGAGGTGATGGAGTAGAGGTGATGGGGTAGAGGTGATGGGGT
>CM070096.1:21021099-21028599 GCA_036178185.1 Liparis tanakae
AAACAGTTCACCAAAATATATTTGCAAGGAATTATTCATCAGAAATATGAATTAGAAAACAACTTCCTATGTTTTAGTGTTTTTTAGGGTCCCAGCCAATCAGCTGGCAGCGTTCATGTGTTCAAAGAGATTCAAGGTTTCCTTTGTGGAAATAATTAAGAACTTTAAGAACTTTGTAAACGTCTTTGTGTTTTCAGGTGTTTCTTCATTGTTGATATTTATGTCACCGAGGAAACAAGAGAGCTCAAAAAGTCTAACGGGCTCCATCCGATTGGCTCTGGTCCTGGGCGTCTGATTGGCTCTGGTCCTGGGCGTCTGATTGGCTCCGGTCCTGGGCGTCTGATTGGCTCCGGTCCTGGGCGTCTGATTGGCTCCGGTCCTGGACGTCTGATTGGCTCCGGTCCTGGGCGTCTGATTGGCTCCGGTCCTGGGCGTGTCTGAACATCAGGATGGAGTTGTAGATCTTCAGGGCGGGACCAAGTTTGATTGACATGATCCTGACGATGTCCCGTTGGGAGAGGAGAAGGAAGGCACGCCCATCGATTTGCTAGACGGACAGAAGCAGGAGCCAATGAGATCAGAGCAGCTTCAACGAGGAGGTGAATGTAGAGCAGCTGATTGGTCGTCTCACCTCGTCTCTGAACTGTTTGGACTGTTCTTCACAACCAGGAAGAGACTCAATGAAGTCAGACACCTGCAGAGAGAAAGGTCAGAGAGAGTGAGACAGGTCAGAGACAGACAGACAGGTCAGAGAGTGACAGACAGGTCGGGGAGACAGACAGGTCAGAGAGACAGACAGGTCGGGGAGACAGAAAAGGTCAGAGAGACAGACAGGTCGGGGACCTGCTGGGCGCTCCAGTGTTGGACCGTCTCCGCTTGGACTCCCCAGACGCCCGGCAGCAGTTTACGCTGTTGCTCCCAGCACAGAGAGTGAGACAGGTCAGAGTGAGACAGGTCAGAGTGAGACAGGTTGCGGCCGGGCTGCGGCGACATGGCCGACAGGAAGACAGACTGGTGGAGGGACTCTGCTGCTGGAGAGACAGACAGGTCAGAGGGACAGACGGGTCAGAGAATGGACCAGGATTTGCAGCGTTGTGTTTCTGGTTCAGAACCTGTCTCACCCCACTGAGCAGCGAGACAGGCATCACGTGAGCCCAGAGCCCGTAGTCCATCACAACCAACGGCGCAGTTACCATGGCGAGCCGTCTCCATGGAAACAGCCACTTCATTGTCTGTTTCTATGGAAACACAAAGAGGAGAGAGTTTAACGCACCAACACAACTGTACCTGTCTGTCCTCTTCAGGTAGTTAAGTATGACATCACTGCCAATGAAACTACATGAAGGACTACAAACATGGCCGCATGTAATATACTGAATATAAATTATGCCCATTGTTCATTTTATTGTTTTGTTATTTATTTCTTAAATAATTCAAGAAAATAAAAATAAACAAGTTCAATTCCATCTCTTTAGTTTTATGACTGGACATCCTGTCATGTGACCAGATGAACAATAGATGTCATGTGACCAGATGAACAATAGAGGTCATGTGACCAGATGAACAATAGATGTCATGTGACCAGGTGAACAATAGATGTCATGTGACCAGATGAACAATAGATGTCATGTGACCAGATGAACAATAAATGTCATGTGACCAGATGAACAATAGATGTCATGTGACCAGATGAACAATAGAGGTCATGTGACCAGATGAACAATAGAGGTCATGTGACCAGATGAACAATAGATGTCATGTGACCAGATGAACAATAGATGTGACCTCCATGATCCATGAGACAGGAGGTAGAGGAAGGGGAGAGGTATCTCCTTTCCTTAGGAAAGTAAGTGTTGAAGCTCCTTTCCTAAGCGTGTCTACTGTACCTGGAGTTATGTGAAGCTCCTCCTCTTCCTGTTTCACACAGAGGAATTTGGTTGGTTGGGACGGTCTGGGGGCAGAGCCAGTGGAGGAACGGAGTCATTATGAAATAAAGACAGACCGTTTCACCTGTCTGTCCCTCTCACCTGTCTAATCCTCTCTCCTGTCTGTCCCTGTCACCTGTCTGTCCCTCTCTCCTGCCTGTTCCTGTCACTTGTCTGTCCCTGTCTGTCCCTCTCTCCTGCCTGTGCCTCTCACCTGTCTGTCCCTGTCACCTGTCTGTCCCTCTCTCCTGCCTGTTCCTCTCACCTGTCTGTCCCTGTCACCTGTCTGTCCCTCTCTCCTGCCTGCTCCTCTCACCTGTCTGTCCCTGTCACCTGTCTGTCACTGTCACCTGTCTGTCCCTCTCTCCTGCCTGTTCCTCTCACCTGTCTGTCCCTGTCACCTGTCTGTCCCTCTCTCCTGCCTGTCCCTGTCACCTGTCTGTCACTGTCACCTGTCTGTCCCTCTCTCCTGCCTGTGCCTCTCACCTGTCTGTCCCTGTCACCTGTCTGTCCCTCTCTCCTGCCTGTTCCTCTCACCTGTCTGTCCCTGTCACCTGTCTGTCCCTCTCTCCTGCCTGCTCCTCTCACCTGTCTGTCCCTGTCACCTGTCTGTCACTGTCACCTGTCTGTCCCTCTCTCCTGCCTGTTCCTCTCTCCTGCCTGTTCCTCTCACCTGTCTGTCCCTCTCACCTGTCTAATCCTCTCCCCTGCCTGTCCCTCTCACCTGTCTAATCCTCTCCCCTGCCTGTCCCTCTCACCTGTCTAATCCTCTCCCCTGCCTGTCCCTCTCACCTGTCTAATCCTCTCCCCTGTCTGTCCCTGTCACCTGTCTGTCCCTCTCTCCTGCCTGTCCCTCTCACCTGTCTGTCCCTCTCTCCTGCCTAATCCTCTCCCCTGTCTGTCCCTGTCACCTGTCTGTCTCTGTTAGCTGTCTGTCCCTCTCTCCTGCCTGTTCCTCTCACCTGTCTGTCTCTGTCACCTGTCTGTCCCTCTCTCCTGCCTGTTCCTCTCACCTGTCTGTCCCTCTCTCCTGCCTGTTCCTCTCACCTGTCTGTCCCTCTCACCTGTCTGTCCCTCTCACCTGTCTAATCCTCTCTCCTGCCTGTCCCTATCACCTGTCTGTCCCTGTCACCTGTCTGTCCCTCTCACCTGTCTGTCAGTCTCCTCCTCTTCCCTAAAGGAAGCAGCAGAGTGTGGTCTCTGGCCTCCGTCTTCACCGGGACATTCCTAAAAGACAGACAGCTTCATCAATCAATCAACCAATTAATCAACCAATCAATTAATCAACCTATCAACTCATTCATTAATCAACCAATCAATTAATTAATCAATCAATCAATCAACCAATAAATTAATCAATTAACGATGACTTCCTTAATGAAAGGGGACTCATTCTTGACCAAAGTTAATAAAGAGTTGTACATAATAAATGAATCGTCTACCGTGGTGACCTTAGTGACTGGTTGCCGTGGTGATACATGGAGACAGGTACGAGGGTGAAGACGCGCTCTCCTCCCAGCCTATCAGGAAGCAGCAGCTCCTTACGCATATTAATGTCCGAGTACGGACACCCGAAGGCACTGGAAGACAAGACAGGTAGGGACATGTCTCACAGGTAGGGACATGTCTCACAGGTAGAGGCATGTCTCACAGGTAGGAGGCGTGTCTCACAGGTAGGAGGCGTGTCTCACAGGTAGGAGGCGTATCTCACAGGTAGGAGGCGTGTCTCACAGGTAGGAGGCGTGTCTCACAGGTAGGAGGCGTATCTCACAGGTAGGAGGCGTGTCTCACAGGTAGGAGGCGTGTCTCACCTGTGGTGTCTGCTGTATTTGGCTCCTTTGATGTGTCCGACTCCTCGGCATCCTCGTGTGGGACAGACGCCCTGAGAGGGAGACGTGGGGGAGGAGCCTGTCTCCCACACAGAGACACTGTTAGACTAAAACCATCTCTCTCCCCGTCTGTCTCTCTCCCCGTCTGTCTCACCTGGGGGGGGCTCCAGCGGGTGTCCTGTGCGTTGACACCAGCCCACCGGATGGAGGTCCAGGTGGTCGCTGTCGCTCCAGAAGTCAAACTGCTGGGACCAGCCGTCAAAGTGGACCTGCAGGAGACACACCTGGTGACACCACCCCCCGCTTCATGACATCATCACAGGTACACAGACGGGTACACAGACAGGTACCTTTATCCTGTAGTCGTCTGTATCCGTTACCGTGGCGACGCGGATCAACATGGGGTTCCTCCTGTCCACCGCCTCCAGTTTCTGGTTCCCCTGGAAACCGTGTGGCGCTCTCTGATTGGACGACAAGACACCTATCGGTCATCACAGTGACTCTACCTCCTCGTTTCCTCCCTCTTCGTGTCCTCCCTCCTCGTGTCGTCCCTCCTCTTGTCCTCCCTCCTCGTGTCGTCCCTCCTCGTGTCCTCACCTTAGTGAAGGCGCTCCAGGGAGCTGCAGTACCGCCTCTCTCCAGCAGGTACTCGTCCCACAGGAATGCCTCTGGGTCCGGATGACCTGAGATACACAGAGTGAGTACTGAGTGAGTACTGAGTGTGTACTGTGTGTACTGAGTGTGTACCGAGTGTACTGTGAGTACTGTGTGTACCGAGTGTACTGAGTGTGTACTGAGTTTACTGAGTGTGTACCAAGTGTACTGAGTGTGTACTGAATGTACTGTGAGTACGGAGTGTGTACTGAGTGAGTGTACTGAGTGTGTCCCGAGTGTACTGAGTGTGTACTGAGTGTGTACTGAGTGTGTATTGAGTGTGCTGACTGTACTGAGTGTGTACTGATTATGCTGAGTGTATTGAGTGAGTACTGAGTGTACTGTGAGTACTGAGTGTACTGTGAGTACTGAGTGAGTACTGAGTGTACTGTGAGTACTGAGTGTGTACTGAGTGAGTACTGAGTGAGTTCTGAGTGTACTGAGTGTACTGAGTGAGTACTGAGTGTACTGTGAGTACTGAGTACCCTGGGGGGCGGTGAGGGGGCGTCCCTGTTCTTCACACCAGCCGACAGGATGGATGGACGGACTGCTGCTGTCACACCTGATCGTCCAATCAGAATCAATCAGGAAGTACACACACACACACACACACACACACACACACACACACACTACCTGTGTGTCTCACCACTACCTGTCTGTCTCACCAGTACCTGTCTGTCTCACCAGTACCTGTGTGTCTCACCAGTACCTGTCTGTCTCACCACTACCTGTCTGTCTCACCAGTACCTGTCTGTCTCACCACTACCTGTGTGTCTCACCACTACCTGTCTGTCTCACCAGTACCTGTCTGTCTCACCACTACCTGTCTGTCTCACCAGTACCTGTCTGTCTCACCAGCACCTGTCTGTCTCACCACTACCTGTGTGTCTCACCAGTACCTGTCTGTCTCACCAGTACCTGTGTCTCACCACTACCTGTCTGTCTCACCAGTACCTATCTGTCTCACCACTACCTGTGTGTCTCACCAGTACCTGTCTGTCTCACCAGTACCTGTCTGTCTCACCAGCACCTGTCTGTCTCACCACTACCTGTCTGTCTCACCAGTATCTGTCTGTCTCACCACTACCTGTGTGTCTCACCAGTACCTGTCTGTCTCACCAGTACCTGTGTCTCACCAGCACCTGTCTGTCTCACCAGTATCTGTCTGTCTCACCACTACCTGTGTGTCTCACCAGTACCTGTCTGTCTCACCAGTACCTGTGTGTCTCACCAGTACCTGTCTGTCTCACCACTACCTGTCTGTCTCACCAGTACCTGTATGTCTCACCAGTACCTGTCTGTCTCACCAGTACCTGTCTGTCTCACCACTACCTGTGTGTCTCACCAGTACCTGTGTGTCTCACCACTACCTGTCTGTCTCACCACTACCTGTCTGTCTCACCAGTAGTCGTAGGTGTCGTCCCAGTCGTCGAAGTGAACCAGGAAGTGGTCGTCGATGACGTCGCTGATGGAGGCGACGCAGACGAGTCCGGGGTTCTTCCTGTCGACGGCCTCCAGCCTCATGCCCACCCTGAAGCCACAGCTCTGAGAGACAGACAGGTGGACAGACAGGTGGACAGACATACAGACAGGTGAACAGACAGACAGGTATTTACTGACTGCAGTGCGACAGGTGAACAGACAGACAGGTGAACAGACAGACAGGTATTTACTGACTGCAGTGCGACAGGTGAACAGACAGACAGGTGAACAGACAGACGGGTATTTACTGACTGCAGTGCGACAGGTGAACAGACAGACTGGTGAACAGACAGACAGGTGAACAGACAGACAGGTATTTACTGACTGCAGTGCGACAGGTGAACAGACAGACAGGTGAACAGACAGACGGGTATTTACTGACTGCAGTGCGACAGGTGAACAGACAGACAGGTGAACAGACAGACAGGTGAACAGACAGACAGGTATTTACTGACTGCAGTGCGACAGGTGAACAGGGTGGGAGGAGCAGCATGAGAGCCTGTGGACTGAAGGTACAGCTGCCAATCAAAGCCTGTCTCACTGCGGCCTGTAGAGAGACAGACAGGTTGAGTCACCTGTGGCAGGTGTTCCTCTGAGGGGCGGGGCTACCTGTACTCACCTTTGGGTGGGTGGAGCTTGTGATTGTTGTCTTTACACCAGCCTGCCGGCCGGATGTCTCTGGAGTCAGAGTTTACCCAGAAGTCATAGCACTCAGAGGAGCCATCGATATGGAGGCGGAGCCGGCAGCCAATCACCTGAGAGGGGAGGAGTCAGGCAGGTGTGTGTGGGGGGGTCTGTGTGTGTGTGTGTGTGTGTGTGTGTGTGTGTGTGTGTGTGTGTGTGTGTGTGTGTGTTACCTCAGCGACGGTCAGCACACAGAACATGGAGGGGTGCAGCGGGTCGACGCCCTCCAGCTTCATCCCCACTTTAAAACCAGTCCTCCTACTGGGAGCACACTGGGCCTGACAGACAGGAGAGACAGACAGGTCAGAGAGACAGAGAGATAGGTCAGAGAGAGAGATAGGTCAAAGAGAGAGAGAGAGAGAGAGAGGTCAGAGAGAGAGAGAGAGAGAGGTCAGAGAGAGAGAGACAGACAGGTCAGAGAGACAGGTCAGAGAGAGAGAGAGGTCAAAGAGAGAGAGAGAGAGAGAGAGGTCAGAGAGAGAGATAGGTCAGAGAGAGAGATAGGTCAGAGAGAGAGAGAGAGAGAGAGAGGTCAGAGAGAGAGAGAGACAGACAGGTCAGAGAGACAGGTCAGAGAGAGAGAGAGGTCAAAGAGAGAGAGAGAGAGACAGGTCAGAGAAAGAGAGAGAGAGGGGCAGGTCAGAGAGAGAGAGAGAGAGACAGGTCAGAGAGAGAGAGACATGTATGTAACACACACATTGTTACATACATGTGTGTGTGTGTTACATACATGTGTGTTACATACATGTGTGTGTGTGTGTTACATAGAATAGAATAGAATAGAATTATACTTTATTAATCCCCAAGGGGAAATTTGCGGTCAAAGTAGCACCAATAAACATTAAATTAAAACACAATAATACAATATTCATATAAGAAAGAAGAACAAGTGTGTACAAACACGATATAAAATATAAAATACA
>CM070096.1:21033599-21038599 GCA_036178185.1 Liparis tanakae
CTTCAAGAAGACGTGAACACTGACATGAAGTACACAACTCAAAACTACACACGGGTTGAGACGCTCTGATTGGCTGAGCGGGTTGAGACGCTCTGATTGGCTGAGCGGGTTGAGACGCTCTGATTGGCTGAGCGGGTTGAGATGCTCTGATTGGCTGACAGGATCTCCTCAGTCCTTCTCTGCAGGATGTTGTCATCTCCACCTAGCACCTCCCCCCCCCACACCTCCTCCGCTGCCCCTCCACCCCCTCACACCGTGACCTCTGACCTCCACTGTGCTACCATGGAAACCTACTGGAGAGAAGTGCGGAGCATTGAGGAGGAGAAAGACGGAGAGGAGGAGGAGGAGGAGGAGGAGAGGAAGAGTATGGACGGTAAGTCACACTGACAGCAGAGTGGGACACCTCCTTTCTGTCTGACTTGTTCCTGTTACCTGCAGAGGCGGAGCTAGAGGAGGCGTGGCTGGCGGAGGCGGGGCTATCCTCCCTGGTGACCGCCTCCTCGTCCGACAAGGCGGCGCCGCTGCTGTCCACGCTGACCCGGCAGCAGGCCGCCACGGTGAGGACGCGGCTGGACAACTACAACCAGACGCTGAAGACCCGGAACAAGCAGCCAATCAGAGACGTCCGCGACATCTTCACAGAGGTGGCTCTAAAGATTAAGATTAAAGATTAAGATCAAAGATCAAAGATCAAAGATCTAGGATTAAAGATTAAAATCTAAGATCGAGATCAAAGGTCAAAGATCAAAGATTAAGATCACAAATCAAAGATTAAGATGTAAGATTAAGATTAAAATTAAAATCAAGATTAAAGATTGAGATCAAGATTAAGATCAAAGTTTAAGATTAAAGATTACGATTAAAGATTGAGATCAAGATTAAGATCACAGATCAAAGATTAAGATTTAAGATTAAAATCCAAAATATACTTCAAACGTTTAAATATCACAATAAACCAAACAAAGTATTGTTTATAATATGTTAGTATGTTCTCTTACACACACAAACTCACACACACACACACACACACACACACACACACACACACAGCTCCAGCACGACGACGACTCAGCAGAAAGATGCCCCTCCCCCCCCCCACCGAGTCGGTACCACACCACCACCAAAACCATCCGGAGAAACACCCACAGAGGTACCAGAGAACCAGCTCCACCACATGGTTCTAGTGGTCCTGTAGAACCAGGTCCAGAGCTCCACCACGTGGTTCTAGTGGTCCTTTAGGTGCTCTAGTGGTCTACTGAGTGCTTCTAGTGGTTCCCTGGGTAGTTGTAGATCAGGCCTGTTCAACCAGCGGCTCGCGGGCCGGATACGGCCCGTTTGAATTTAACTCCGGCCGCCAGACCGCCTGCAGATCAGTCTAGCTTCAGCTTGGTAAGAAAAGATCAAAGTGACGGCCACGCCTCTTCTATACGTCGAGTCATGTGACCCAGAGCCGTTGAGTTTCCCTGTTGCCTCCACCAGACCTGTGTGTGACGTCGTTATGTGACGCCCTGTGTTGTTGCCGTGACTCCTCCCCTCGCTCTGTCTGACCACTGAAACACGGCGCTAGCTGACGTACCGCTAAGCCGAGATATTTGATCAATATCCTGTGCGGCCCTCACACCCCCCGTCATTTTCTTATTCGGCCCACTTGCTACTGAAGTTGAACAGCCCTGATGTAGATGGTTCTAGATGTAATGTAGATGGTTCTAGATGTAATGTAGATGGTTCTAGATGTAATGTAGATGGTTCTAGATGTAATGTAGATCATTTTAGAGGTATTGTAGATGGTTCTAGATGTAATGTAGATCATTTTAGAGGTATTGTAGATGGTTCTAGAGGTATTGTAGATGGTTCTAGATGTAATGTATATGGTTCTAGAAGTAATGTAGATGGTTCTAGAGGTATTGTAGATGGTTCTAGAGGTATTGTAGATGGTTATAGATGTAATGTAGATCATTTTAGAGGTATTGTAGATGGTTCTAGAGGTATTGTAGATGGTTCTAGAGGTATTGTAGATGGTTCTAGAAGTAATGTAGATGGTTCTAGAGGTATTGTAGATGGTTCTAGAGGTATTGTAGATGGTTATAGATGTAATGTAGATCATTTTAGAGGTATTGTAGATGGTTCTAGAGGTATTGTAGATGGTTCTAGAGGTATTGTAGATGGTTCTAGATGTAATGTAGATGGTTTTAGAAGTAATGTAGATGGTTCTAGAGGTATTGTAGATGGTTCTAGAGGTTTTGTAGATGTTCTAGAGGTATTGTAGATCGTTCTAGATGTAATGTAGATGGTTCTATAGGTATTGTAGATGGTTCTAGAGGTATTGTAGATCGTTCTAGATGTAATGCAGATGGTTCTATAGGTATTGTAGATGGTTCTAGAGGTAATGTAGATGGTTCTATAGGTATTGTAGATGGTTCTAGAGGTATTGTAGATAGTTCTAGATGTAATGTAGATCATTCTAGAGGTATTGTAGATGGTTCTATATGTAATGTAGATGGTTCTAGAAGTATTGTAGATGGTTCTAGAGGTATTGTAGATGGTTCTAGATGTAATGTAGATGGTTCTAGATGTAATGTAGATCATTTTAGAGGTATTGTAGATGGTTCTAGAGGTATTGTAGATGGTTCTAGAGGTATTGAAGATGGTTCTAGAGGTATTGTAGATGGTTCTAGAGGTATTGTAGATGGTTCTAGATGTAATGTAGATGGTTCTAGAAGTATTGTAGATGGTTCTAGATGTATTGTAGATGGTTCTAGATGTAATGTAGATGGTTCCAGATGTAATGTAGATGGTTCTAGAGGTATTGTAGAGGTATTCTAGAGGTATTGTAGATGGTTCTAGAGATATTGTAGATCATTCTAGATGTAATGCAGATGGTTCTATAGGTATTGTAGATGGTTCTAGAGGTAATGTAGATGGTTCTATAGGTATTGTAGGTGGTTCTAGAGGTATTGTAGATAGTTCTAGATGTAATGTAGATCATTCTAGAGGTATTGTAGATGGTTCTAGATGTAATGTAGATGGTTCTAGAAGTATTGTAGATGGTTCTAGATGTATTGTAGATGGTTCTAGATGTAATGTAGATGGTTCCAGATGTAATGTAGATGGTTCTAGAGGTATTGTAGATGGTTCTAGAGGTATTGTAGATGGTTCTAGATGTATTGTAGATGGTTCTAGAGTTAATGTAGATGTTCTAGATGATTCTAGATGGTTCTAGGTGTCATTTAGGTGGTTCTAGGTGTCATTTAGGTGGTTCTAGAGGTATTCTAGATGGTTCTAGGTGTCATTTAGGTGGTTCTAGAGGTGTTGTAGATGGTTCTAGGTGTCATTTACGTGGTTCTATAGGTGTTGTAGATGGTTCTAGGTGTCATTTAGGTGGTTCGTTCTATAGGTGTTGTAGATGGTTCTAGGTGTCATTTACGTGGTTCTAGAGGTGTTGTAGATGGTTCTAGGTGTCATTTAGGTGGGTCTCGTGGGCTTTCAATTTGTTCTGGGGGTCCTTTGAATGGTTCTCATCGTCCTTAAATTGACTGATGTGGTCCTTTAGTTCTTTGGGTGGTTCTCATCGTCCTTTGGGTAAATACTGGTCAATGTGATGGTTCTAGTGGTCCTTTAAGTGGTGCTAGTGGTCTTTTATGTGGTTTATTGATCTCAAGGTCATTCTAGTGGTCTTGTATGTGCTTCTAGAAGTCCATGTGTGGCTATAGTAGTTATTTTGTAGTCCTAGAGGTCATGTGTGTTCCTAGAGGTCATGTTGCTGGACGAGGAAATAAATTATTTACCGTTTGTGTTTCCAGTTCGACCAACTCTTCCTACGTTTGACTTTGACGATCAACTGCCTGACCACACACACTCCCCAACACACACACACTCCACTACACACACACACTCTCCGACAGACACACACTCTCCGACACACACACACTCTCCGACACACACACACTCCCATTCTGTCAGCTGGTCGAGGCGAGCTGATTGGCTGCTGAGGGACTCTCCATACTCAGAAGGCGTTGCTGAGCACAAAAAGGGCGGGGCTTGTTGGGACTGTCTTCGTTTCCACGGGGACAGTGGTGACCTGCCGGTGAGTCTGACCTCCGACCCCCTGACACACTCTCATTCTCAGTACTGGTACTATCCGAGGGGAACTACAGTTCCCACAATGCTTTGCGGTGTGTCAAAGAGCAGCTGTGTGTGTGTAGTTCCTCCCCGGCCCCGGCCTGGTCTCGGCAGACGACCTGTCGCCCTGTGACCTCGCCCGCCTGGGCTTCATCGCCCACATCGAGCTCTCCACCTTCCTGCTGGCTCTGGGCGTCCACGCCAAGCGCCAGCGGCCGCCGCGCCTCAGGGCTCCGGGTGCGCTTCATTTATCCAGCTGGACTGCAGGTTTGAGACGCCGGGTACGAGGCGAGGGCCTGACCCGAGGTTGTGCTCCCCCCAGACGGCGGCGTCTTCAGCGTCCCGCTCCACTCGCTGCTGGACAGAGACCAGAAGAGCTTTCCTGGGGTCAAGATTCCTGTGGTCTTCCAGAAGGTAACCACGGTCTGCCTGTCTGTCTGCCTGTCTGTGTGTCTGTCAGGTTGAGCCTCTTAACTGCAGAACGTGTGTGTGTGTGTGTGTGTGTGTGTAGTTGTTGTGTATTTTAGAGCAGACCGGTCTTCAGACTGAAGGGATTCTCAGAGTTCCAGGATCAGCTGCTAGACTGAAGGTACCACACACACACACACACACACACACAATGCAATGTTTCACAGAATGATGGAGTGACACCTGTCTGTCTGCCTGTCTGTTTGTCTGGGTCCTCAGTATCTGCGTGGAGAGTTAGACAGGTGTTGTGGAGAGTTTGACTGGTCCGCAGTGAGACAGGTGGAGGCTGCAGGTCTCCTGAAGCTCTTCATCAGAGAGCTGCCGACACCCCTGCTGACACACACACACCTGTCCACCTACCGCTCTGTGCTGGGTACACACACACACACACACACACACACACTGTGATGGAT
>CM070096.1:21043599-21051099 GCA_036178185.1 Liparis tanakae
CATGTTAAGAACACGCTAAGAACACGCCCATCACATGACCGCTCAGATCAGGTCAGTTCATGGTCTCTGAGCAGAGCAGGAAATAACAGCTCTGGGTTAAAAACAGATCAAGAAATCTACAGGGAACATACTCCAGTGTCCAGGGGGCGGGGCCATGGTTAGTAGGAGGAGCCATGGGTTAGGAGGAGGAGTCATGGTCCATGGGTGAGGAGGAGGAGCCCCGGGTGAGGAGGAGGAGCCGCGTGCGAGGAGTCCGGTGTCAGGAGCAGCCGATGGCGTCCAGCTGCTGCTCCTCGGCGGCCATGGCGGCGGCGTGCAGCGCCTCAGTGTCGCTCTGCAGGGGGTTCAGCTGCTTCCGGTCGCTGTGCATGTTGTTCTCATGGCGCTTCAGGTCCGACGCCTGGGGGGGCATGAGGACCAGAGGACCAGAGGACTAGAGGAGTCCTCTGGTCCTCTAGTCCTCTGGTCCTCTGGTCCTCTAGTCCTCTGGTCCTCTGGTCCTCTGGTCCTCTGGTCCTCTGGTCCTCTGGTCCTCTGGTCCTCTGGTCCTCTAGTCCTCTAGTCCTCTAGTCCTCTGGTCCTCTGGTCCTCTGGTCCTCTGGTCCTCTAGTCCTCTGGTCCTCTAGTCCTCTGGTCCTCTGGTCCTCTGGTCCTCTAGTCCTCTAGTCCTCTAGTCCTCTGGTCCTCTAGTCCTCTGGTCCTCTAGTCCTCTGGTCCTCTGGTCCTCTGGTCCTCTGGTCCTCTGGTCCTCTAGTCCTCTAGTCCTCTAGTCCTCTAGTCCTCTAGTCCTCTAGTCCTCTAGTCCTCTGGCAGTACCTTGGCGAAGGCCTTGGGGCAGGACGGGCAGCTGAAGGGTTTCTCTCCTCGATGTCTCCTCTCATGGTCCTTCAGGTGAGACTTGTGTTTAAAGGCCTGCAGATAGACAGGCGGTCAATGCAGATAGACAGGCAGTCAATGCAGACAGACAGACAGACAGGAGCGCAGACAGACGGCTCACCTTGTCACACAGCTGGCAGGCGAAGGGCCGCTCGTTGCTGTGAACTCGTTCGTGTTTCTTCAGGTCCGGAGCTCGGATGAACGATTTCCCACAAACGTCACATCGGTACGGTTTGAAGCCCGTGTGGATCTTCAGGTGCTCTGAAAGGTGAGGGGGCGGAGTCAAACACGGCCCCGCGGCGGCGCTGGGCGCGCTGGGCGTTACCTTTCAGGTGGGCGTGCGTGGTGAAAGCCTTGGTGCAGATCTCGCAGGCGAACGGGCGCTCGGCCGAGTGCAGCTTCTCATGCTTCCTGAGGACGGAGGGCGGGGCTTAGGGAGGCGCTCGGCTGAGCCGCTCGCGGCCCGGCGGCCGTACGTACCTGAGCCGGCTCTCGTCCAGGAAACTCTTGCCGCACACCTGGCAGGCCAGCTGGTCGCGGTGGCCATACAGCAGGTACTCGAACTTCATGTCGGCGGCGGCGGCGGCCCAGCCGGGCGGCTGCTCGTCCTTCACCTCCAGGCTGTCTGCGAAGGCCAGCGTCTCCGCCGCATGGTGCTCCGCCCCCAGCTCCTTAGGCTCCGCCTCCATGTCCTGGTCGTAGCAGGTGACCTGGAGAAGTCACGTGACGTGGTGACCCGCGGCGACCCGAGGCGACCCGAGCGGCGCGGCGCGTACCTTGTGGACGTCGTCGTTGGTCAGCTCCTTCAGGAGCGCTTCCTGCGCGCGCAGCGCGGCGCCGGGAGACTTGTCCAGCTCCTGATTGGCCGACGCCTCGGCGAGGTCGTCGCCAGTGGCCGTGTCGTGTTCCCCGAGGACCTGCAGCCACACAACGGGGTCACCACGGCACTCCAACACGGCGGGCGGATCTCGGCCGTTACCGAGCGTACCTCGGCGTCAGCGGCCAGCTGGGCCTCGGGCGGCAGCGCCATCTTCACGATGTCATACGGGAACTTGTCTTTGTCCTCCGAGGACACGTCTCGCTTCTGAGGACACAACGCTTCACCTGAGTGAGGGTTCCCTGTGTTCCCCGAGGGAGGGCTACCCGAGTGTTCCCCGAGGGGTACCTGAGAGCAGAGCTTGTCGAGGAAGCGGATGCCGAGGATCTGGCCTGAAGACATCATGAGGTTGACGTCGCTCTTCCTCACCGAGATCCTGGCCGTGTACATGTAGCTCAGCACCTCCTCGAAGATGTCCGAGCGGATGAAGTCGATTTCTATCACAGAGGAGTTGTCCACCTGAGGAGACGCCGACAGGTGAGCCACGCAGGGGACCATTTAAGATGTCCTCCTGTTGCATAAACACTGTGTCTTAAGAGTATTTATATTACTAGAATACTACTCACTGTACTCTTCTTTAGTACCTTGTGTCTCTAAGGAGTGGGACAGTACCTTGTGTCTCTAGGCAGTGGGACAGTACCTCGTATCTCTAGGCAGTGGGACAGTACCTTGTATCTCTAGGCAGTGGGACAGTACCTCGTATCTCTAGGCAGTGGGACAGTACCTCGTATCTCTAGGCAGTGGGACAGTACCTCGTATCTCTAGGCAGTGGGACAGTACCTCGTGTCTGTCGGCAGTGGGACAGTACCTTGTGTCTCTAGGCAGTGGGACAGTACCTCGTATCTCTAGGCAGTGGGACAGTACCTCGTGTCTCTCGGCAGTGGGACAGTACCTCGTCTCTCTAGGCAGTGGGACAGTACCTCGTCTCTCTAGGCAGTGGGACAGTACCTCGTGTCTCTCGGCAGTGGGACAGTACCTCGTCTCTCTAGGCAGTGGGACAGTACCTCGTCTCTCTAGGCAGTGGGACAGTACCTCGTATCTCTCGGCAGTGGGACAGTACCTCGTGTCTCTCGGCAGTGGGACAGTACCTCGTGTCTCTCGGCAGTGGGACAGTACCCCGTCTCTCTAGGCAGTGGGACAGTACCTTGTGTTTCTAGGCAGTGGGACAGTACCTTGTGTTTCTAGGCAGTGGGACAGTACCTCGTGTCTCTAAGGAGCGGGACAGTACCTCGTGTTTCTTGAACAGCTTCTTGAAGTAGTTGGAGCAGGCGGCCAGCACACAGCGGTGAGCACGGAACTTGACGTCCTCCACCACCACGGCGATGTCGCAGTGCTCGCCCTCCAGCCGCTGCTCGTTCAGCAGCTTCAGGAAGAGGCTCTTGTGTTGGTCGTCCACGTACTTCACCGTCTCTGCCATCTGCACACAGGTCAAAGGTCAGCTGTGCCGCCCCCCCAGAGGGACCCTGACTGGGGACAGAGGGTTGTGTTGCTACATCAGGATACTGTGAGGAGCTGTGTGTATACATGCGGTGTATTATTAGGAATACCTATTAGTATTGTATATATATTCAGGATTAGTATTTCCTTATTCTAAGTCCCAGGTCTCTCTGGCGACTCCACTCTTGTTCATGTACCTTTCTTAACGCGGACACGCGCACCGGGGCGTGCACGATGCGCGGACTGAACCGCGGCGGGTCGAGTCACCAGGCATGCTAGCTGCTAGCATCACCGGCGGGATGCACCGGAACCGGACCGGTTCAGACCCGGGTCCCGTTTCTACAGCTCATGTGAAACGGTCCTCCACCGGGGCAGACAGTTTACCGGGTCTATTTTACGGTGAGACTAAATAAGGACGAACCAACCGGACCGTTACCGGAGGATCACCCGGTCTTACACCACGTCCTAGTGTGCGCGCGGCGGTCAAATGGCGGACGGGCGGCCTGGAGCTCCTATCGCACACAAAATGGCGTGTCTCCGGTCCCGGTGTCTCCGGTCCCGGTGTCTCCGGTCCCGGGGACTGAGGTGCGGCCACCGGACGGCGGAGCGCGAGGGCCCGACGCGCTCGCGGGCCCTCGCGCTCCGCCGTCCCCGGGACCGTACGCAGGCACGCGGAAAACGGCGGGCTCGCGGGCCGCGGGCCCGCCAACATGGACGAGACTCGAGCGGCCATGAGCGGAGCGAGCGCGCGCAGCATCCCTGCGGTAACGGGACCGGAGGGCGGGAGGAGGACTCCTACCGTCACGGCGGCCCGGGGGGCGGCGGGGTCCTCTGGCGGCTCACCGGGAGCCACTTTGTCCGGTTGTTGTTATTGTTGTTGTTGATGAGGACGAGCACAGAGCGGAAGGCCGCGCTTTGCGCCAGCACGCACACACTGCGGGGGCACGAGCAGCGCGCACACACCGCGGGGGCACGAGCAGCGCGCACAGACTGCGGGGGCACGAGCAGCGCGTACACACCGTGGGGGCACGAGCAGCGCGTACACACCGTGGGGGCACGAGCAGCGCGCACACACTGCGGGGGCACGAGCAGCGCGCACACACTGCGGGGGCACGAGCAGCGCGCACACACTGCGGGGGCACGAGCAGCGCGCACACACTGCGGGGGCACGAGCAGCGCGCACACACTGCTCTGTGGACGAGACTGAGCGTTACCTCTCACGCATGCGCTCTGTCGCCGGGGCTCGCGCAGAGAAGACGCCATGTTGTAGTTAAAGGTTTAAAAAAAAAAAACGGATGTTGTATCACTGATGATTTCTTGTGTGTATATATATGTATGTATATATATACATATATATATATATATATATATATATATATATATGTATATACTGTAGTATATATACAGGACTGTCTCAGAAAATTAGAATATTGTGATAAAGTTCTTTATTTTCTGTAATGCAATTAAAAAAAACTAAAATGTCATGCATTCTGGATTCATTCCAAAACTGAAATGTTGCAAGCCTTTTATTCTTTTAATATTGCTGATTATGGCTTACAGCTTAAGAAAACTCAAATATCCTATCTCTAAATATTAGAATATTTCCTCAGACCAAGTAAAAAACATATATATATATATATATATTTCCTCCACGAGGAAGAAGGTATTTACGGGACTACACAAGTCTGGGTAGATGTGTCATCACCTGTTTTCTCCAATCATATCAATCTAGTCAGGGTTAAGGATCACATCTATATTTAATATGTTTACACACAGTGAGCAACATGACGTTCATGACACACGCACACGCACACGTGTGTCAGCAGGTGTTTGATGTCCCGGGTTCAGCTCCACCTGCAGCTCTGCTCCTCCAGGTGGAGGAAAGCGCTCTGAACTCGAGGGTTGTTCTTAAAGTGATACAACAATACTAATATTAACTTCAGAAACATGAACAAATAGATTTAAATTCAAAATACATTGTTCTAACACCACCTACTCCCGAATGACAGTCCCTCCTTGTCCACAGCACTACACTACCCACAATCCCCTGCACCAGAGGGCACACAGCGGTAATGAGCCGACCCGACGTCAGCGCGACGCGGCCGGAAGCTAAATATCTCACGCAGTGAGTCGCCCGCCTGTCAGCTGGAGCTACATGTCAGGGGGCGGGGCCAGCTCCCACAGCCAATCAGAGCAGCTCGTACTGCCGCAGGTGCATCCTCTGGATGATGTCCCGACAGTCCTGGAACACGCGGCGGATGTTCTCCGTGTCGATGGCGCAGGTGAAGTGAGGATAGCAGTAATGCTTCCCATCGCCACTGGCTGTGCTGATCCTCTGAGAGACAGACGGGTCAGAGAGACAGACGGGTAGAGAAACAGACGGGTCAGAGAGACAGACGGGTAGAGAGACAGACGGGTAGAGAGACAGACGGGGAGAGAGACAGACGGGTAGAGAGAGACAGACGGGTCAGAGAGACAGACGGGTAGAGAGACAGACGGGTCAGAGAGACAGACGGGTAGAGAGACAGACGGGTAGAGAGACAGACGGGGAGAGAGACAGACGGGGAGAGAGACGGGTAGAGAGACAGACGGGGAGAGAGACAGACGGGGAGAGAGACAGACGGGTAGAGAGACAGACGGGTAGAGAGACAGACGGGTAGAGAGACAGACGGGTCAGAGAGACAGACGGGTAGAGAGACAGACGGGTAGAGAGACAGACGGTCAGAGAGACAGACGGGTAGAGAGACAGACGGGGAGAGAGACAGACGGGTAGAGAGAGACAGACGGGTCAGAGAGACAGACGGGTCAGAGAGACAGACGGGTAGAGAGACAGACGGGTCAGAGAGACAGATGGGTAGAGAGACAGACGGGTCAGAGAGACAGATGGGTAGAGAGACAGACGGGTAGAGAGACAGACGGGTAGAGAGACGGGTAGAGAGACAGACGGGGAGAGAGACAGACGGGGAGAGAGACAGACGGGGAGAGACAGACGGGAGAGACAGACGGGTAGAGAGACAGACGGGTCAGAGAGACAGACGGGTCAGAGAGACAGACGGGTAGAGAGACAGACGGGGAGAGAGACAGACGAGTCAGAGAGACAGACGGGTAGAGAGACAGACGGGTCAGAGAGACAGACGGGGAGAGAGACAGACGGGGGGAGAGAGACAGACGGGGAGAGAGACAGACGGGTCAGCGAGACAGACGGGTAGAGAGAGACGGGTAGAGAGACAGACGGGGAGAGAGACAGACGGGGAGAGGAGAGAGACAGACGGGGAGAGAGACAGACGGGGAGAGAGACAGACGGGGAGAGAGACAGACGGGTAGCTGTACTGAATGTATTTATTTCTTACCAGAAATTCATCTCTGATGAAAAACTTTGCTCTCATCACTTTAGGGTCTTCATCAGCATCTGGAGCAGCTGGACACACACACACACACACACACAAATAAATAATTATAACATCAAATATATATATATATATTAACATTTGTCCAACGATCTTTAAGCGTGACTCATTTCAACATGTTAGTGTGAACGTCTGTTTCCTGTTCAAACAGGCGAGAGGGGAGCAGAGAGCCTCTGATTGGCTGATCCTTCACACACTGGGTTGATGGATTGTCCCTTGTGGGTTGCCGTATTTCTGCATGTCAACAATATAATGTTCACAGAAGAGTTTATTTGGCCTGATGTTCCAGTCTGGCTCAGGTCTTTAACCACCACAGTGTAATGTTTGTAAGTGACATCTAAGTGACATATAAGTGACATTACATTACATTACATCACATGTCATTTAGCAGACGCTTTTATCCAAAGAGACTTACAATAAGTGCATTTCAACCTAGAGGACAAACATATAAGTGACAGATAAGTGACAGATAAGTGACATATGTAGTGTCGCTGATGGTAAATGGAGCCTCAGTGAAGGCGCAGGGTGAGGTGGTGGTCCTCTGCCGCCCTGCAGGGGGCGCTGTGAGTCAACGGGGACTTGTTGCTACTTCTTCTACGCGGAGGCACCAGGCGAGGCGAGTCCTTTGTTTTGTATTTTGCTGCCAGACTAACAACATGGAGAGGATTATAATCTGAGATTAAACAAACTGGACTTCAGTCACAGGTGGACGTGATGAACAGGTAGACCAACGCGGAGCTCACAGGTGTGCTACACACTTATCTTACCTTTACGTCTCTGTAATATGTATCGTGTGTGTGTGTGTGTGTGTACCTTCAGCAGGTACTTGGTAGTTGACGTATTCAGGGAAATAATCTTCCAGTTTAGATTTTCCAGCCAGAATCTTGTCAGCGAGGACGTCCT
>CM070096.1:21056099-21061099 GCA_036178185.1 Liparis tanakae
GAAGTAAATTAAACAGTAAGTAAACGAGAACAAGACATAAACGAAAACAAGAAGTAAACAAAAACAAGATGTAAATGAAAAAACAGAAAGTAAACGTAAACAAGAACGAGATTTAAACAGGAAAGAAATGTAAACAGGAAGTAAACGTAAACAAGATGTAAACTAAAACAGGAAGTAAATAAAAAACAGGAAGTAGATGTAAACAAGAAGGAGACGTAAACAAGAAGGAATCGAGGAAACAGGAAATAAAGGAAAACAGGAAGTAAATTAAAACAAGATGTAAATTAAAAAAACAGGAAGTAAATGAAAACAGGAAGTAAACGAGAACAAGACAAACGAAAACAGGAAGTAAACAAAAACAAGATGTACATGAAAAAACAGGAAGTAAACGTAAACAAGAACGAGACTTAAACAGGAAAGAAATGTAAACAGGAAGTAAACGTAAACAAGACGTAAACGTAATCAAGATGTAAACAAAAACAGGAAGTAAACAAAAAACATGTAAATGAAAAAAACAGGAAGTAAACATAAGCAAGAAGGAGATGTAAACAAGAAGGAATCGAGGAAACAAGCAGTAAACAAAAACAGGAAGTAATTGTAAACAAGACATTAATGAAAACAGGAAGTAAATAAAAAAAGACGTTAACGACAACAGGAAGTAAATAAAAACAAGATGTAAATAAAAAACTGGAAGTAAACGTAATCAGGAAAGAAATGTAAACAGGAAGAAAACGTTAACAAGATGAAATTGTAATAAAGTAAATGTAAACAGGAAGGAAATGTAAACAGGAAGGAAACATAAACAGGAAGAAAGCGTAAACAGGAAGGAAACGTAAACAGGAAGAAAGCGTAAACAGGAAGGAAACGTAAACAGGAAGGAGACTTAACAGGATAGAGACGTAAACAGGAAGAAAACATTAACAGGAAGGAAACAATAAGAAAAAAGTAAACAAGAAGGAAATGTAAACAAGGAGACGTAAACAGGAAGGAAACAAGAAGGAAACGTAAACAGGAAGAAGACGTAAACAAAATGTATCAATATCAGTAATCCAATATCAAGAAACATTCATAACTACAACAGAACACACCACAGTTATATCAAATAAAAGCTCATCTCTACAGGAAGTGCTGGGCTGGGATTTCAAAGTAAAGGTTGAAGTTTCAAAGTTTGACTCACTCAGGGTCGAAACCGTCAACATGAAGGATCCTCATCTGCTTCACGATGGTGCTCTTACCTGACTCTCCTGCTCCTGGAGGGGGACAGGTGAGAGGACAGGTGAGACAGACAGGTGGACAGACAGGTGGGCAGACAGGTGGACAGACAGGTGGACAGACAGGTGTACCCAGCAGCAGCAGGCGGTGCGTGGCCTTGTAGGCCTGCCTCTCTTTCTGCAGCTGCCTCTCGATCTTCTTGTTGGCTTCTCTCTTCAGCTTCTCGTCCAGACGCTCCTCCTCCGTCTGCCCCCCCAGGCAGCCCATCGCACCTGGAGGACAAGCAGTCAGTAAGAGACAGAAACCAGTCAGTAAGCTACAGAAGAAACCAGTCACCAAGAGACAGAAACCAGTCAGTAACAGACATAAACCAGTCAGTAAGAAACAGGAACCAGTCAGTAAGAGACAGAAACAACCAGTCAGTAACAGACAGAAACCAGTCAGTAAGCTACAGAAGAAACCAGTCAGTAAGCTACAGAAACCAATCACTAAGAGACAGAAACCAGTCAGTAAGAGACAGAAACTAGTCAGTAAACTACAGAAGAAACCAGTCAGTAAGAGAGACAGAAACCAGTCAGTAACAGACAGAAACCAGTCAGTAAGAGACAGAAACCAGTCAGTAAGCTACAGAAGAAACCAGTCAGTAAGCTACAGAAACCAATCACTAAGAGACAGAAACCAGTCAGTAATCTGCTGAAACCAGTCAGTAAGCTACAGAAGAAACCAGTCAGTAAGAGAGACAGAAACCAGTCAGTAACAGACAGAAACCAGTCAGTAAGAGACAGAAACCAGTCAGTAAGCTACAGAAGAAACCAGTCAGTAAGCTACAGAAACCAATCACTAAGAGACAGAAACCAGTCAGTAATCTGCTGAAACCAGTGAGTAAGCTACAGAAACAAGTTGACCCAGTAGACTAAGTACCTGCAGCTGTTGCAGAACACCGGGGCGTCAGAGCGTCTTCCTGTCCATCAAAGTCCAAGAGCCCCTCAACCAATCAGCATCCCGACCAGGTCCAGGTCCAGGTCCAGGTCCAGGTCCAGGTCTGGGGGCTAGAACCAGTTCTCTTGCAGGTTTTTTGATTTTTCTTTGGTGAAACAGTGAAGAGAGAAGAGAGAAACACCTGAGCAGCTCTCGCTCCGCCCCCCCCCCCCCCTAATAGCTCATTAGTCTCTCTTTTCTTTTCTTTGGGGGATTTCTCTGTTTTTGCTCCGCTGTCACTTCCTGACTACCAGAACCTGCATCGCAAACAAACTCAGGTCGTTCCTGGTTTCAGTCTGGACTCTGAGACCGGGACTCTGAGACCGGGATCGTCTCTGGACCAGCAGGTCTGAGGTCAGGAGACGAAAATTCTGACGATTTGCTGTCACAGAGGAACGAGACAGTTCAGTCACAGAACACTTCATTCAATAAGTAAATACAAATATATATATATATATATATATATATATATATATATATATATATACACATGCATACATACATATATATATCACAGAGCACTTCATTCAATAAGTAAATATATATATATATATAAATAATTATACATATATATATATCACAGAACACTTCTTTCAATAGGTAAATACATATATATATAACATATTTAAATAATTATAAATATATATATATATATATATATATATCAGAACACTTCATTCAATAAGTAAATCAATATATATATAAATAATTATAAATATATATATATATATATATATATATATATATATATATATATATATATATATATCAGAACACTTCATTCAATAAGTCAATCAATATATATATAAATAATTATAAATATATATATAATAGCTCATTAGCAAAATCCAAGTTGTTGAAATCCAGTGGGAAGCTCCCAGTCAGTGATGGTTTGGGGAGCCATGCCAGCTGCTGGTGTTGGTCCACTGGGTTTCATCCAGTCCAGAGTCAATGCAGCTGTGGACCAAGAGACTTTAGAGTCTGCTGAAAAGCTCCATGGAGATGAGCATTTCATTTCCCAGCATGATCTGGCACCTGCCCAGTGCCAGAACCAGCAGTAACTGGTGTCCTGACCATGGCATTACTGGCCTCCATTGGCCTGAACCCCAGAGAGAATGTGTGGGGTGTTGTGAAGAGGAAGCTGAGAGACACCAGACCAACAATGCAGATGAGCTAAAGGCCCTAGTGAAGCCTCCTGGGCATCCATAACACCTCAGCAATGCCACAGGCGGATTGCCTCCATGCCACGCCGCGTTGATGCAGTCATCCGTGCTAAAGGATTCCCAACAAGTCCTGAGTGCATTAATGGACATTTGGTTTTGCTGTTAATAATCTTTATTTTACTTGGTCTGAGGAAATATTCTAATATTTAGAGATAGGATATTTGAGTTTTCTTAAGCTGTAAGCCATAATCAGCAATATTAAAAGAATAAAAGGCTTGCAATATTTCAGTTGATTTGTAATGAATCCAGAATGAATGACATTTTAGTTTTTTTTTTAAATTGCATTACAGAAAATAAAGAACTTTATCACAATATTCTAATTTTCTGAGACAGTCCTGTGTGTGTGTGTATATATATATATATATATATATATATATATATATATATATATATATATATATATATATAATACACATTTCATAGTTGTTGGTTTGTCTTCATGTAAAGAAAACAGAAAGCTGAAGTTTCATTGAGTTTTTATTCAAAGGGATCCTGGAACTCAAGAAGGAGAACATGTGACCAGGACCAGGACCAGGACCAGGACCAGCTCCTGGTCCTGGTCCAGGTTCATTGGCTGGCCCCGCGCTCCGTCGGCGTCTCTCCGGACTCCAAAGACCTCAACCTGAGGCGACACCAGATCCAGAAGGTCCCAACAGGTTTCAACCACATGCAATCTAAACCCTGAAGACCTGATCAGGATGTAAACGAGACCCGGATCAGGTCCAGACCAGGTCCAGACCCACACTGACCTGCGCAGGTTCTCCTCACAGAAGGAGCCCAGTCGCTGCCTCTCACACTGGAGGAAAATCTGCAGGACCAAGAGGACCACGTTGGACCAGGACCAGCGGGGGGGCAGCCCCTCAGGATGTGTTGGGACTTTATTAAACGATTGTTTGTCAAATGAACACATGACACAATCCAGCATGCTACATGTGTGTGTGTGTTCTGCCCGTCATCACCCCCCAGGCACTAACTGACCCCCCCCCCCTCATTACCAGGATCTGGGTGTTCAGGCTGTTCAGGCTGGTGAAGTTCTCATGGAGTCTGGACAGCTGATCACTGACACTGCTCTGGAAGCTCTGCAGCAACACTAACCTACACACACACACACACACACACACACACACACACACACACACACACACACACACACACACACACACACACACACACACACACACACACACACACACACACACACACACACACACACACACACACACACCATGTGACTGATGCACTGATGGACAGGTGAGTGCAGTGGGCGGTACCTGTGTTGATGGACAGCTGTCAGAAGTGATGACACGTGTTGTTGACACTCTTTTAAAGACTTCAGGATTTCAGCTTCCACGTTGTGCCAGCAGCCCTGAAAGAGATCAGAGATCAGAGATCAGTCGTAATGTATTGATGACGGAAGATATCCATCATCACCACCACCACCACCACCACCATCACCACCATCATCATCATCATCATCATCATCACCATCCCCATCATCATCACCACCACTACCATCATCATCATCACCACCACCATCACCATCATCACCATCATCACCCCCATCATCACCATCACCCCCCCATCATC
>CM070096.1:21066099-21073599 GCA_036178185.1 Liparis tanakae
CGGGCAGACAGACAGGTACCAGGAAGACTTTCCCAGCAGCCTCCTCCAGCTGCGGGTGGTGTTCAGAGCTGAAGCTCAGCTGCACCGTCTGTCCCCGGCTGGTGTGATGCATGATGGGATTGTTGAGCCTGACACTGAGGACCGTCTCTGCCCCAGTGCATTCTGGGAAACACACACTTTGAATACAAGCTGAATGAAATGAAAACAACCAGTAAACACGTCGGTGAGGACGGACCGCCGTCCTTCAGCTGGAGACTGTAGGCGTCCACGTTGTCCTGCAGCAGGTGAATGGACCCCCACAGGAAGCCCTGAGGGACACAGGGGACACATGAGACATCAGGGGACGCATGAGACATCAGGGGCCTCCCGGGTACCTGGGGCTCGTGCAGGAAGAAGCTGACGCATCTTGAGCCCACGTTGAAGTCGATCCAGAACTCGTCCAGTTTGTCGTCTTTAGGGGGGAACAGCTGCAAAGATGAGGTCAGAGGTCAGAGGTCAGAGGCTTCACGCTACACCTGTGGCCCCACAGGGACCAGCATCAGAGTTATTAGGTACTATGTAGACCAGGCGCTGGGCAGGGCGCGGGGCAGGGGTCGGGGCCTGTAGACCTGGGGGGGGGGGGGGGGGGGGGGGGTCTATATATATGTACTGGTCTATATTCAGAGCCTTAGAGATAGAGGAAGGAGATGAGGTTGGTAGACCTTAGTGCTGATAGAGGACTCCTCTCTGTACTGGTCTTGTTAGACCTTAGTGCTGATAGAGGACTCCTCTCTGTACTGGTCTTGTTAGACCTTAGTCCTGATAGAGGACTCCTCTCTGTACTGGTCTTGTTAGACCTTAGTGCTGATAGAGGACTCCTCTCTGTACTGGTCTTGTTAGACCTTAGTGCTGATAGAGGACTCCTCTCTGTACTGGTCTTGGTAGACCTTAGTGCTGATAGAGGACTCCTCTCTGTACTGGTCTTGTTAGACCTTAGTGCTGATAGAGGACTCCTCTCTGTACTGGTCTTGTTAGACCTTAGTACTGATAGAGGACTCCTCTCTGTACTGGTCTTGGTAGACCTTAGTGCTGATAGAGGACTCCTCTCTGTACTGGTCTTGGTAGACCTTAGTGCTGATAGAGGACTCCTCTCTGTACTGGTCTTGGTAGACCTTAGTGCTGATAGAGGACTCCTCTCTGTACTAGTCTACTTAGACCTTAGTCCTGATAGAGGACTCCTCTCTGTACTGGTCTTGTTAGACCTTAGTGCTGATAGAGGACTCCTCTCTGTACTGGTCTTGTTAGACCTTAGTACTGATAGAGGACTCCTCTCTGTACTGGTCTTGGTATACCTTAGTGCTGATAGAGGACTCCTCTCTGTACTAGTCTACTTAGACCTTAGTCCTGATAGAGGACTCCTCTCTGTACTGATCTTGTTAGACCTTAGTCCTGATAGAGGACTCCTCTCTGTACTGGTCTTGTTAGACCTTAGTCCAGATAAAGGACTCCTCTCTGTACTGGTCTTGGTAGACCTTAGTGCTGATAGAGGACTCCTCTCTGTACTGGTCTTGTTAGACCTTAGTCCTGATAGAGGACTCCTCTCTGTACTAGTCTACTTAGACCTTAGTCCTGATAGAGGACTCCTCTCTGTACTGGTCTTGTTAGACCTTAGTGCTGATAGAGGACTCCTCTCTGTACTGGTCTTGTTAGACCTTAGTCCAGATAAAGGACTCCTCTCTGTACTGGTCTTGTTAGACCTTAGTCCTGATAGAGGACTCCTCTCTATACTGGTCTTGTTAGACCTTAGTCCTGAGAGGCTGCTCTATAAGTCTCTTAGGTCAACTCCTTATTATTAGGCTGCTCTATAACTGAATGTTTTAACTTCTGGTCACATGACCTCTATGACACCTGTCCACCTGGAGAGGCTCCTCCTCTTCTCTCCTCAAGGGGTCTGACCTTCACCCTGAAGGGTTGTGGGGAGTTGTTCCTGATCCATGATAGGTCAGAGGTCAAAGGTCAGGGATGTCTCTGTGTACAGATTGTAAAGCTCTCTGAGGGGAGTTAGTAATTTGTGAAACTGGGCTCTACAAATAAACTGAATTGAATTGAATGGATGGATGCTGGATGATGGATGCTGGATGATGGATGGATGATGGAAAGATGATGGATGCTGGATGCTGGATGATGGATGGATGATGGAAAGATGATGGATGCTGGATGATGGATGGATGATGGATGATGGATGCTGGATGGATGCTGGATGGATGATGGATGGATGATGGATGGATGATGGATGCTGGATGGATGGATGATGGATGATGGATGGATGCTGGATGATGGATGGATGCTGGATGATGGATGGTGGATGCTGGATGGATGATGGATGGATGCTGGATGAATGGATGATGGATGGATGCTGGATGGATGATGGATGCTGGATGATGGATGATGGATGATGGATGGATGATGGATGATGGATGGATGCTGGATGATGGATGCTGGATGATGGATGGATGGATGATGGATGGATGATGATGGATGCTGGATGGATGATGGATGGATGCTGGATGGATGATGGATGGATGCTGGATGGATGATGGATGGATGATGGATGGATGATGGATGGATGATGGATGGATGCTGGATGATGGATGGATGCTGGATGATGGATGGATGCTGGATGATGGATGGATGATGGAAAGATGATGGATGCTGGATGATGGATGGATGATGGATGGATGATGGATGGATGATGGATGCTGGATGATGATGGATGATGGATGGATGCTGGATGATGGATGGATGCTGGATGATGGATGGTGGATGCTGGATGATGGATGCTGGATGATGGATGATGGATGGATGGATGATGGATGGATGATGGATGATGGATGCTGGATGGATGGATGCTGGATGATGGATGGTGGAGGATGGATGATGGATGCTGGATGATGGATGGATGCTGGATGATGGATGATGGATGGATGATGGATGATGGATGCTGGATGCTGGATGATGGATGATGGATGCTGGATGGATGATGGATGGATGCTGGATGATGGATGATGGATGCTGGATGATGGATGGATGCTGGATGATGGATGGATGCTGGATGATGGATGGATGCTGGATGGATGATGGATGGATGCTGGATGATGATGGATGATGGATGGATGATGGATGGATGATGGATGGATGCTGGATGATGGATGGATGCTGGATGATGGATGGATGATGGATGGATGCTGGATGATGGATGATGGATGCTGGATGATGATGGATGGATGGATGATGGATGGTGGATGCTGGATGGATGATGGATGGATGCTGGATGAATGGATGATGGATGGATGCTGGATGGATGCTGGATGGATGATGGATGGATGCTGGATGATGGATGATGGATGCTGGATGGATGATGGATGGATGCTGGATGGATGATGGATGGATGCTGGATGATGGATGGTGGATGCTGGATGGTGGATGCTGGATGGATGATGGATGGATGCTGGATGATGGATGCTGGATGATGGATGGTGGGTGCTGGATGGATGATGGATGGATGATGGATGGATGCTGGATGGATGATGGATGGATGCTGGATGATGGATGATGGATGCTGGATGATGGATGCTGGATGGATGATGGATGGATGATGGATGACGGACCTCCGTAGAGTCCAGGTAGGCGCGCTCACAGGGGAAGGTGTAGACCCTGACAGACACAACGCAGGTTAACGTCTTCACAGCTTCCTGATCACAATGACAACGTTCTTCACCTCCTCTGGTCGCCATGGTGACCGTTAACAAAGTTCAGGAAACGGCGACAGTCCTGGAGAGAGACAGGTACAGAGACAGACAGATGTAGACAGACAGGTGAACAGACAGGTAGGTAGACAGACAGGTGAGTCACTTACCACCTCAAAGTCTCCGTCTCTGATGTCACAGAACGCGCTGCTGATGTCACAGCTGGAGAACCACCGATTGGCTCTCTGCTGCCGGTCCTTCCTGGGAGTCAGCCGGCACAGAGCCTCTGATAGGCTGACCTGCAGCTCGTAGTCTAGACCAATGAGAGCAGAGCTCTAGAGATCCAAAGACCCTCCCCCCACACCACCACACCCCCTCACCTCCACCACCCCCACACCCCCTCACCTCCACACCCCCACACAACCACCTCACCCCTCACCTCCCCACCCCTCACCTCCCCACCACCCCCACACCTCCCCACCACCCCTCACCTCCCCACCCCCTCACCTCCACCCACCCCCCCACCTCCACCACCACCCCACCCCACCCTCACCTCCCCACCACCCCCTCCCCCCCACCCTCACCTCACCCCACCCACCTCCCACCACCTCCACCACCTCCCACACCTCACCCCCCACCTCCACCACCCCACCACCTCACCTCCACCCCCACCCCACCCCACCTCCCTCCACCACCCTCACCTCCCCCACTCACCTCACCCCCCCTCACCACCTCACCTCCACACCTCACCTCACCCCCACCTCACCCTCACCACCCCTCACCTCCACACCTCCTCACCCCTCACCCCACCACCTCCACCCCCACCACCTCACCACCACCCTCACCTCCACACCTCACCTCACCACCTCACTCCACCTCACACCCTCCCCACCACCCCCTCACCTCCCCACCACCCCCTCACCTCCAACTGTCAGAACTGCTGCTGCCATCTGAGGTCTGTCAGAGAGACAGGTAGAGAGGTCTGTCAGAGAGACTGTGTCTATACTGGGTGTGTACTGGGTGTACTCTGTGTGTGTACTGTTTTTGTACTGGGTGTACTGGGTGTGTACTGAGTGTGTACTGTGTGTACTGAGTGTGTACTGGGTGTACTTACAGGATCAGGACCTGGTTCTGGTCGATCTGGATCAGTTTCTTCTGCTCGCGGTTCAGAGACTCCAGGATGCTGTTAAAGGTTCTGATGGCCTGAAACACACATGATAGATGAGAGACCTCCAGAGACCTCCAGAGACCCCCAGAGATGACCAGAGACCTCCAGAGACCTCTAGAGACCTCCAGAGACGACCAGAGACCACCAGAGACCAACCGAGACCTCCAGAGACCTCCAGAGACCTCCAGAGACCAACCGAGACCTCCAGAGACCTCCAGAGACCTCCAGAGACCTCCATGTATTCATTCAGGTTTCCATGGTTACCTCAAGTTTCAGAGGAAAGTGGATTTCTGGTTCCAGAGCGAACCGAGCCAGCTGGAGGAGAACCACAGACAGCTGACTAACTGAGAGACAGACAGGTGGAGAGACAGACAGGTAGAGAGACAGACGGGTAGAGAGACAGACAGGTGAGCCCAACATGTGACGCAAAGTGAATCAAATCCGACAAAAGATTAAAAAACTGAACAAAAACCTGTAAGAGAAGCCTGAGCCAACATCTGGTAGAGAGACATAGAGACATAGAGACAGAGAGAGAGGGAGAGAGAGAGAGACAGGGGGGAGAGAGAGAGAGAGGGAGGGGGGAAGAGAGAGAGAGAGAGAGAGACAGAGACAGAGAGAGAGGGGGAGAGAGAGAGAGACAGAGGGGGGAGAGAGAGAGAGAGAGACACAGAGACAGAGAGAGAGGGGAGAGAGAGAGAGACAGGGGGGAGAGAGAGAGAGGGGGGGAGAGAGACAGAGGGGGAGAGAGAGAGAGGGAGAGAGAGAGAGACAGGGGGAGAGAGAGAGAGAGGGGGGAGAGAGAGAGGGGAGAGAGAGAGAGAGGGGAGAGAGAGAGAGAGGGGGAGAGAGAGAGGGGGAGAGAGGAGAGAGAGACAGAGAGAGGGGGGAGAGAGAGACAGAGGGAGAGAGAGGGAGGGGGGGGAGAGAGAGACAGAGGGGAGAGAGGGAGAGAGGAGAGAGGGGGGGGGAGAGAGAGAGAGAGAGGGGGAGAGAGAGAGAGAGAGAGGGGGAGAGTGAGAGACAGAGGGGGTGAGAGAGAGACAGAGGGGGAGAGAGAGAGAGGGGGGGAGAGGGAGGGAGAGAGAGAGAGGGGGAGGGGAGAGAGAGAGGGGGGAGAGAGAGAGAGAGAGAGGGGGAGAGAGAGAGACAGAGGGGGAGAGAGAGAGAGAGGGGAGAGAGAGAGACAGAGGGGGAGAGAGAGAGACAGAGGGGAGAGAGAGAGACAGAGGGGAGAGAGAAAGACAGAGGGGGAGAGAGAGAGACAGAGAGGGGGAGAGAGAGAGACAGAGGGGGAGAGAGAGAGAGAGAGAGAGAGATTAGTCATTTATAAAACAAGTTGTAACTTAGTGTTGTCACACACACACTCACACTCACACTCACACACCTGGAAGTAGTCGAAGAACTCCTCTGTGAGGCTCATGAGGGGGGAGGAGCTCCTCAGGAGGTCCGAGGTCAAAAGGTCGTGGACGGCCTCGAACCACAACACCACCTGAACACACAGAGTAATGGATCACAGAGTAATAGATCACAAAGTAACAGAGTCACAGATCCCAGAGTCACAGATCAGAGTCACAGATCAGAGTCACAGATCCCAGAGTCACAGATCAGAGTCACAGATCCCAGAGTCACAGATCCCAGAGTCACAGATCCCAGAGTCACAGATCAGAGTCACAGATCCCAGAGTCACAGATCCCAGAGTCACAGATCCCAGAGTCACAGATCCCAGAGTCACAGATCAGAGTCACAGATCCCAGAGTCACAGATCCCAGAGTCACAGATCAGAGTCACAGATCAGAGTCACAGATCAGAGTCACAGATCCCAGAGTCACAGATCAGAGTCACAGATCCCAGAGTCACAGATCCCAGAGTCACAGATCCCAGAGTCACAGATCCCAGAGTCACAGATCCCAGAGTCACAGATCAGAGTCACAGATCCCAGAGTCACAGATCCCAGAGTCACAGATCCCAGAGTCACAGATCACCTTGGCCGTCAGCCCGTGGTCCAGCAGGTTCTGCAGGTGGATTTTGTTCTTCGACAGAATCTCTAAAGACTTCAAGACCGCCAGGACTCTGGTGAAACTGGATCCACACAGATCCTGAAACACAAACAACAACAACAACAAACGGATGATGTCATTCTGGAAGGTTCATTTAACTCTGAGACACAGGAAGTCCTTTCAGAATAAAACATCCTCCTCTGATGTTAAAATAAGAGTTGGTCATTTGAGTTCCATGGACGACGATGTCCGGAGATCAAAGGAACCCGATCCAGCATCAATAACCGGTCACTTCCTGTCCGTTACCTTGGTGACCAGCTGGTCCAGCCGGGTCAGCGTGGAACCGGTCAGACCTTCATGGTGGAGAACCGAGGCCAGAGCAGAAGGATCCCCACGGGACAGACAGCTGTCTATCTGCAGCTCCAGCTGAGAGAGACAGGCAGGCAGGCAGACAGGCAGGCAGAGAGACAGAGAGACAGAGAGACAGGCAGGCAGAGAGACAGAGAGACAGGCAGGCAGAGAGACAGAGAGACAGGCAGGCAGAGAGACAGAGAGACAGAGAGACAGGCAGGCAGAGAGACAGGCAGAGAGACAGACAGGCAGACAGAGA
>CM070096.1:21078599-21083599 GCA_036178185.1 Liparis tanakae
CTACCTGTCTCTTGGACCCCGTCTACCTGTCTGTTGGACCCCGTCTACCTGTCTGTTGGACCCCGTCTACCTGTCTGTTGGACCCTATCCCGACTAGGCTGCTTAAAGACGTTTTGCCTTTAATTGGCAGCTCTCTTTTGGATATTATTAATGTGTCTTTGTTAACAGGCCACGTACCACATTCCTTCAAAGTAGCTGTAATTAAACCTCTCCTGAAGAAGCTGCTCTGGATCCAGAGGTTTTGGCTAACTACAGACCGATCTCTAACCTCCCCTTCCTCTCTAAGATCCTTGAGGAAGTGGTCTCACATCAGTTGTGTGACTTTCTACATCAGAATAGTTTATTTGAAGAGTTTCAGTCAGGATTTAGAAAACACCACCGAGACAGAGACAGCACTGGTGAAGATTACCAATGACCTCTTAATGGCAGCAGATAGAGGACTCCTCTCTGTACTGGTCTTGTTAGACCTTAGTGCTGATAGAGGACTCCTCTCTGTACTGGTCTTGTTAGACCTTAGTGCTGATAGAGGACTCCTCTCTGTACTGGTCTTGTTAGACCTTAGTCCTGATAGAGGACTCCTCTCTGTACTGGTCTTGTTAGACCTTAGTGCTGATAGAGGACTCCTCTCTGTACTGGTCTTGTTAGACCTTAGTCCAGATAAAGGACTCCTCTCTGTACTGGTCTTGGTAGACCTTAGTGCTGATAGAGGACTCCTCTCTGTACTGGTCTTGTTAGACCTTAGTGCTGATAGAGGACTCCTCTCTGTACTGGTCTTGTTAGACCTTAGTGCTGATAGAGGACTCCTCTCTGTACTGGTCTTGTTAGACCTTAGTGCTGATAGAGGACTCCTCTCTGTACTGGTCTTGTTAGACCTTAGTGCTGATAAAGGACTCATCTCTGTACTGGTCTTGTTAGACCTTAGTGCTGATAAAGGACTCATCTCTGTACTGGTCTTGTTAGAATCATAAAATAATAATGATCATATATCATAATAATAATCATATATCATACTATAATAATAATGCTGAAGTGGTGACTCTGGCTCTTCTGAAGGTTTCTGCTGATTTGTCTTTTCTCTTGTTGATCAAACAGAATAAACTGGTTTTCATTGTTCTGTAACAGTTTCTCAGCTGGAATCACTGATCAATACCTGATCAATACTGGATCACTACCTGATCACTACCTAATCACTACTGGATCAATACCTTTAATTAAATAAGACTGAGCGACTCTTGATCACGTCATCAGGACGTTTTACACATCATAGATTAACCGGTCTGTCTCTCTCTGTCTGTCTGTCTGTCTGTCTGTCTGTCTGTCTGTCTGTCTGTCTCTCTGTCTGTCTGTCTCTCTGTCTGTCTGTCTGTCTGTCTCTCTCTGTCTCTCTGTCTGTCTGTCTGTCTGTCTCTGTCTCTCTGTCTGTCTGTCTCAGGACACAAAGCAATTTGACTCGTTCCAGGAGTGGACAGACGGTTACGTGCGATACATCTACAGCGGTGAGAAACACTTCACTGATTATTGATTACTGGTGGTTGATGGTTGGGGGTTGGTGGTTGGTGGTTGGGGGTTGATGGTTGGGGATTGATGGTTGATGGTTGGGGTTGATGGTTGGGGGTTGATGGTTGGGGGTGGGGGGTTGATGGTTGGGGGTTGGTGGTTGGGGGTTGATGGTTGGGGATTGATGGTTGATGGTTGGGGGTTGATGGTTGGTGGTTGGGGTTGATGGTTGGGGATTGATGGTTGGTGGTTGGGGGTTGATGGTTGGGGTTGGTGGTTGGGGTTGATGGTTGGGGTTGATGGTTGGTGGTTGATGGTTGGGGTTGGTTGTTGGGGTTGATGGTTGGGGGTTGGGTTGGGGTTGATGGTTGGGGTTGATGGTTGGGGTTGATGGTTGGGGGTTGATGATTGGGGTTGTGGTTGGGGTTGATGGTTGATGATGGGGTTGGTTGATGGTTGGGTTGATGGTTGGGTTGATGGTTGGGGTTGATTGGGTTGATGGTTGGGGTTGATGGTTGGGGTTGATGGTTGGGGTTGATGGTTGGGGTTGATGGTTGGGGTTGGGTGATGGTTGGGGTTGATGGGGATGGTTGGGGTTGGGGGGTTGATGGTTGGGGGTTGATGGTTGGGGTTGATGGTTGGGTTGATGGTTGGGGTTGATGGTTGGGGGTTGGGGGTTGATGGTTGGTTGGGGGTTGATGATGGGTTGGGGTTGATGGTTGGTTGGGGGGTTGATGGTTGGTGGTTGATGGTTGGGGGTTGGGGGTTGATGGTTGGGGGTTGGTGGTTGGTGGTTGGGGGTTGATGGTTGGGGGTTGGTGGTTGCGGGTTGATGGTTGGGGGTTGGTGGTTGGGGGTTGATGGTTGGGGGTTGGTGGTTGGGGGTTGATGGTTGGAGGTTGATGGTGACCTGTGTGGCCCTGTGTCCCCAGCGGAGGACAAGCCGGGCCAGCGCCACCTGTCGGGTTGGGCCATGAGGAACACCAACAACCACAACTGTCAGATCCTGAAGAAGTCGTGTCTGGGCGTGGTGCTGTGCTCGCGGGGCTGCAGTCCGGCGGGCCTGAGGCCGGCCATCTGCGACAAGGCCCGGGGCAAGCAGCAGAGTGAGGCCTGCACCACCTGCACTACATACACCACCTCCACCGCTTACACCTGCCTCCACCCGGCTACACCCTCCCCCGCCCTCCACCACCTCACCTGTCCTCCACCCGCTCCACCTGACGGGGCTCGTTGTGTTTCAGAGAAGCTGTGTCCGAGCTGCGGCGCCGGACTGGAGCTGCTGCCGTGTCGCGGTCACAGCGGTTACCCCGTCACCAACTTCTGGAGGGTGGATGGAAAAGCCATCTTCTTCCAGGTGTGCTCCTCCACCTTCAGAGACACGAGACAAGAGACAAGAGACACGAGACGAGAGACGCTAGACGTGAGACTTGTATTTTATTGACTGTTGTTGTTGTTGATGTTGTTGTTGTCAGGCTAAAGGGGTCCACGATCATCCCAGACCAGAGTCCAAGTCGGAGACCGAAGCCAGAAGGAGCTCGGTGAAGAGACGAGTCAACTCGCCGCCGTTCACGCCCAAGAGACGCCTCGTGGACACGCAGGTCGAACGTAAACAACAACAGCTGCAATTTGCTGTTGTTGTTGTTGTTTACTGATTTGTTTGTTTGTTGTTTCCGGGTTCAGGCTCTGGGCCCGGCCCTCGTCTCCTGTGTCGATCCATCAGACAGAATCTCCTTCATTGAGCCCAACTTCCCGCCGCACTACCCAGCATTCCAGAGCCCAGAGCCCTACTACAACCCCCACAATGCACTAGGAGAGGCTCCACCCACACTGCAGAAACCAGCCAATCCCAGGCTCTACATGGGCCGGCCCGGCTACGAGTTCCAGGGATACTTGACCTCGCCTTCATATCCCATGACGGCTGACCTCTGTGACCCAAGGTCAGCCTCCCGAACCAGACCCAGACCACGACAGAGAAGTCTGCACCGGGCTAAACCTTGACAGTCCAAACTGGTTTGATCTGGATCCTGGTTTCTGTGCAGGGTGGCTCCGGTCCTGGGCTCCTCCTCCTCCTCCTCCACCTCCTCGTCGGCTCCTCTCTCCTCCCCCTGCGCCTCCTTCGACTCCCAGACCAAGGCTCCTGCAGGCTGGAAAGAGCTGCTGAAGAGCTCCGCCCCCTACAGCGACAACCACCACTACTACAGCGCAGAGTACCCGTGCCGCTACCCCGGCAACGCCCCTGGATCCCCTGCCGCGCTGCAGACCATCATCACCACGACAACCAAGGTGAGTCCAGACCTCCAGCTGGGGGACCTCAGGACCTCAGGACCCCGCTCAGGCCGTAGGACATCTCAATGCTTCATCTGCTTCTGGTTTCTTTGTAGACTGAACATATGGTTTGGTAGGCCAGGCGTTCTGGTCCTCCTCAGGTGTCCTACCAGCCCTGTAACACCTGTTCTGGTCCTCCTCAGGTGTCCTACCAGCCCTGTAACACCTGTTCTGGTCCTCCTCAGGTGTCCTACCAGCCCTGTAACACCTGTTCTGGTCCTCCTCAGGTGTCCTACCAGCCCTGCCCGAAGCCTCCTGCGGCGCTCCCTTCCTACCAGTCCTGTACTAAAGCCTCCGCCGGCCCCCCGTCCTTCCAGCCCTGTGTTCCTCCTAAAGCTCCAGGCCTCCCCAGTTGCTCCTCCCTGCTGGAGGACCCCTCCTCTTCCTCATACTCCACCGAGGTGAAGGTGACGGAGGAGTCGGGTGGAGTCATCAAGTCTCTGTCGTTCCAGCCAGAACCTCTGCAGACCAAAACAGAGCGGTGCGACAGCTACGACTACCGCTACCCCACCTACCCCACCTACCCCACCTCGTACCGCTACGACGAGTACTGAGCACCGCTACCCCACCTACCCCACCTACGCGTACTGCTACACCTACCCCACACTTACTGCCACACCTACCCCACCTACCCCACATACTGCACACACCCCACTGCTACACCCACACACACCACACCCCACACATACTGCTACACCTACCCCACACATACTGCTACACCTACCCCACCTACCCCACACATACTGCTACACCTACCCCACCTACCCCACACATACTGCTACACCTACCCCACATACTGCTACACCTACCCCACATACTGCTACACCTACCCCACCTACCCCACACATACTGCTACACCTACCCCACACGTACTGCTACACCTACCCCACCTACTCCACACATACCATGACAACACAGGTTCTTGGACATCCGTGGTGGACCACAGACCTCCTGACCTCCTGACCTCCTGGACGGTTCAGGAGCCGACAGGATTTGGATCATCAGGACGAAACTCCAACTCAAGCAGAACTTGGGCCCATGAGAAACCTCTTGAAGATCTTCGTTCCCAAAGAACATTCTTTTCAAGCTCTTACATAAAAACATCAGATTGTTATGAGAATAAAGTGAGATGTTAAAAAAGGTTCGGAGCGACTGGCTTTGTGTTTCATGAAATA
>CM070096.1:21093599-21118599 GCA_036178185.1 Liparis tanakae
TTAGAGGACTGAACTGTTCCTGAAGTTAATGAGCCGACAACACACACACACACACACACACACACACACACACACACACACACACACACACACACACACACACACACACACACACACAGGTAACCTGAGAGCGTCACACACACACACACACCTGGGCGCTCACCTGTACCTGTTATCTGTAAACACAGAAACACATTTGTCACTTTCTCCTTCAGTCAGAACAACATGTCACCTGTAGTACTACTACAGTATAATGTGTACTAGTACTACTACAGTATAATGTGTACTAGTACTAATACAGTATAATGTGTACTAGTACTAGGATCAGAATCCAGGACCAAAAACCAGGACCAGGACCAAAGACCAGGACCAAAGACCAGGACCCAGGACCAGGAGGAGAGGAGGAGGGAGAGGAGGAGGAGAGTGTATCAGTGTAGTGTAAATCAGCCATTCGAGGTGAAGTGCTGCCCCCTGGCGGCCGGATGTGAAAGTGTCCTCCAGTCAGATAACAGCCGTCATAATGAGGCGCGTCTATGAGCAGAGGAGCTTTGATCTTCAAAGGCTTCTCAGTCTTCAGTCTCTTGTTCTTGTCTTCTTTCTATCAACTTATTATTCTATTTCTTCCGTACCTTTTTCGTCCCTCTTCTAGTCCTTCATATATTCAGCTCTTTGAACCATTCAAATATTAAAACATTCAGCTTCTTCAGGAATAGAGGGGAGTAACTTTTCATATTTCAAATGTTTCAAATTTTGTATATTTAAATACTTTAATGTTATTTTTAATTCATCAGTTCCTATGGAGAACATCTTCAACTTTAAAAAGCTTACAGTATCTTCATATCTTCAGCAAATTCAGCTATTTTAAAAAAAATTTCAGATAGCCTTCAGCTATTACTGTATATCTTCAAATATGTTTTATCTTTTTTACTTTTCAAATTTTTTTATTTTTATGGAATAAATAATGAATGAGATCCAATGGGGGAAATCTTCAAATCCGCTTCAACTTGTTCAACTTTAAAAGCTTACTATATCGGCATACATTCAGCTAAAGACACAATTCCACGTTTAAAATGTTGACAAATGTGTTAGCTATAACTTTGTAATTTATCTTCCTTTCATATCTTGTATAGTTATTTAATTGTTACTATTTCTATTTTAGTTTTATGTGTTTTTCCGCTCCTCCTGGAGTTTACAATGGGTGTGTGTGTGGAAGTCTAGAGCTGTGACGTCATCGCTAGAGGGGACAGCTGCGTCAGGATCAAGCGGAAATATTTTTTGTGTATCGTCACTACGGCCACAATTCTTACTCTTTAGACATAATGTTGTGATAAAGTAATAGGGAATCTTGTGCTTGTCATAGAAATGTGACTGTGGAATCCAACAGTTTCCCAGATGTTTCTAGAGAAGCTTTAAGGAGGGGAGAAGTCCGTCTTTCTCCTCAGTCATCTCCATTGTAATTCTGACGACATTTTAACTTTTTTTAAGGAAACAGGAACATTTTCTGAACTGCGACTATACCCTCATTTCTTAACCTAAAACATATTTAAGGAGATGTCAACGTTCACACAAGCCTTGAGCTTCTCCTAATGTGGACGTCTTTAGGATCGGAGTTATAGTTCTCTGTCAAACCCAAATGCATTTTCTAGTTATTATTAATCTCTCCACTAAAACGTTGTCTGCCGCCCCAGCAGACGGACATCTCACATGCACAAGCAGACTGGTGGACATTTGGAGATTATTGAGTTTTCGGATTTGTTTATGAAGAAATGTCTCTATAGCGCCCCCTACAAAACGTTTTTTTCAAAAGCAATAGCTTTCTTCCCCCGATGACCGATTGACTTGAGATTTGGTCTAGAGGTCACAATTGAACTGCTCTACAAAAAAGTCTATCAGACCCCTAAGCTCCGCCTACTTAGATTTCCGCCATTTTGAATTTAGTAAAAAACTGTTTTTGTGCACTTTTTCTCAAAACGCTTCGTCCGATTCCTACCAACATTTCTGAGGTTCATTATTGATTCAATTCAAAGGAATAGTTTTCAGGAATTGTCGATATCTTATTTCCTTCAGAGGATATGGACCAGTAAACATCCAAGGGTTGTGGCCTAATATATAAAGACACCTAACTTCCAAATTACTTGGACTATCTTCACCAAATTGACGGCCTATGTTCAGAAGGATGCCATTACCCTAGTTAAATAATTTCATAATATTTGAACATTAGGGGGCGCTACAATCAATCCCTGAAAATAGGCCTTTTTGGCCTTTTTTCATGTTTTTAGGGGTTGTAAAACAGTTAACTCCTCCTAGAGCGTGAACCCGATTCTTTCCAAACTTGGAATAGTCTTGAGACCTTCGTCTTGAAAAATCTATGAAGGATTTAAAAAATATTAAACTATGTGCATATCGGCCATACATTGTCTAATCTGCTCCGTATTCCTCGTATGTCATCACATACTGACCCTGAAGAGATTATTATGCTAATTTTATATTATGGTTTTAGCGCCAACTAGTGGCCAAAGCAAATCAGCCTAAAGAGCATCACGTTCACATGTAGTTTACATGACAAGGTCTACACTTCACGTGGATACACATGCAGCATGGATATGTTCAAATCGTCACAGCGCCCCCTACTGGCTACACTGGACGCGCTCGAATATACTCCAAACTTTTCCTGCTGCATAGGATTCACGGCCTGAGGTTATCAACAAGCCTTTTTTGACTCGGAGGCAAAGCGCCACCGACTAGCAAAGTCAAATCCGTGTCGCCTGACCAGCGGTCAGACGACAGAGCGGCGGTCGTGTCCTCGGCCCATGGGGCGGCGTCCGGCCGGCACCCCCGACGGGCGGAGCAGGAAGAGGACCCGATCAACGCTACTGCAGCTTTAATTATGTTTGTATCTTTTATGATATATAGTTATATATATATATATATATATATATATATATATATATATATATATATATATATATATATATATATATATATATATATATATACATACAGTCGTATGCAAAAGTTACTACATAGAGGTTATTATACCACATATAGTTTATGATACTACATAGAGGTTATGATACTACATAGAGAATATTGTTCACTCTTACCTGTCTTTAGAACCTGAGAGCTGTTAATGACATGTGGTTCAATAAGTACTCACTCTCTTAAACTTTACATCTTGAAATAAATAATGTGTTGTGTTTGTTTGTGTGATTGTGTGGTGATGTAAACTCAGCTGTCGTAACAAGCAGGAGAGCACCGTGTGGACCTCTCGGTGTACGGGGTCAGATCGGTCTCAATAATCAAATGCACACGGAGAGACTCACAAATATATTCGATTTACAAATGCACACAGAAAGATTTACAAATATATTTGACTCACAAATGTATTTGTAAATATATTATGATTTGTAAAAAAAAATCACAAATATATTTCTGCATTTGTAAGTATTTGTGTGTGGATTTTTTTGGCGGATCACTCCATATGTGTGTGTGGGTTTTATGAGACTCTCCTGACGTCGCTGGATTCACAAATGTGTTTTTTTAAAATGAGCCGATCTGTAGCCAATCAGATGTCGCCCTCATTTTCAACCAATCACATGAGCGCAGCTCCCCCTCCCCTCCCCACGGGGCTGCCAGCGTTGGAGTTGCGCATTTTTCGGATTTGAGTTTTGGACGTAGTGGGCGGGGCTATACGCTGCTGAATGAGCCACAATCGCCGAAATGGAGATGAACTGTGGCGTAAAGATCTCCAGCAATATGTTTGTGAATCTGAGCTGCAGATGTGAAGTAAACACAACGCCCGCACGCGTAGGGAAACCAGTAGGTTTGAAAACCAGTAGGGGTGGAACACCGGCGACTCGTCGCAAACACGCCACTGAGTCGTGGCTGTACACCGAGCGGCACTGCCACCGACGTGCCACCGACGTGCCACCTCCCGATTCACAAACATATTGCTGGAGATCTTTACGCCACAGTTCATCTCCATTTCGGTGATTGTGGCTCATTCAGCAGCGTATAGCCCCGCCCACTACGTCCAAAACTCAAATCGCAACTTTCCATTCCGAGAGCAAAGCTTTTTTGCTTTTTTTTCACAAATCTACATTCATACTCCGCAAAATATAGTATATGTAGCTATATGTATTAATTTAAAGCATAAGACCTCTGTACATGTGCAATATCAAAATAAACTATTACAACTTAAAGCGACACTATGTAACTTTTCCCCTGTAGCGCCCCCTTCAGGTATTTAACGTCTGGCTCTGAGCCACATATGGCTCTTCAGGCTCGAGACTCTCAGCTGATCAGCCGCAGCGCGTCTCGATCAGACCGCCCGGTGTTCTCCACAGCATGTCTCTGTCTCTACGTCTCGTAGCGGAGACAATAAAGAGTCCCTGAGAGGAGGACTGGACTATGAGACGCTGTCATCATGACAGACAGCAGGCTGAAGTACTTCCTGTTCCTCAACCGGAAGTACCGGGCGGTCCCAACATCTTACATTCAGCAGTATTCTGGCCACAGACCCCGATGGGAGAGGAAGAGGAGGAGGAGGAGGAGGAGGAGGAGGAGGAGCAGGAGGAGGAGGAGGAGGAGCAGGAGGAGGAGGAGGAGGAGCAGGAGGAGGAGGAGGAGGAGGAGGATGAGGAGACATCAACATATTAAAAGTCTTTGTAGCGGCACCATTAGTTTCAAGCTGTTATTTTAAGGTGTAAAAGTGACATAGTGGGGCTTTAAATATGGGAATGTGGGAAAGTGAAAACCTTCTGGCAAGATGTTGTTAATATGATTGATCAAATTTTATCAAAGAAATTACCGTTGACTCCCAAGCTCCCAATCATATCACTTCTACAAAAGAAAGAGTTAAGATTCATAGATATGTGTATATTACAAGCTAAACGTATAATTGCCCTTAATTGGAAAAGTGTTGGTGGCCCAATAATTGGTACGTGGGTGAAAGAAATGGCCTCAAACATGTCAATGGAAAAGATGATGCATATTGTTGGACGTAAACAACATATTGTTGATGATATCTGGGGACCTTTTAGTATTTCTTAAGGCACAACACTAATGTTGGCTCGGGGGGGTAGGACCACTGTCTGATTACGTACGTCGACTAGTAGGAAAAACAACAACAAACACCCATTACTCAGTTTGTAAAGTATATTTTTATGTTTCTTTCTACTTTCTTTTTATTTCATTTTCATTATTTGTTTTTAATTTAAAGCCCCACTATGTCACTTTTTCACCTTAAAATAACAGCTTGAAAAAAATGGTGCCGCTACAATGACTTTTAATATGTTGATTTGCGCCTCCTCCTCCTCCTCCTCCTCCTGCTCCTGCTCCTCCTCCTCCTCCTCCTCCTCCTCCTCCTCCTCCTCCTCCTGCTCCTGCTCCTCCTCCTCCTCCTCCTCCTCCTCCTCCTGCTCCTCCTGCTCCTCCTCCTCCTCCTCCTCCTCTTCCTCTCCCATCGGGGTCTATGGCCAGAAAACTGCTGAATGTAAGATGTTGGGACCGGCCCGGTGCTTCCGGTTGAGGAACAGGAAGTACTTCAGCCTGCTGTCTGTCATGATGACAGCGTCACATAGTCCAGTCCTCCTCTCAGGGACTCTTTATTGTCTCCGCTACGAGACGTAGAGACAGAGACATGCTGTGGAGAACACGGGGTCTGAACCGGACGCGTAGAGAGGAGACATGCTCAATAATGTGAAAATGTTCGCCGGTCTGCTTGTTTGGAGGGAAAGTGAAGAATCATAATAAGCCTTTGAAAAACAACCTTAATAACTTCATATCATTAATAATCACAAGGTAAGTGTATACAATAAAATAAAGATTCTGCCTCCCCCACCCCGCCCCTCCGTGACGTCAGCAGGCTGCTCGGTAAAGCAGTCAGTCTGTCCCCGGTCTGAGGAGCACCGGAGCCAAGGAACCGGGGGAGAGGAGGACGAGAAGGAGAGCGAGAAGGAGAGCAGCAGGAGGAGCAGCAGGAGGAGCAGCAGGAGGAGCAGCAGGAGGAGCAGCAGGAGGAGCAGCAGGAGGAGCAGCAGGAGGAGCAGCAGGAGGAGCAGCAGGAGGAGCAGCAGGAGCAAGGATAACTTTTCCTCGCGCTCCGGAGGTCTCGGTGTTGAAATGGAGCGCACTGGAACTTTGCTGCTGCGCGCGTGCCTCGCGCTGCTTTCCCCGGGAATACTGTGCGCGCGGGCCGGCACCTTCAAAGGTAAGCGAGGGTCCGGGTCCAGAGGGTCCGGGTCTACAGGGTCCGGGTCTACAGGGTCCGGGTCCAGAGGGTCCGGGTCCAGAGGGTCCGGGTCTACAGGGTCCGGGTCCAGAGGGTCCGGGTCTACAGGGTCCGGGTCCAGAGGGTCCGGGTCCAGAGGGTCCGGGTCTACAGGGTCCGGGTCCAGAGGGTCCGGGTCTAGAGGGTCCGGGTCCAGAGGGTCCGGGTCTACAGGGTCCGGGTCTACAGGGTCCGGGTCCAGAGGGTCCGGGTCCAGAGGGTCCGGGTCCAGAGGGCGGTGTTAGAGCATGGGAGTTGTTTCTGTGTGTCGGCATCCAAGTTTCCAGCTGGAAAATCTTCTTCCTCTTCTTCTAATACTTCTACTGAGTGCTGGTACTGTGAGTACTAATACTTCTACTGAGTGCTGGTACTGTGAGTACCAATACTTCTACTGAGTGCTGTTACTGTGAGTACTGTTCCGTAGTACTGACTGCGTGCCCTTGGGCCTCCTCACTGCTGGTTCTGTACGTTTGGGTTTATTGATGTGTGTGTGTGTGTGTGTGTGTGTGTGTGTGTGTGTGTGTGTGTGTGTGTGTGTGTGTGGTCAGTACTGCTCTGGTTGTGCTGACGGTCCTCCGTGTTCTTATGATGATGATGATGATGAAGATGATGGTGATTCAGTCGGCTGTAGTTCCTCTGGTCGCCTCATGGGGGCCACAGCTCGTATATTATAACATGTATCATATAGAAAACAGCTGGACTCTAAGTGAGAGTGTGTGTGTGTGTGTGTGTGTGTGTGTGTGTGTGTGTGTGTGTGTGTGTGTGTGTGTGTGTGTGTGTGTGTGTGTGTGTGTTCAGGTGCAGTCAGCTCTTTGTTTTGTCTTGTCAGGTTTTTAATGAAGCTCACAGTGAAGTCACACACACAGACACACACACACACACTCATACTGTATGTATATAGTTTACAAAAAGTATTCAGACCTTTTAAATGTTCACTCTTTGTTTCATTGCCTAACCCAAAATCTAAACCATTTAATATATATATATATATATATATATATATATATATATATATATATATATATATATATATATATTTATATACATACATGTATGTATTTATATATATATTTATTTATTTATATAATATATTTATATATATATATATATATATATATATATATATACAGTATATCCTCTCAGGACATCGGCGTCTCTTCTCGGGGACATGGCCGTCTGTCCCTGAGGACGAACCCAGAGCTCAAGAGAAACCCTCCTATTGGTCATCGGATGTGTTACATGATGAAGAAAAGCTTACTCTGGCTCCTCCTCTTCCTCACCTCATGCTGGATATTTGTATTTCAGTAAATTAAGAGAAGCATAAATCTTTGTTGGCTTTAATCTCCCCACAAACCCTCAGGATGCTCAGCAGGACTTCCTGTGCGTCTCCGCCCGGTGACCTCTGGGATTAGTGCGCCGCCTTCAGACGCCCCGCAGGGATTAAACAGCCGGATTAGAGCTCCTTTAGTTTAACCATGAGATGGGGGCTTTGTGTCTGCTGTCAGGAGACACACATGTCCCCCGGTCCCTGAACGCACCGCAGGCCCGGCTTCCTGTCTAATCTCTCAGTCTTTAGCCACACCGAGACACCGAGAAGTTTTCATCTCCAAGGAGACCAAGAAAACCACGATGCTCCCATCGGTTCACTTGTGTGACATTATATACACATTATATATATTATATACACAGTATATACATTTTATACACACTGACATTATCTATGTCTATGTTTATATGTACGGGTCCTTACGAGGCCGTGGTCCCCACAGAGGAGATCCCCAGGAGGCCGTGGTCCCCACAGAGGAGGTCCCCAGGAGGCCGTGGTCCCCACAGAGGAGGTCCCCAGGAGGCCGTGGTCCCCACAGAGGAGGTCCCCAGGAGGCCGTGGTCCCCACAGAGGAGGTCCCCAGGAGGCCGTGGTCCCCACAAGGACGTGGTCCCCACAGAGGAGGTCCCCAGGAGGCCGTGGTCCCCACAGAGGAGGTCCCCAGGAGGCCGTGGTCCCCACAGAGGAGATCCCCAGGAGGCCGTGGTCCCCACAGAGGAGATCCCCAGGAGGCCGTGGTCCCCACAGAGGAGGTCCCCAGGAGGCCGTGGTCCCCACAAGGACGTGGTCCCCACAGAGGAGGTCCCCAGGAGGCCGTGGTCCCCACAGAGGAGGTCCCCAGGAGGCCGTGGTCCCCACAGAGGAGGTCCCCAGGAGGCCGTGGTCCCCACAGAGGAGGTCTCCAGGAGGACGTGGTCCCCACACAGGAGGTCCCCAGGAAGCCTTTCTAGAATAGTTTCTGAAAGGGTTCAAACAGGATTGTAGGTGGTTGTTTTTTGTGTCCCATATGGAGGTAACTTTCTTGACCAACCGTCCAATCAGACCACGCCGCCTTAAACACTGGTACATGTTTTACGTGGGGAGGGGGTAAGGCTTAAGGGCCGCTACTCGTATTTGTTCTTTCTTTCTTGTTAGATTAACCACATTATTTCTCCGACATCAGATTATAGAAACATGTAAGCATGTTTGCACAAGAGTCTGTGTGTGTGTGTGTGTGTGTGTGTGTTAATCCCTGTCCAGAGATGTCTTTCTGATTAGTGTTGTCGTCCAAATCCCTGATCATATTCATAGGATTATTGTTTGAAGATGTGTGTGTGTGTGTGTGTGTGAGAAGACGTTAGTAATGAGACAAGGATTAGTGTGTATCAGTATAATCTGTGTTAAGATGCTTCCTGCCTTAAACACACACACGTCTGTTTTTCTGTCCTTGTGAGGACCCTTATGTGACGAAGACCACCAGAGAACATCTTCATCAGCTTCACCATCAGTTAATGGATCACAATGATTGATACGTGTGTATGTTTTAAATTATGAACACACACACACAACACATACACGTAAACACACACACACACGTGAACACACACACACACACATACACGTAAACACACACACAGATACACGTGAACACACACACGCACACATACTCGTGAACACACACACACACACATACACGTAAACACACGTGAACACATACACACACATACACGTAAACACACACACACACATACTCGTGAACACACACACGCACACACATACACGTAAACACACACACACACACATGAACACACACCCATACTCGTGAACACACACACACGAACACACACAGATATTAGCTGCATAATAATATTTACAATATTATTATAGGTTAGCAGCTTCTGTGTATGTAACCGGAGCTCAGTGTATCCTAAACGTCCTTAAGGAGAGAGGAGCTCAGTGTATCCTAAACGTCCTTAAGGAGAGAGGAGCTCAGTGTATCCTAAACGTCCTTAAGGAGAGAGGAGCTCAGTGTATCCTAAACGTCCTTAAGGAGAGAGGAGAGAGGAGAGAGGAGCTCAGTGTATCCTAAACGTCCTTAAGGAGAGAGGAGAGAGGAGCTCAGTGTATCCTAACCGTCCTTAAGGAGAGAGGAGAGAGGAGCTCAGTGTATCCTAACCGTCCTTGAGGAGAGAGGAGAGAGGAGAGAGGAGCTCAGTGTATCCTAAACGTCCTTAAGGAGAGAGGAGAGAGGAGCTCAGTGTATCCTAAACGTCCTTAAGGAGAGAGGAGAGAGGAGCTCAGTGTATCCTAAACGTCCTTAAGGAGAGAGGAGAGGAGAGAGGAGAGAGGAGAGGAGCTCAGTGTATCCTAACCGTCCTTGAGGAGAGAGGAGAGAGGAGAGAGGAGCTCAGTGTATCCTAAACGTCCTTAAGGAGAGAGGAGAGAGGAGCTCAGTGTATCCTAAACGTCCTTAAGGAGAGAGGAGAGAGGAGCTCAGTGTATCCTAAACGTCCTTAAGGAGAGAGGAGAGAGGAGCTCAGTGTATCCTAAACGTCCTTAAGGAGAGAGGAGAGAGGAGCTCAGTGTATCCTAACCGTCCTTAAGGAGAGAGGAGAGAGGAGAGAGGAGCTCAGTGTATCCTAACCGTCCTTAAGGAGAGAGGAGAGAGGAGAGAGGAGAGAGGAGCTCAGTGTCTCAGGTCTGCCTCTCAGAGCATCAGGACTCTTCTGTCTCCTCTTTAGATATCATGTCATTGATTCATATAAATATCCCAATATAGTTCAAACACAAAGATACATCCTAACATTATTATTATTACAAAGATACATCCTAACATTATTATTATTACAAAGATACATCCTAACATTATTATTATTACAAAGATACATCCTAACATTATTATTCATAATAATGCAGACGACATCATCGAACAACAGAAGAGTAGAGAGCAACATGGTGAGTCTGGAGACCATCACCACCACGTGTTTAATGACTTCTTTATCCTCCTGCTCCTGCTGCTCCTCCTCCTCCTCCTCTCAGAAGAGACAGCAGAGAGACAGACAGGTGTGTGTGTGTGTGTGTGTGTGTGTGTGTGTACCATGTGGTCGACAGCCATGAGGAAGCTGCAGGCTGTGTGTGTGTGTGTGTGTGTGTGTGTGTGTGTGTGTGTGTGTGTGTGTGTGTGTGTGTGTGTGTGTGTGTGTGTGTGTGTGTGTGTGTGTGTGTGTGTGTGTGTGTGTGTGTGTGTGTGTGTGTGTGTGTGTGTGTGTGTGTGTGTGTGTGGAAGCCCAGCGGTCTCCTGGTTCCGGTAGTGGTCTGACTAGGGATGTCACGAGAACCGATACTTACGGTACTCAATACAAAATACCGACGATACCTATTTCTTTTAAGTACCGCAAGTACCATGAGCCTCTTCTGGAGCTGATGGGGCTCGCGCTGCGCTCCTCGGAAGCTAACGTTAGCTAGCAAGCTGTCAAGTGGAGAGGTATATATATATATATATATATATATATATATATATATATATATATGTTTGTAACCGGCGGCGCGGCGCAGCCTTTTCAGTCTTTACGGTAGTGGTTTAGGGGTTTAGTGGTTTAGGGGTTTAGTGGTTTAGTGGATGTGGAAACGCACAGACCAATCGCATGCGAGTTAAGCCCTCCCACTCAGCCAATCAAATCTATGCATTCTCGGCGGTAAACATTACGTCTCAACAGACAGACAGCGCCGCGCAGACAGATGAGAAAGTTAGAGGCAGGTTACACATTGAGACGTAGAAAGAAAAAGAAAGAGAGCGATACATTTAGAAAACAAAGGAGAAAGTTAAGAACAAGTCGAGTGAGACGGCGAAAGGGAGAGACACATAAGGAACACCTGTCGCTCTCCAAAAAAGAAAAGTTGACAGAGAGAATAGAGCATTTAATCCGGAATGGACAGACTCTTTTCTGTTCATACTTCCCACAGGGAGCACAACACCAGTGTGTCTTATATGTTCAGAAACCCTGGCACTGATTAAAAGTGTCAATGTGAAGCCATTATGAGACAAAACATAAAGGTTTTGAACAAACAACCCACTCAGATCCGAAGTGAGATCACAGAAGTGCCTCACAGCCCAGTATGAACAACCAGGACCCTGAGCCACGCTCACTGCCCAACATGAGTGAGTTCCCTCAGAGTTGTTGGACAAAAAGCCATTTACTGATGGAGGGCTTGTCAGAGAATGCATGAGTGTCGTTGCTGAAACATTACTTGATGGAGACCAAAACAAGAGCTTTGTGATCAGATAAAGCAAATACGCATGTCAGCATCATCTGCCACCAAGAAAAGTGGAATCTGAACTCAGGATGTGCTAACCAGCTACATGAAGCCTACATGAGGCACCTTGTGTAGGCTTACAAAGAATGTACTTTATTATGTTGTGATATGCTCTGCTGCACATGTTTTGTATGTCTTGCTATTTTTCAAATATTTAATATATATTGTACATGGAATCTTTTTTTTTACCGTGGTATCGAAATTGGTATCGAGAATCGTTATTTTACTGGTATCGGTACCGACTACTGAACTTTTGGTATCGTGACACCCCTAGGTCTGAGTTGTAGAGGACCCGGGTCTGAGCCCTGAGGGACGCCGTGTGTTTGATGTCCTAGTAGAGACTGAACCACTTCCTCCACTTCAACTCCTTTCACATGAGAAGTGATGTGTGGTCCACAGAACATATAACACAGAACACAGAACAGAACACAGAATACAGAATACAGAACATATAACAAAGAACATAGAATACAGAACATATAACATATAACACAGAATACAGAACATATAACACAGAATACAGAACATAGAATACAGAACATAAAACAGAACACAGAACATATAACACAAAACACAGAACACAGAAAATAGAACATAGAACCATTCTGCTGGCCGGTCATGGTCTCTGCATCCCTTGGACTCCATTGGACAGGACTGAAGGGGGTGGGGCCTGAGCATGGACATGAAGACGGGTGACAGCTGCTGTCCTCTGGTTGGTCAGCTGACTGATGAGGTCAGGAGAACATCTGGAGGGTTCTGCAGCCGGAGAACGTCGTCATTCAACTCAGATCAAATGTTGCTGCTCCTCCTCCTCTTCCTCCTCCTCCTCTTCCTTGCCAGCAGTGACAGCCCAGAGGGAGGAAGAGTAAAGTAATGTGAGCGAGTATGTTACAGGGTAATTAGTAGCAATTAGAATAATATTATAATACTGTCATATAGACAGCCTAGATCTTATATATACATACACACACACTAACAAAAACATAAACACACACACACACTCACACACACACACACTCTCACACACTCTCACACACACTCACACACACACACACACACACACACTCACACACACTAACAAAAACATAAACACACACACTCACACACACTCACACACACACACACACACTCACACACACTAACAAAAACATAAACTCACACACACACACACACACACAAACTCACACACACTCTCACACACACACACACACACTCACACACTCACCCAGAGGCATCAGGCTGACTGCTGCATTATTCATGTTTACCCTGAGGCGCGTTAGCTCGCTGTGCTAACTCTAATGCTGTTAGCACCCAGTTACTGTTTCTGCTGGGTCTGAGATTGAACACACTCACACACACACACACACACACATACATAATCACACAGACATACACACAGTAGTTTGATGTCCTTCAAAGTAAAGGAGTGTGCAATATATATATATATATATATATATATATATATATATATATATATATATATATATATATATATATATATATATATAAACATATCGTGTGTGTGAAAGATAGTGTGTGTGTGTGTGCGCGCACATGTTGGGTGTAGTCACAATGTTGAACTCTCTAATCAGTTTCTTTTTATAGACTCTGAGGTCATGTTAGAGTGGGGAACAGGACTGTTTCTAGGACTTGACCTGACCTCCCTAAGGGAGATACTGACCTCCTGACCTCCCTAAGGGGAGATACTGACCTCCCTAAGGGAGATACTGACCTCCTGACCTCCCTAAGGGGAGATACTGACCTCCCTAAGGGAGATACTGACCTCCTTAAGGGGATAGTGACCCCCACAAGGGGATGGTGACCCCCAGTGTTTCCCCTACCATTAGAACAGGGTGCCCCCCCCCCCTGAGCGTGCCTCTCAGCTGTTATGCGCGCAGGCTCACTCACTCACACTCCCCCCCCCACATAGAGAAACACTGGACCCCCATTGGGGATGGTGACCCCCACAAGGGGAGACAGACCCTGACCCCCTTATAGTGACCTCTCCTCCTTCATTTCCTCACTGTCACATTTCTGTGTGTGTGTGTGTGTGTGTGTTGTCTGACCAGCTAAAGGCCACGTCTGTCTGTCAGTTGGTGCGTCCACTGTCACTTTCAATCTCAAACACACACTCACACACACAGAGCCGCTGGTGTCTCACAACTGATAATAACACACATTAGATGAGCCTGGTTACACACTGATGCTAATTGGTGTGTGTGTGTTTGTGTGTGGGGGCGGGCAGTGTGTGTGTTTGTGTGTGGGGGGGGGGCTGTGTGTGTGTAGGGGGGGCAGGGTGGGAGATGCAGAGACAAAGACGGGAAGGAAACGGCTGCTTCCTGAAGCCTGATGCATAATAACATTCATCCTGTTCCTCCTCATTTCCTGTCTTTTCTCCTCCTCTAGCTCCTCTCCTTCCTCCTCCTCTAGTTCCTCTCCTTCCTCCTCCTCTAGTTCCTCTTCTTCCTCCTCTTGCTCCTTCCTCCTCCTCTAGCTCCTCTCCTTCCTCCTCCTCTAGTTCCTCTTCTTCCTCCTCTTGCTCCTTCCTCCTCCTCTAGCTCCTCTCCTTCCTCCTCCTCTAGTTCCTCTCCTTCCTCCTCCTCTAGTTCCTCTTCTTCCTCCTCTTGCTCTTTTCTCCTCCTCTAGTTCCTCTTCTTCCTCCTCTTGCTCTTTTCTCCTCCTCTAGATCCTCTTCTTCCTCCTCTTTCTCCTCCTCTAGCTCCTCTCCTTCCCCCTCCTCTAGCTCATCTTCTAGCTCCTTCCTCCTCCTCTAGTTCCTCTTCCTCCTCCTCCTCTAGTTCCTCTTCTTCCTCCTATACCTCCTCTTTTCCTCCTCTACGTCCACCTCTTGCTCCTCCTCCTCTAACTCCTCGTCTCCTTCACTATGTTGAAGAATACCAGTCCCAATATCAGTACTAGTACTCGTAGTACTACTCGTAGTACTACTTGTAGTACTACGGGCCCAAGATACGCCCGTGAGGCCTTGAATGCGCTCGCATACGTCCGAGGGCTCTGAATGCGCCCTGACACGTGGGCTCTGAACGCCCGCATACGGCCGGTGGGCCTCTGAACGCGGCCCGCATACGGCCCGTGGGCCTCTGAACGCGGCCCGCATACGGCCCGTAGGCCTTTGAATGTGGCCCGCATACGGCCCGTGGGCCTCTGAACGCGCCCGATACGCCCGTGGCCCTCTGAACGCTGCCCGCATACGCCCGTGGGCCTCTGAACGCGCCGATACGCCCGTGGGCCTCTGAACGCTGCCCGATACGCCCGTAGGCCTTTGAATGTGGCCGCATACGCCCGTGGGCCTGAATGCGCTCCGATACGCCCGTGGGCCTCTGAATGCGCCCGCATACGCCCGGGCCTCTGAATGCGTTCGTGATACGCCCGCCAGGTTTCTGAATGCGCCCGGTCTGAATGCGCCCGCATACGCTCGTAGGCCTCTGAATGCGCCCGTGGGCCTCTGAACGCTGCCCGTGATAACGCCCGTGGGCCTCTGAACGCTGCCCGCATACGCCCGGGCCTCTGAATGCGTTCGCATACGCCCGTGGGCCTCTGAATGCGCCCGGGCCTCTGAATGCGCCCGATACGCTCGTGGTTCTTGAATGCGCCCGTGGGCCTCTGAATGCGCCCGTAGGCCTCTGAATGCGTTTCCTGCATACGCCCGTGGGCTCTGAATGCGCCCGTGGGCTCTGAACGCGTTCGCATACGCCCGTGGGTTTCTGAACGCGGTTCGCATAACGCCCGTGGGTTTGAATGCGCCCGGTGGGCCTCTGAACGCGGCCCGTGGGCCTTCTGAATGCGCCCGTGGGCCTCTGAATGCGCCCGCATACGGCCCGTGGGCCTCTGAATGCGCCCGCATACGCCCGTAGGGTTCTGAATGCGCTCCGCATACGCCCGTGGGGCCTCTGAATGCGCCCGCATACGCCCGTGGGCCTCTGAACGCGCTCGCGATACGCCCGGTGGCTCTGAACGCGCCGCATACGCCCGTGGGCTTGAATGCGTTCGTGATACGCCCGTGGCTCTGAATGCGCCCGTTTGAACGCGCCCGCATACGCCCGTGGGTTTGAACGCTGCCCGCATACGCCCGGGCCTCTGAACGCTCGCATACGCCCGGGTTTTGAACGCGTTCGCATATGCCCGCGGGCTTGAATGCGCCCGTGGGTTTCTGAATGCGCCCGGGCCTCTGAACGCGTCCGCATACGCCCGGTGGGCCTCTGAATGCGCCTGTGATACGCCCGTAGGCCTTTTGAATGCGTTCGCATACGCCCGTGGGCCTCTGAATGCGCCGATACGCCCGTAGGCCTCTGAATGCGCCCGTGGGGCCTCTGAACGCTGCCGCATACGCGGGCCCGTGAGCCTCTTTGAATGCGTCGCGATACGCCCAGGGTTTGAATGCGTTCCGCATATGGCCCGAGGCCTTTGAATGCGCCCGTGGGCCTTGAACGCTGCCCGCATACGGCCCGTAGGGCCTGAATGCGGCCCGCCTCTGAATGCGTTCGCAATGCCCGTGGGCCTCTGAATGCGTTCGCCCCCGGGGCCTTCTGAATGCGCCCGTGGGCCTGAATGCGTTCTCGCATATCGCCCGTAGGTCTGAATGCGCCCGTGGGCCTCTGAACGCGGCCCGCATACGGCCCGTGGGCCTGAATGCGCCTGCATACGCCCGTGGGCCTCTGAATGCGCCCGTGGGGCCTGAACGCCCCGATACGCCCGTGGGCCTCTGAACGCTCCCATACGCCCCGGGCTTCTGAACGCGCCGCGATACGCCCGCCGTGGGCCTCTGAATGCGGCCCGCATACGCCCGGGGTTTGAATGGCCCGTGGGCCTCTGAACGCGCCCGGGTTCTGAATGCGCCCCGGTTTTGAATGCGTTCTCGATACGCCCGTGGGCCTTTTGAATGCGCCCGGGCCTTCTGAACGCCCGTTCGCATACGGCCCGGGTTTCTGAATGCGCCCGTGGGCCTCTGAATGCGCCCGGGCCTTGAATGCGCCCCATACGCCCGTGGGCCTTTCGAATGCGCCCGTGGGTTCTGAACGACCCGCGATACGCCCGTGGGTTTCTGAATGCGCCGCATACGCCCGTGGGTCTGAATGCCCGCGAGCGCCCGTAGGCCTCTGAATGCGCCCGTGATACGCCCGTGGGGCTGAACGCCCGCACGCCCTTGAACGGCCCGCATACGCCCGTGTTCTGAACGCGTTCGCATACGGCCCGTGGGCCTTGAATGCGCCCGCATATGGCCCCAGGGTCTGAATGCGCCCGTGGGCTGAATGCGCCCGATACGCCCGTGGGCCTCTGAATGCGCCCGGCCTCTGAATGCGGCCCGCATACGCCCGGTGCTTCTGACGGCCCGCATACGCCCCGGGGCCCTGGAATGCGGCATACGGCTGGCCTTTGAATGCGCCCGGCCTCTGAACGCGCCCGGCCTCGAACGCGCCCGCCCGTGGGCTCTGAACGCCCGCATACGCCCGTAGGGCTTTGAATGGGCCCGCATACGCCCGTGGGCTTCTGAATGCGCCCGTGATACGCCCGTGGGCCCTGAATGCTCGCATACGGCCCGTGGGCCTGAATGCGCCCGCATATGGCCCGTAGGCCTCTGAATGCGCCCCGGGCCTCTGAACGCTGCCCGCATACGCCCGTGGTTTTGAATGCGCCCGATACGCCCGGGTTTCTGAATGCGCCCGTGGGCCTCTGAATGCGCCCGCATACGCTCGGTGAGGTCTGAATGCGCCCGTGGGGCTTGAATGCGCCCGTAGGCCTCTGAATGCGGCCTACGCATACGTCCGTGGGTTTGAATGCGCCCGTGGGCCTTCTGAACGCTGCCCGCATACGCCCGTGGGCCTCTGAACGCTCCCGATAACGCCCCAGGCTTCTGAATGCGGCCCGTGGTTTGAACGCTGCCCGTGGGTTTGAATGCGCCCGTGGGCCTGAATGCGCCCGCGCTGCGGGCCCTGAATGGGCCCGATACGCCCGGCCTCTGAATGCGCCCATACGCCCGTGGGCCTTGAATGCGCCCGCATAGCCCGTGGGCCCTGAACGTTCGCGCCCGGCCCGTGGAACGCGGCCCGAACCGGCCCGTGGGGTTCTGATACGCCCGCGGTTTTAATGCGCCTGGGCCTCTGAACGCGCCCGCGATACGCCCCGGGGCCTGAATGCCCGCTGATACGCCCGTGGGCGCCCGCTAATGGCCCGTGGCCTCTGAATGCGCCCGTTCAATGCCCTTCCCCGCGATAGCGCCCGGGCCTTGAATGCGCCGCCCGCCCGGCCCTTTGAATGCGCCCGCATACGCCCGTGGGTTTCTGAATGCCGCCCGTAGGCCTCTGAACGCGCCCGTGGGGTTGAATGCGCCCGCATACGGCCGAGGCCTCTGAATGCCGGCCCGTGGGCTTTGAATGCGGCCGCATGAATGCGCCCGTGGCCTCTGAATGCGCCCGGGTTTTGAATGCGCCCGCAACGCCCGTGGGCCCTGAATGCGCCGTGATACGCCCGGGCCTCTGAATGCGGCCCGTGGGCCTCTGAATGCGGCCCGCATACGGCCCGTGGGCCTCTGAATGCGGCCCGTGGGCCTCTGAATGCGGCCCGTGGGCCTCTGAATGCGGCCCGTGGGCCTCTGAATGCGGCCCGCATACGGCCCGTGGGCCTCTGAATGCGGCCCGTGGGCCTCTGAATGCGGCCCGCATACGGCCCGTGGGCCTCTGAATGCGGCCCGTGGGCCTCTGAATGCGGCCCGTGGGCCTCTGAATGCGGCCCGCATACGGCCCGTGGGCCTCTGAATGCGGCCCGTGGGCCTCTGAACGCGGCCCGCATACGGCCCGTGGGCCTCTGAATGCGGCCCGCATACGGCCCGTGGGCCTCTGAATGCGGCCCGCATACGGCCCGTAGGCCTCTGAATGCGGCCCGCATACGGCCCGTGGGCCTCTGAACGCGGCCCGCATACGGCCCGTGGGCCTCTGAATGCGGCCCGCATACGGCCCGTGGGCCTCTGAACGCGGCCCGCATACGGCCCGTGGGCCTCTGAATGCGGCCCGCATACGGCCCGTGGGCCTCTGAATGCGGCCCGTGGGCCTCTGAATGCGGCCCGCATACGGCCCGTGGGCCTCTGAATGCGGCCCGTGGGCCTCTGAATGCGGCCCGCATACGGCCCGTGGGCCTCTGAACGCGGCCCGCATACGGCCCGTGGGCCTCTGAATGCGGCCCGCATACGGCCCGTGGGCCTCTGAATGCGGCCCGTGGGCCTCTGAACGCGGCCCGCATACGGCCCGTGGGCCTCTGAATGCGGCCCGTGGGCCTCTGAATGCGGCCCGCATACGGCCCGTGGGCCTCTGAACGCGGCCCGCATACGGCCCGTGGGCCTCTGAACGCGGCCCGCATACGGCCCGTGGGCCTCTGAACGCGGCCCGCATACGGGTCCAGATCACAGTAACAACCTCATGCAGCTCCTGGTTCCCCCGTTCCCCTGCAATACCCTCAATTCCCCAATAGATGGCGCACTACTTCATACTTAACACCGACGGTCATTACGGTCCTGGAGGAAACCGATGTGATCACCAGGACTCACTTCACCACCATCCGCTGGTTGAGTTTGGGGACCGTGTCAACGAGAGTCAGAGGAGGCTCATTGGTTGAGGAGCTCTCTGCGGCCGCAGGGGACCAGAGCAGCCAATCAACATCCAGGACATTAGGATCAGGAAAATAACAGGTTCATCCACATAGTGACCAATGAACAGGTTCATCCACATGACCAATGAACAGGTTCATCCACATGACCAATGAACAGGTTCATCCTCATGACCAATGAACAGGTTCATCCACATGACCAATGAACAGGTTCATCCACATGACCAATGAACAGGTTCATCCACATGACCAATGAACAGGTTCATCCACATGACCAATGAACAGGTTCATCACATGACCAATGAACAGGTTCATCACATGACCAATGAACAGGTTCATCACCATGGTGACAAATGAACAGGTTCATCCACATGACAAATGAACAGGTTCATCACCATGGTGACAAATGAACAGGTTCATCCACATGACCAATGAACAGGTTCATCACCATGGTGACAAATGAACAGGTTCATCCACATGACCAATGAACAGGTTCATCACCATGGTGACAAATGAACAGGTTCATCCACATGACAAATGAACAGGTTCATCACCATGGTGACAAATGAACAGGTTCATCCACACTGTGGCCCGCAGGTCAAAGAGTTGGCCCAGCCCTGGTCTAGATGTCCCTCAGCGTCCCCCTGGTGGTCAGACATGTGTACATGTCCCTCAGTGGGGGGGGGGGGGAGTCTGTCCTCTCACTCCTTCGTCTTGTTTCCTCTTTGATGATCTCATTCCATGATGTCATCATTTAAAGAGCCGGCTCTTCTAATTGGTCCTTTCATAGCGTCCTGAGGATCGATGAAACAGGAAGTCAGGTGGATCACATTTAGAGACCTCCTGAATCCTGTGGGAGGAGCCTGGTCATGTGGGAGGAGCCTGGCGATAGCTGGAAATGAACGATAGTAAATATCTCCTTTTATTGGTGGACTACTTCGGTAGTATTTTAAATATGTTGATGTAGTTTTAATAATACTTTAATAAGCAGTATCTAATGTGTAGCTAGTGGTGAACATGATGTCAGTGTGAGGATCAGGATGCAGCTCACAGCGCTCAGGAGGAGGAGGAGGAGGAGGAGGAAGGAGCACCACCACAGAAGAAGAGACGCCTAATCAGGACCAGATGGTTTCATTCAGACAAGAGAGGGAGGGCGAGCGAGCTCCTCACTCAGAGGGAGAGAGAGAGGGATGAAAAGAGAGAGTTAGTCAAAGAAGACGAGGGCAGCGCCAGGAGCCCTGCCAGGGGAGACACACACACATACACATACACACACACTGACACACACACGTACACATACACGTACACATACACACACACACACACATACACGTACACATCGACATACACACACACACACACACACTGACACAAATATACATACATACACACACACACATATATATGTGTATATATATACACACATATATATGTGTATATATATATATATATATATATGTGTATATATATATATATACACACATATATATGTGTATATATATATATGTGTATATATATATATATATAAACACACATATATATATATATATATACACAGTACATGTATTCCACAGTACAGAGAGGAGTCCTCTATCAGCACTAAGGTCTAACAAGACCAGTACAGAGAGGAGTCCTCTATCAGCACTAAGGTCTAACAAGACCAGTACAGAGAGGAGTCCTCTATCAGCACTAAGGTCTAACAAGACCAGTACAGAGAGGAGTCCTCTATCAGCACTAAGGTCTAACAAGACCAGTACAGAGAGGAGTCCTCTATCAGCACTAAGGTCTAACAAGACCAGTACATAGAGGAGTCCTCTATCAGCACTAAGGTCTAACAAGACCAGTACAGAGAGAAGTCCTTTATCTGCTGCCATTAAGAGGTCATTGGTAATCTTCACCAGTGCTGTCTCTGTGCTGTGGTGTTTTCTAAATCCTGACTGAAACTCCTCAAATAAACTATTCTGATGTAGAAAGTCACACAACTGATGTGAGACCACTTCCTCAAGGATCTTAGAGAGGAAGGGGAGGTTAGAGATCGGTCTGTAGTTAGCCAACACCTCTGGATCCAGAGTGGGCTTCTTCAGGAGAGGTTTAATTACAGCTACTTTGAAGGAATGTGGTACGTGGCCTGTTAACAAAGACACATTAATAATATCCAAAAGAGAGCTGCCAATTAAAGGCAAAACGTCTTTAAGCAGCCTAGTCGGGATAGGGTCCAACAGACAGGTAGACGGGGTCCAACAGACAGGTAGACAGGGTCCAACAGACAGGTAGACGGGGTCCAAGAGACAGGTAGACGGGGTCCAACAGACAGGTAGACGGGGTCCAACAGACAGGTAGACGGGGTCCAAGAGACAGGTAGACGGGGTCCAGAGACAGGTAGACGGGGTCTAGAGACAGGTAGACGTGGTCCTAGAGACAGGTAGACGTGGTCTAGAGACAGGTAGACGTGTTAGAAGTAGAAACCATTAAAGATAATTGGTCACGGTTGATGGAGAAAAGCCATCTAAATATACACCAGGACATACAGGGGTTTCCAAAGCCATTCCACTTGAGGACAGATTGGCACTGGTTAAGGGCAAGAGATTATTAATCTTGTCCCTAATAGTTAAAATCTTCTCATTGAAGAAGTTCATAAAGTCATTACTACTGAGGTCTAGAGGAATACTGGGCTCCACAGAGCTGTGACTCTCTGTCAGCCTGGCTACAGCTAAAGAGAAACCTGGGGTTGTTCTTCTTCTTCTCTATTACTGATGAGTAATATTCTGCTCTGGCATTGCGGAGGGCCTTCTTAGAAGTTTAAGACTATCTCGCCAAACTAAGCGGGATTCTTCCCGATTAGTTGAACGCCAAATGCTTTCAAGCTTTTGTGACGTTTGCTTTAGTTTGAGGTCTGAGGGTTATACCAGGGAGCAAACCTTCTCTTCCTCACCCTCTTCTTCTTCAGAGGGGCTATCGAGTCCAGTGTCAGTCTCAGTGAGCCTGTGGCACTATCAACAAGATGATCAATCTGGGACGGACTAGAGTTAGACCAGGAGTCCTCTGTTATATGAGACCTGGACTAGAGTTAGACCAGGAGTCCTCTGTTATATGAGACCTGGACTAGAGTTAGACCAGGAGTCCTCCGTTATATGAGACCTGGACTAGAGTTAGACCAGGAGTCCTCTGTTCTATGAGACCTGGACTAGAGTTAGACCAGGAGTCCTCTGTTATATGAGACCTGGACTAGAGTTAGACCAGGAGTCCTCTGTTATATTGAGACATGGTATTGAATCAAGTGCAGAATGAATCGCTTCTTTAAATTTAGCTACAGCACTGTCAGTTAGACATCTGGTGTAGAAACTTTTGACTAGCGGTGTACACTCCGGTAGTATAAACTCAAAAGTTATAAGGCTGTGGTCTGACAGAAGAGGATTCTGTGGGAAGACCTTCAAATGCTCAATGTCAACGCCATATGTAAGAACAAGATCAAGCGTGTGGCCAAAGCTGTGAGTGGGTTTCTGTACTCTGACGGAAGCCGATCGAGTCCAACAATGAGATGAATGCAGTACCTAGGCAATCATTATCAACATCCACATGAATATTAAAATCTCCTACAATAATAACTTTATCAGTTTTAAGAACCAAACTTGATATAAACTCTGAACGTTCTGATATAAACTCTGAATATGGACCGGGTGGCCGGTACAGAATCACAAATAGAATCGGCTGTAATGTTTTCCAGGTTGGATGTGAAAGACTAAGAACAAGGCTTTCAAATGAGTCGTAATTTAATTTAGGTTTAGGATTTATTAAAAGGCTGGAGTCAAAGATGGCTGCTACTCCACCTCCTCGACCGGTGTCTCGAGGAATGTGAGTATTAACATGACTTGGAGGAGTCGACTCATTTAGGCAGACATATGCTTCATGGCGCAGCCAGGTTTCAGTTAGACAACATAGATCAATGTGATTATCTGTTATTAAATCATTTAGTAACACAGCTTTAGATGACAGAGATCTAATATTTAGGAGACCACATTTAATAGTCCTGTTCTGTTGCACTGCTGAAATAATGGTGTTAACTTGTATAAGGTTATTGTGTACGACTCCTCTTGTGTTTACTTTAGATTTATTTAATTTAAGAGGGACAGACAGTCTCTACTCTAGAGGTTTGGATGGGTAACTTTTAACATTGATTTATTTAAAAGAGATCATGCATCAACTGCTGATTTCCTAAGTACCATGTACTCTAACTGTCTTTATCCTGTGATTTACAGGCCAACAAGAGTTACCAGTTCTTCTGCAACTCTTGTTGATAATATCTTTACAAATGCTTTGAATAATGTAGCTCAATCAGGTATTCTGTTAACTGATATATCAGATCACTTCCCCGTATTCCATCTGTCCTTGCCAATTAAGGTTCAACATGTTGAATCAACTAACCGTTTTAAAATTAGAATTTTTAACACTAGGAATACGCAACGGTTTGAGAGGTTGATTGGCAGTTTTTCCTGGGATGATGTTTATGAACTTTCTGCTGTGCAGCATGCGTATCAGACATTCATTCAACAGTTTATTTCTCCCTTTCATTGCTCCTTTCCTTTGGTTAAAACCAGGCAGAAGGCGGGTGAAGGTCTCTGGAAACCCTGGTTTACAACAGGTCTACTTAAATCCTCTATTCTAAAAAACTAATTATATAAAAAAAATCCTCACAAATCCCTCTCCACTTAATTCTGCAATTTATAAAAATATAAAAATAAATGTAATCATTTGCTGAGGATATCTAAGAAAATGAACTTTTCCAAGAAATTCAGAGACTCAGCAGACACCAAGTCCACTTGGGAAATTATCAATGAACTTCTTAACAAAAAAAAAAAGTCTAGAGCTCCACTCCCATCTCAATTCAAGGATGGTGAACAAATGTATGATGACCCTGTTGTTATAGTAAATGAATTTAATAACTTTTGCAAATGTGGGTTCATCTCTGTCTAAGGGTATGGGAAAACCTAATAGTAATCATTTAGATTACATTAAAGGTAATTTCCCTACTCTTTCACAGTTCAAAGATACTAATGAGTCAGAGGTGTTGGAATTAATTTCCAACTTAAGAATATCAGCAGCTGGTCACGATGATATTGGTTCTTCATTGATTAAATCAGTATCTTCCTCAATTATTAAACCCCTTACACACATATTCAACCTATCTCTGAAATCTGGGGAGGTTCCAACAGATTTAAAAATAGCCAAAATTATTCCTGTGCATAAATCTGGTGATACAAGACTGTTTAATAATTATCGACCAATATCTGTTTTACCATGCTTTTCGAAAATATTGGAAAAACTGGTTCATAAAAGAATGTTGAAACACTTGAATGAACATAATATTCTATATGAGCATCAATATGCTTTTAGGAAAAAACACTCCACCGACTTGGCCCTTGTTCAGCTGGTGGAGAATATCTATACAGCCATTAATAAGAATGAATTTGCTATTGGCATATTCCTAGATCTTTCTA